>JAEIFJ010002366.1:0-135697 GCA_018903435.1 Leucophenga varia | reverse complement strand
ATCTACACTGATACCGTTTATCAACGCAATTGGATTTTAAACAATGTTAACTCAATTTACTAAAATAAAAAAATATTAATAAAAACTTCTTTATTCGATTAAATCGATTTGTAGCATCTTTTAATTTTATTGTTCTGTGAGATTAGAAAATCCAATTCTAGCCGAATCGATATAATTAATTAAAACAATGTATTTTAACCGCAATCCATAAAGAATTTGATGTTTATAAAGATTGTTTTTTTTTTTTTTTTGAGTTTATATGGATATTCCCAAAGATATTCTACGACGTTTTTGGAGAATCGAAATTCGCAGCATAACCTGAAATCTTTATTTTTTTCGTACCAAAGGCAGCAGTACACAGAGTTTTGGTATATTGTCGTAAATTATATTATAATTTCGCACGAATTTCTTGTTTTAATTGCTAAAATGAAAAACACTGTTAATATATTTAATTAGGCTTTTTCCTTTTTTTTTTTTTTTTGCTCTCAAATTTGCTCGAGATATTCTGTACCCAGTAAAACTGGAAGTAAATTTATATGGGGGCTTTACCTAAAATGTTTTTATTCCTTCCCATATTCGAATAATTATTACTAAATTTAGAACCCCAACATTACATAACTTAGAAGTTTTCATACAAAAACCTAAAATGGGCCAAAGAGAGTCTAATTTCCAAAGATTGTGGCTCTACATTTTGTAGTCTCCGTAACAATTAGTTTAGATGGACAGACATGTACACAGACATAGCTATATAGACTCTCCTTTCAATACTGATCAAAAATTTATAAATACTAGTACTACATATGGTCTATCATGCCACCATATCCCTGTTCATACATTTGCAGAAACTTAATATTCCCTTTAACTCTTTGGGTGCTGAATATAAAAATAATGCTGAATAGCTGAATAGCTGGGTCAGTTCTAACTAACTACAGCTGACTGGCAAACTTTGTAATTTTTTCTAAAATGGGTCACTTGGCATTGGGTTGACTCTACAACAGCCCTGACTAGTCAATGACTAATCCAAGTAGACTAGTCAAAAATAATTCGGTTCGGTAAATTGATCCGATAATTGATTTATTGAATTTAAGAATCAACAAACTATATTGCGATAAGCATTGTATTTTTTTTTTTTTTTTATTTTAACTAGAATAGATGAAATCGTTAAGATTGCGGTTTCTTTAGAAAAGTCAGACAATAATTATCTACATATGTCCAAATGAGCGTAATTTAACAGAACTGTTTGCCGCCTTAGAAGTTAGTATGTGTAGTTTTTGAAATGTTCAACTTTGTAATATTATCTTCAAGAGATAACTGCTTTGATTTTGAGAGTACATGCTGGCTCTGCAGACTGGAGATCTGGTGGCTCATAAGTCAATGTTTTGTCATTTAAAAATCATGAAGACTATAATCCTACAACTATGGTCAACGATATTGGTCTTATAAATCTTACCTGGAGTCTGTCCTCGGCTATGGAATGAAAGTTATTCCTTTGGCTTAATCCGTACCATACAATGGAGCTGTTGCTGTCGTTGCTGGCTGGGGTGTCACTAGATACGGTTCAAACAATATTCCAAACACTCTTGAATACGCTAACGCTATAACCAGCCAGTTAAAATGCGTCTAAAGAAACGAGTTTGGGATTTCTAATTAATTTAACAATATTTGTTTGTATGGAGTTTTTATGGTGTTTAAGATTATCCACGACAGTTCTGGAGAAACTAATTTCGGAGCTTAATCGCTTTTTTCATTCGAAAGACAGTACTACAGACGTAAGGACGGACAAAAAAATAAACAGGCATAACTAAATCAATAGAACTGAGGCAAATGTTTACAGTAGAATTTTCTTACTAATTTCTTTTTTATTGCTAAAATAAAAAAATTAAGAAAAACTGTTTAAATATTCGATTGTTTTTATACCCGCCACACATAGTGTGAAGGGTATATTCAGTTTGTCTGAAAGTTTGTAACGCATTGGAAGGAGACGTCGTAGACCCCATAAAGTATATATATTATTGATCAGCTCGACGAGACGAATCGATCTTGCCATGTCCGTCTGTCTGTCCGTCTGTATATTTCTAAGCATCTTTTTCGTTGAAGATATAAAGATATTAAGCTGAAATTTGGAACTTAAGCTTTTCTCTGCAACGACTATTATGAGTTCGAGAATTAGAGTGCCACGCCCATTTTTAGGTATAGCCCCAAAACAAACTTACCGTTTTTTTCTGATTTTTTGTATAAAAATTGTAATTATTTATGAATGTATTCGCTCCCAATTGTGTAAAAACATTTCTTTTGTCATCTAGTGTCAAAACCAAAATGCCACGCCCTGTTTTAGGCATAGCCCCCATATAAACTTTCCGTTTTTTTCCGATTTTTCCGATTTTTTGTAAAAAAATTCTAATTATTTATGCATATATTCATTCAAATTTGGCTAAAAACATTCCAATGTCATCCAATGTCAAATCAGATGTGCCACGCCCATTTTTTGATATAGCCCCCATACAAACTTTCGGACCATTTTCGATTTTTTGTATGAAAATGGTTATAATTTATTCATGAATTTACTCCATATTGGGTAAAAACTCTTCCAATATCATGGTGCCACGCCCATTTTTAGGTGTTTCTTGCATACAACCTTATCGCCCATTTCCAGATATATTCGAGAAATATGTTGTTATACATATCTGTATTTTTAGTTTAAAATTTGAATCCAATATTGTGTGTAAACTTGGGTGACCACTGATGATTACACATAAACTCTTTAAAGATTCGTGTGACGGGTATTTAAGCTTCGGTTCTACCGAAGTTAACATTTTTCTTGTTTTTTTCAAATTTGTTTCATTATTTGAATAGACAAGATTATTAAGAAAAAATAATGTTTACATTACATCTTCAGAATTATGGAGCATGTGTCTACGTAATTTTCGTAAAGTTTCTGGTTAAAATTTCGTATAAAAGCAACTATGATTACTGCTTAAGAAGTTAGTTAACTTCTTGGAAATGTTGAAGTACGCAATACTTTTATTGGCTTTTTTAGCCAGCGCTGTAAGCGCTAAAATACCTATAGATATGACACTATATTTGGATGGTGATTATCCAGCTACGATTACAACCTTTCCATATATTGTCTCAATACAACGTAATGGTACACATGTCTGCAGTGGTTCTATAATTGATGCAAATACCATTGTCACTTCAGCGCAGTGTCTTCTAGCCGTAAGAGGTTCCAATTTTAATGTACGTGCTGGCGCCATATATTGAATTCTGGTGGCACTTTGTATTCTGTTAAATCATTTAAAATGCATGAATTATATAATCCTACCACTAAGCTCAACGATGTTGGTATTGTTCATCTCAAACAAGCACTGGCTTTCAGCAATAATATACAACCTGTGTCTATGGTTTTTCGTCCAGCAGCAGGTGGAGATCAGGGTCTCATATCAGGCTGGGCTTCTGCTACAAATGGTTCGAACAGTATTCCAAAAACACTTCAGGGTGTTTACGTAAACATAATCCCAAATTTACCATGTGCTTCAAACAAATACGGTCATGGTACTAAAATTAAACCTACAATGATATGTGGTGCTGCTCGTGACGTAGATACCTGCAAATTTGGTATTGGTGGTCCATTGGTTGTAGACGGTTTACTTGCTGGTGTAAATTCTTGGCACAATGAATGCGGTAGTCCGCTCTATCCAACAGTTTACACTGATATATCCACTTTTCGCTTTTGGATAACATCTAATGCTGCGACGATGGCAATTAAATAAATGTAAATGCTTACTTATATGGATCTGTAAAATCCTTTAACATTTATTTAAATTCAAAACAGTTGTATTAATAACTTCTACAACTTCCTTGAAATTTGTCACTCTAGGGTTTTTTTGCGGTCGCTAAATTTAAATCTAATAAAAGAATTCAAAATGGTATAACCAATGTAGCCAAGGATAAAACAAATGTTCTAAAATGAAAAAAAATGTAAGGTTTTCTAATTTTGCAACTAGTGAAATCGCACAACAATCGGTAGGGGTGTACTTCCCATATGACGGTTTGGACATAAGTTTTGACTGGTTTTGCGAATTGCGGTCGTTTTGAAAATTCTATTTTTTGTGTCGCTCGGCATATTCGGGCCGTTTTCCTTCAGTGCTTCGCTTAAACGCATTAATTGAGTATCAACTGAGAAGCCCACCACACTGGTCCCACTAAATACAGATCTTTAATTTGGATCCATGAATTTTTCGATTTGCCTGCGATGGTGATGTTTGCTCAGGCTTAACGATCGCTTCTTTTCGCTTAGAGTTGTCGTAATGGATCCATTCTTTAACGCCTGTCACAAATCAATGCAAAAAATCGACTCCAATTCTACCTTTTCTGCAGCAGTTCACAGATAAAAAATGGGCTCTATAATTCGCACGACTCCAAATCGTATGGAGTCCAATAATCTTGCTTTTGAATCATTCCCAAAGCTTTCAAAGTTGCTTATTCAACTCCCAATTAAATTGTATATTCTTGTTACGTTTGAGATGGGTCTTCCTCGAGTAATCTTCCTCTTATTCTTCATCTTCAAAATTTTACGGCTGACCTGATTTTTGTTTTCCACATCAAAATCATCACTTACTTTTCGTTCTTTCACTAATGATGTACTCACCAATCGTAGATCAGTGTAAAATGGGCTTTTCGCAATATATGTAAAATTTTCAAACAAAATCCTTCTTCAGTCCAACAAATTGTAAAAACTTTAAAAACATAGGTTGGTTTAGAGCTGGACAACTAAAAGCGCAAGGAACATCAAAATAAAGTAAAATTTTAAATCACGAAAGGAAACAAGTAAAAACGTTAACTTCTGCAGCACCTAAGCTCAAATACCCGCCACACGAAACTTTAATCATTTTTTTTCAAAAAGTTAAAAAATGGAAGGTGAGTTTGTATGGGATCCATATGTTGTATTGGAACGATCCTTGTCATATCGGTAGCAAATTCCTAGGATGACAGTATAAGTGATTTTACCTAGATTGGAGTGAATATATCCATAAATGAGAACTATTTTCAAACAAAATCTGAAAAATGGGCGCTAGGTTTGTATGGGGTCATATCAAAAAATGGGCGTGGCACCTTTCTTCTGATATTGGATGACATTATGTGAGCATATTGTGAGCGTTTGACATAATCCTCAGAGCCTTGTTTTGAAATATTTGAATAATAGAACAGTTACTCCTGCTGGCAGTGCTCCAAATTGGGATACCGTAGTTCCATACCGGCTTTATAATTGCTTTATAGACTAAAAGTTTGCTCCTCAGCTTGAGAGGTGACCTTCGCCCGATAAGCCATAAATGTTTTTTAACCTTTCATTGAGCTGTGCCTTTTTGGTGAGAAGGTGAGGACGCCAGGTTAACCTTCTGTCAAGACCCAAGCCCAGATACTTGGCTATAGCGCTGCATGGGATTGTGGCTCCGTCAAGATGAACTTGGGAACAGTCACTAAAGAAAAAGTCATTTAAGTGGACTTCTCAGGGTTTACTACAATGTTCCACCTCTTGAGCCAAGTAGAGAAGATGTCGAGTGTCAAAACCAAGATGTCACCCCCATTTTTAGGTATAGCCCCATACAAATCTTCCGCCCATTTTCGAATTTTTTATGAAAATGGTTATTATTTATTCATTTTTTGCTCCAAATTGGGTAAAAAACACTTCCTATGTCTTCCAATGTCATGGTGCCACGCCGAAGTGCATTTATTTTGCAAGAGAATTTAAAGAAAAAAAAAATATTATTTTCAAGTTTTAACAGATTAGTATGTAGTACCTAAAAAAAATATCTTAAAATGCAACTTACCGATAATGAGTTTCAAGCGTAAAGTAAAAATAATTTGTTCGGAGTAAATATATTCATAAATTATACCTATTTTTATACAAAAATTTTAAAATGGGCGGAAAGTTTATATGGGGGCTTTACCTTAAAATGGGCGTGAAATCTTAGTTTTGAGACTAGATGACAAAAGAAATGTTTTACCTAATTGGAGCGAATACATTCAAAAATAATTAGTATTTTTATACAAAAAAAACGAAAAACGGTAAGTTTGTATGGGGGCTATACCTAAAAATGGGCGTGGCACTCCCATTCCCGAACTTAACATAGTCGTTGCCGAAAAAAGCTTACCCAAATTTCAGCTAGACGATTCTAGTTTTGCAACTAGGAGTGATAGCTAACAACCAGCATGTGGGGTTCGAATATACGGTTTAACTGGTTGAGTGGAAATATCAAATTCAAGTTACTTTTGCTTCATTGAATTCATTACCGGTTCAACAGCTCATAATCGTGTCATGCTTATATGGTGTCAAAGATATTCCAAGACAATTCTTGAGAATCTAACCCTAAAATCTCCGAGATTTTTATTTTGCATACAAAAACATAACAGAAGTATACTGACGTGTAGACGCACTATGTAGTTACGTCAATTTATTTAAAGAACTGCTATACACAAATCAAATATTTACACTATTTTAAAGAAAAGAAAAGATTTCTTAAGAATTATGTAGCTACGTCATTTGCTATTTGAATAATCGTTTCGCATTCTAGTTAAAATTTCGTATAAAAGCACAACCATTTTCTGCCTAAGAAGTTAGTTTCATTTTTCGAAATGTTGAAGTTCGCAATATTATTATTGGCCTTGGTTCTTGTCAGTGCTGTAAGCGCTAAAAACCAAAGGATAAGACACAATATTTGGATGGTGAACATGGGGCTCCTATTACCTACGCACCATATACCGCTTCGATTCAAGTTAAAGGTGCACATGTTTGCAACGGTGCTGTCATCAGTGATCTCACCATTGTCACTTCTGCTCAATGTCTTCTAAAGGTAAAGGGTACCAAGTTTAACGTGGTTGTTGGTAACACAAATTTAAATTCGAAGAAAGGCACTTTGTATTCTGTTAAATCATTCAAAATGCATGAGTTGTATAATCCTATGACTAAGCTCAACGATATTGGTATTATTCGGCTCAAAAAGAAACTGATCTTCAACAAAAATGTGCAACCTGTTTACTTGGCTTATCGTCCAGCAGCTGATGGAGTTCATGCTCGCATCTCAGGCTGGGCTACAGCAAGCAATGTTACCACAAGTGATTCAAACAGTGCTCTAAATTCGCTACAAAGCGCTTTCGTAGACACAATTACAAATACCCAATGTGCCTCAAACAAATTCGGACATGGTGATAAAATTAAAGAAACAATGATTTGCGGTGCTGCTCGTGACATTGATACCTGCAAGTTTGGTAGCGGTGGTCCATTGGTTATAAACAATGTTCTTGCTGGTATAAATTCTTGGCACAATGAATGCGGTAATGCAATGTATCCAGAAGTTTACACTGATATATCCACTGTTCGCTACTGGATAGCATCGAACGCTGCTACGAAAAATAAAAAAAATAGAAAATAAAATATTGAAAAATAAAAATTTTACAGCAAAAAATAAAATCAAATAAATTGTCCATTTATGGTAATTTACTTAAATTTATGAATTTTGACTTCTATAACACAAGCAGCAAAAACATCTGAATTTAGTCGAAACATGAGCTTGGTTCTTGGAACGAGTTCAATTTGAAAACATGGCTTGTTAAGGAAGTTTAGCGGAATATAGCGGACTCAAAATGACGGATATTTTTTAAATGTTCGGATTTCATTGAAACTTGTTACTTCGGAATTTTTTGGGGTCTCTAAAATCAAATCTAAAGTCAGGTTTTTAAAATTCAAAACGGTATAAAAAAAATAGTTTGGAAATGAAAAAATTTAATGTTTTTTAGTGTTGCAACTGGGCCATCATCTCATACAATTTGAGCTTCAACGGTCACAGGCTAGATAAAAACCAAGCTCGATTTTTAATTCGTATACATTCCAAGCTTCCAAAACTGCAAAAATAAATTGATAGTCTTACCGAGGCAATGGAAAGTCAAATTTTATTGCTACAAAAACAAATAGCTGGTAAGTCTTTCTAGTAGGGGGATGTTGGTCTCTTCGAGTAAAACAAAAGTACGTGTTTGGCATTTGGGGAACAATGATTAAAAAAATTATTTTTTTCTCAATTTTCACTTATGTGGCAATAACTCATAAAAATACTAATCGATTTTTAATTTTAAACCAATTTTAAATAGAAACAAGAAAAAACGTTAACTTCGGTAGAACCGAAGCTTAAATACCCGTCACACGAATCTTTAAAGAGTTTATGTGTAATCATCAGTGGTCACCTAAGTTTACACACAATATTAATTTAAAATTTTGAGCTAAAAATACAGATATGTATAACAACATATTTCTCGAATATATCTGGAAACGGGCGGTAAGGTTGTATGCAATAAACACCTGAAAATGGGCTTGGCACCATGATATTGGAAGAGTTTTTACCCAATATGGAGTAAATACATGAATAAATAATAACCATTTTCATACAAAAATTCGAAAATGGGCGTAAAGTTTGTTTGGGGACTATACCAAAATATAGGAGTGGCACATCTGATTTGACATTGGATGACAATAGAATGATTTTAACAAAATTGGAGTGAATATAAGCATAAATAATTAGTATTTTTATACAAAAAATCGCAAAAATCGGAAAAAACGGAAAGTTTGTATTGGGCCTATGCCTAAAAGAGGGCGTGGCATCTTGGTTTTAACACTGGATGACAAAAGGAATGTTTATACCCAATTGGGAGCGAATACATTCATAAATAATTAGTATTTTTATAAAAAAAATCGAAAAAAACGGTAAGTTTGTATGGGGGCTATACCTAAAAATGGGCGTGGCACTCTCATTCTCGAACTTAATATAAGCTTAAGTTCCAAATTTCAGCTTAATATCTTTATATCTTCAACAGAAAAGATGCCTAGAAATATACAGACAGACAGACAGACGGAGAGACGGACATGACTAGATCGATTCGTCTCGCCGAGCTGATCAAGAATATATATACTTTATGGGGTCTACGACGTCTCCTTCAATGCGTTACAAACTTTCAAACAAACAAACTTCACACTATGTGTGGCGGGTATAAAAACTTAGACCATGTATATAATACTTTGACATTTCAAATGCTATCTGTATGAATTTTCTAAAGGTAAAAGTAATTTTTTTGTTTTTTATGCCCGCCCGTATGAAGGGTATATTTAGTTTGTCTGAAAGTTTGTAATGCACTGAAGGAGACGTCGTAGACCCCATAGATAGATGGAGGTGGCTGAGGGAAACTACATATTTCCCCGCTCAATTAGCATATAGATGTCGTTTTGTTACCACTAAAAAACCTGTTGTACGTGAAAGGCTACGTGGCATCAGAGCCAGCCAGTACAGTTAAGGAAGGATCTAAGTTTAAAGGGACGTAAGAGAGCTTGATCGCTCAGCGATCCTAACTGCCAATATCCAAAATGTCTCAGTCTACTCGATCTAAGGGCAGGACACACACAGAGAAAGTGTTCCAACGTTTCCGGGGTGTCCTCTTCCTTACAACTTCTACAGGTACTGTTATAAGAAATTCTTAGTCTAGCCGCGTGTTCCTCGATGGGCCAATGCCCAGTGATGACTGCTGTCAGTCTCGCAAGGTCTTTGCGGGGGTTTAACAGTAGTGTTCTAGTACGTTTGAGGTCAATCGAAAGCCAAATAAGCCATGCTTTTCTGGAACTGTTCATATTTTGCCATTTGTAATTGCCTAAAGTGGTAAATTGATTCCTAATGGGGGCGACCCTAGCACTCATTGGAATCTGAAACGCGACTGGCTGAGATTTACTCGATGAACCCCGTCTAACTAGCGCGTTAGCTTGCTCGTTACCGGGGATATCACTATGCTTTGGGACATATGAAATGCAAAGTGTGTTGTGGCGACCAACAAGATTTAGTTGGTTTTTGCATTCCCTTACTAACTTAGATTTCGAAATGTGAGCCTCCAGCGCTTTAATGGCAACTTGGCTGTCTGAGGGAAATGAAAACCGATCTGTCCCGAATCTCCAGCTGCTCCAGTAGCTTGCACGCCTCTAGTACAACATTGATTTCCGCCTGGAACACACTGAAGAGATCCGGCAGTCGAAAGAACTATTCTACTGCTAAGTCCTCCGAGTATACTCCAGACCCCACACCGCAATCCATCTTGGACCCGTCGGTGTAGAGCGACAGACCATCCTCAATTCCCAGCAGCTCTGCCATCCAGCCTTGCCGTGAAGGAATTGTGGTTTTTATTGATAGGGCCACTTAAATCCGTCGGGATTTTGGATAAAAACAGCGCTGTGACCATAGCTTAGTGAGGACCACAAGCCTTGTTCTTTTAGTCGAAGTGCGCTGGTCGAGGCCATCTGCTTGATGAATAAGTCAATAGGTAACTGGTTTAGCATTGCATTTAGGGCCTCGGAGCTTTTGGTATATATATTAGACGAGACAAATCGATCTAGCCATGTCCATCTGTTTGTCCGCCTGTCCGTCTGCATAGTTCTATGCAATTTTTTGGTCAAGATATAAAGATATTACTCTAAAATTTAGAACTTAAGCTTTTCTCGGCAACGACTATTTTGTATGTTAAAGCAAAATTGCCACGCCCATTTTTAGGTTTAGCCCCCATACAAAATAATCGCCCGTTTTCGAATTTTTATATAAAAATAGGTATTATTTGTGAATATATTCTCTCCAAGTTGGGTAAAAACACTTTTAATGACGTCCAGTATCAAAAACAAAGTACCAGGCCCATCTTTAGGTGTAGCCCCCATACAAACTTACCGTTTATTTTTGATCTTTTGTATGGAAAAGTAATTATTTTTGAATATATATTTATAAATGTATATAAGCCACTGATCATCACACATAAACTATTCAAAGATTCGTCTGACGGGTATTTAAGCTACGGTTCCACCGAAGTAACGTTTTTCCTTGTTTTTTTTTTTCTTAAAAATTTTCAACTTCGTTAAAAAGCACCTTCTTTGGTACACCGTTTTTGATAATACGCACATTTACGAGTAAAACGGATATTTAACTGTGTGGAGCTATTTTTTGACTGGTTTTGCTTCGTGCGGAGAAGCAATTTTTGTCATACTTCAGCCGCAGTGTACGTATACTGACATACGTCAGTAAGAACAAACAGACCGACAGACATTATATTATAGATCCATTTTATTATAGATCTAAGTCAAATATTTGCAGCACAACTTTCGCCCGACTATCTTTTTATATATTTAATTAATTTTCTTTTCAATTTTTTCATTATTTGAATGGAAAATATTCAAAAAATAGATTAAATTTAATTTAATTCAATTTAAGTGAAAATCCACCCGAAGTGAATTCCGCGGCCGGGCATGGATTCTGGAGGGCCAAACTACCGTTATCTGCTGCTTATAATAACAAACCCCGGAAAAGATTTATGGAAAACGTTTTTAAAATATACACCTGATATGTCCGATCTGTTAGCAGGTACAGTGCAACTGAACAAAATTAATTTAGCCAAGCGAGCTACCATACAACGAAAGCTAGACTGCCGCTGCCCTCTCAACAAAGGTCTCTCAACTGCTTAAAGAGACTTCTCCGGCACCCAAAAGAGGAAATTGGTTATGCCACACCTCGAAGGCAAACTTGGTACGATTAGGAGTGGCGGCAGAAAAGAACATGGCCTATAAGCGAACACTGCAAGTGGGACCAACAAGAGTCGTTGTTGAGCTATATCGAGAAAAAGGTAGAGAGAAAAATTTTACAATTTATTTTAAAAGTCATACGGCCCCTAAATCACACTAGCTAAAACGATATATTTTATCCTATGTATACAATACTGACATACAGTCCCCATACAATCATACCCATTTTTTTTTTTTTTCAAAAAACTTATTCTAACTTATTGTAGCTTAACCTTAAAATCACTGAGATTTTTACTGACATAAAGACAAACAGACGTAACTAAATCAGTTTTATAATAAATCTGCTACACGCAAATCAAATATTTACAGTAAAAGTTTCAAACGAATTTCTATTTTTGGTGAAATTAAAGAAAGAAAACTGTTTAAATATTTACATTATTTAAACATAATAAAAAATAAATGTAAACATTTCTTAAGAATTATGAAGAATGTAATTACGTAATTTACTATTTGATTAGTTGTTTCGCATTCTGGTTCCTGGTGAAAATTTCGTATAAAAGCACCACTATTTTCTGCTTAAGAAGTTAGTTTCATTTTTCAAAATGTTGAAGTTCGCAATATTATTATTGGCCTTGGTTCTTGTCAGTGCTGTAAGCGCTAAAAAACCAAAGGATAAAACAGTTTATTTGGATGGTGAAAATGGAACTCTTATTACCTGCGCACCACATACCGCTTCGATTCAAGTTAAAGGTGCACATGTTTGCAATGGTGCTATCATCAATGCTCACTTCATTGTCACTTCTGCTCAATGTCTTCTAAAGGTAAAGGGTTCCAAGTTTAACGTGGTTGTTGGTGCCACAAATTTAAATTCTGAGAAAGGCACTTTCTATTCTGTTAAATCATTCAAAATGCATGAGTCATATAATCCTATGACTAAGCTCAACGATATTGGTATTATTCGACTCAAAAAGAAACTGATCTTCAACAAAAAAGTACAACCTGTTTACTTGGCTTATCGTCCAGCAGCTGATGGAGTTCGTGGTCGCATATCAGGCTGGGCTACAGCAACCAATGTTACCACAAATGATGCTCCAAATTCAATACAAGGTGGTTTCGTAGACATAATTGCAAATACCCAATGTGCCTCAAACAAATACGGTCATGGTGATAAAATTAAAGGAACAATGTTTTGCGGTGTTGGTCGTGACCTTGATACCTGCAAGTTTGGTAGCGGTGGTCCATTGGTTATAAGGAATGTACTTACTGGTATAAATTCTTGGCACAGTGAATGCGGTAATGCGATGTATCCAGAAGTTTACACTGATATATCCACTGTTCGCAGCTGGATAGCATCGAATTCTGCTAAGAAACATAAAAGACATACTCGTAGATAAATCAAAATAAATATTAAAAAACAAACAAAAAACAAGAAAAAACGTTAAGATCGGTTTCAACCAAAGCTGATACATCTGTCACACATCATTTGACGTTGTTAGATCTTTATGTTCGTGCGATCTGAACTTAACTAATTTTAAACTGAAGATTTGGCTTGATATAAGAAAAATTTGTATCATAATTGAAGTCATAAGCTTTATAAATAAAAATTTTTTCATAGAAGAATTTGATAAAATGTTGTATGTTTGTATGGGGCTATACCTAGAAGTGGTCATGAAACATTGATTTTAACATTCAAAAGTACACTGGACCTAGAAAAGCTTTTGTTTAAAATTTCAGCCCAAAATCTTTAAAACTAAGCGAATAAATCGCACAGCAACAGACGGAGAGACAGAAAGACATAGCTAGATCGACTCATCTCGTCAAGCTGATCAAGAATATATACATATATATTAGGGTGGCCCTTATTTTAAACATTTTTGAATTTCTATGCTCCCAGGGGCTAAAAGGGTTCGAAATAAATTTAAAAAAATGCCCCCCAAGTTTGAAGCCTTTATCTTAATATTTAGGGGTGCCCCAAAGCGATCAAAATTTTCAATGTAAATTACATGGGGTTTTCAGCATCGAATAATCAATTAATTATTCCGGCCACAGTAATTGTTCAAAAAATCTGAAACTTACCAAACTTCAACCTTATAATAGTAGCTATTCCTCAGAATTTTTACAGACATTGAGGTATTTTAATTATAGAGTTACAGGTAGACAAAAATTTCACTTTTTCTAATTTTTCCCTGAATTTGTTAAAAAATGAATTATATAGCCCCGCTAAGTGTACATTCAAGAATTATTGCTCTATTTTTATGCAGCGTTTTTGTGATAAGAACGAACCTGGCCTTGAAAATGCTCCAATACTTCAGGTTTTTTGGTTATTTCATCTTAAATGTCAAATAATTAATATTTTAGCTATTTTAATGATTTTCTTGTTAACTTAATTTTTTTGTAATTTTCTACAAAAGTATCAACAAAAAACAATAGGCGTAAAGTTTTAGTTCGATTCGACAATCTCTAGAAGTCCCTTAAACATATTGATGAATCTTTGATGAAAACTTGTTATTCGTGAAAACAAATACAAAACACGTTATTCATGACAGTTTTGTGAAGGCTTTATTACAGTTTTAAATAATATTTATTTCCAAAATGAAAACAAATTTTGTAAATTCACATTGATTTAATTAATTGTTCATATAATGAAATAATATAATTTTAAATGATTCAACATATAATATTATTTTTTTCTAAGAGAGGATTTAGTTGCGGTTGGATGTTGTTTTCGGTCGTCAGCTACAATTTGTAAAATATACTGTTTTTCATTTTCATCTTTCGTGATGATGTTATTGTAATCTTGAATGAGTTTGACACCTCTTTCTGCTACATCATTTACAACAACAATTTTTTTTAATTTTTCAATTCCCATTTTATAATCCGGATTATTCTTCCATGTTGAAGGATCCTTGTCGAGAAAAACTGGTACCAATTGAAAATCGTGTAAAGAAGCTTTTTGTAGCAGGAGTTACAAAAAACGAAAAATCGATGTCTGTAAAAGAAGAAAAGTTATTTGGACGTAGAATGTATCTTTTCATTTCATGTTTTTCTTGTTCCACATCTAAATTTTTTTCTGCTTCCAGCAAAACTTGAGCCATCTTTGTTTTAATTGCTGCAGGAACGTTTTCATCAAATAAAGAAAAAGCTACAGTTTCGGGAACTATGTACCAGAGATGGTTAGAAAACTTCTTTGCAGCAGCCTTACTGATTTCTAGATCGATTTTTTTCATAATTTATTAATTGGCACATGAAATTGAAATCATGATAAGGTGCGCTAATTGCTTTTGATGACGAAAACCAAGCTTTTACATAAACTCGAGCAATAAAAATACAGATTCTTCTTATAGAACTTTTCTCTTTTTTGAGTTAGCTGAAACTGGTCTTGAAATAAATATATCTTGAGAGTATATATTGCTTTGGCCATCCACCTGGCATGACTTACAGCTCCTGGTGAACGAAACGAGATTCCTCTTTTGGAGTACCACCAAGTATAATTTTTATTATTCTATACAGAATTTATTTTCCTCAATGATGGTTTTATAAAAGTACAAAACGTTTATAAGAAATTAAAAAAATTAAGTTAACAAGAAAATCATTAAAATAGCTAAAATATTAATTATTTGACATTTAAGATGAAATAACCAAAAAACCTGAAGTATTGGAGCATTTTCAAGGCCAGGTTCGTTCTTATCACAAAAACGCTGCATAAAAATAGAGCAATAATTCTTGAATGTACACTTAGCGGGGCTATATAATTCATTTTTTAACAAATTCAGGGAAAAATTAGAAAAAGTGAAATTTTCGTCTACCTGTAACTCTATAATTAAAATACCTCAATGTCTGTAAAAATTCTGAGGAATAGCTACTATTATAAGGTTGAAGTTTGGTAAGTTTCAGATTTTTTGAACAATTACTGTGGCCGGAATAATTAATTGATTATTCGATGCTGAAAACCCCATGTAATTTACATTGAAAATTTTGATCGCTTTGGGGCACCCCTAAATATTAAGATAAAGGCTTCAAACTTGGGGGGCATTTTTTTAAATTTATTTCGAACCCTTTTAGCCCCTGGGAGCATAGAAATTCAAAAATGTTTAAAATAAGGGCCACCCAACATATATATATATATATATATATATACTTTATAGGGTCCACGATGTCTCCTTTAATGCGTTACAAACTGAATATACCTGTTGATATGTAAAAACAAGATTGAACGCTGAAGTCGAGTATGCTCGACTGCAAGATACCCTGTACCCAACCTTTATGTACCTTAAGTTAAGTCCTATTTTTGTATATACCTTATTGTATTGGATTTTCAAACAAAAACTTGAAAATTGGATAAATGTGTATGGGGGCTTTGCCTAAAATTTTGTTGGTTCATCATAGACATAATTTACACTTAATTTGAACTTCCTACAATAAAAATCAAAGACGTTTTTATGCAAAAACCTAAAATTTTGGGGTATATTTGTATGGGGGGCTGTACCTAAAATTTTATTGGTCCCACCCATATTTGGATATTTCATTGGGACTATCATAGACATAATTTATACTAAGTTTGAACTTCCTAGAAAAAAAAACAATGACGTTTTTATGCAAAAACCCAAAATTTTGGGGTATATTTGTATGGGGGGCTATACCTAAAATTTTATTGGTCCCACCCATATTCGGATATTTCATTGGGACTATCATAGACATAATTTATACTAAGTTTGAACTTCCTAGAAAAAAAAAACAATGACGTTTTTATGCAAAAACCCAAAATTTTGGGGGTATATTTGTATGGGGGCTATACCTAAAATTTTATTAGTCCCACCCATATTGGGATATTTCATTGGGACTATCATAGACATAATTTATACATAGTTTGAACTTCCTAGAAAAAAAAACAATGACGTTTTTATGCAAAAACCCAAAATTTTGGGGTATATTTGTATGGGGGGCTATACCTAAAATTTTGTTGGTCCTACCCCCTATTGGGATATTTTATTAAGACTATCATAGACATAATTTATACTTAATTTGAACTTCCTACAATAAAAATCAATGACGTTTTTATGCAAAAACCTAAAATTTTGGGGTATATTGGTATGGGGGTACCCCTTAAAATGGGTCTAGAGAAAAACCGTTTGCAAGTGAACACTTGATTAGGAGATTCTAAGTTTCAATTTTGAAAGCTCTACCTCTTATAGTCTCCGAGATAATCTCTCTCATACGGCAGACAGCAGGACAGACGAACGGTCAGACAGACATAGCTAGTTCGACTCCCCTTCCAATGCTGAATATATATACTTTATAGGGTCTATCTTGTCTGTTACATACATTCGCACAAACTTAATATACCCTTTTACCCTTTGGGTACAGGGTATAATAAACATTTTTATAGCAAAAAAAAACAAATTAAAAAATTTTTTTAAATTATCAGTCAAGCTCCTATTTTCAAACAAGTTTCTACAATCTTATAATTCCTAAACAGTTTAAGCATATCAATATAGAAGTTTCTGCGTGATCGATAATCTTTGTCTAACTTAAGATACCTCAAACCATGATACAAGTCTAAAGGTGAAACGTATGAGTAAGAAAGAGATGGCAGATTTTCTCTATTTACTTAATTTCGTATGTAGTTTTGCAAGTGTGAAGAAGATAGAATATTGTAGTGATTTGTAGAAGAAATTTAGCGGTATATACCGGACACAAAATGACGGATATTTTTTAAATGTTCGAAAATTGTGACTCGCCAGTTTTTAGTTTCGCTAATTTCTAATCTAAGGACAGATTTTTAAATTTAAATAAAAACAAGAAAAACGTTAACTTCGGTAGAACCGAAGCTTAAATACCCGTCACACGAATCTTTAAAGAGTTTATGTGTAATCATCAGTGGTCACCTAAGTTTACACACAATATTAATTTAAAATTTTGAGCTAAAAATACAGATATGTATAACAACATATTTCTCGAATATATCTGGAAACGGGCGGTAAGGTTGTATGCAATAAACACCTGAAAATGGGCGTGGCACCATGATATTGGAAGAGTTATTACCCAAAATGGAGTAAATACATGAATAAATAATAACCATTTTCATACAAAAAATCGAAAATGGTCCGAAAGTTTGTATGGGGGCTATACCAAAAAATGGGCGTGGCACATCTGATTTGACATTGGATGACATTAGAATGTTTTTAGCCAAATTGGAGTGAATATATGCATAAATAATTAGTATTTTTTTACAAAAAATCGGAAAAATCGGAAAAAACGGAAAGTTTATATGGAGGCTATGCCTAAAAGAGGGCGTGGCATTTTGGTTTTGACACTGGATGACAAAAGAAATGTTTTTACACAATTGGGAGCGAATACATTCATAAATAATTACAATTTTTATACAAAAATCGGAAAAAACGGTAAGTTTGTATGGGGGCTATACCTAAAAATGGGCGTGGCACCTTGGTTCTGGTATACAAACTAACTAGGAGCACAAAAACCTTAAGTTTCGAATTTCAGGTCAATATCTTTAAAACTTTTCGAGTAACAGCCATCGCAACAGACAGACGGACAGACAGACGGACAGACAGACGGACATGGCTAAATCGATTCGTCTCATCGAGCTGACCAAGAATATATATACTTTATAGGGTCTCCGATGTCTCCTTCCATGCGTTGCAAACTTTCGGACAAAATTATAATACCCGTTCACACTATATTTGACGGGTATAAAAATTCCTTAAATGACGAAATATGTAGAACACCATCTCGTGGTGAGTGCGGACAACGAGTTTTTGGGAGAGTTATTAAGTTAAAAAACATATTTTTTTAAACAATCTTCGGCTGTATTGTGTCTGCTACTTTGTATTTGTTGAATGTAACCGTTAAGTTTGGTATATTTCTTTAAATTAAAAAAAAAAAAGTTAAATAGATAACGCGTTTGAGTGTTTTACATGAAATTCATAAATAAAATAGTTCACCTTCGGTTCCTCGAAAATTTCATATCAAAATTTAAATATAAATTTGAAGAAAACTAATTTATTGACTTCAATAATTGTAAAAAAGTACAATAAATACATATCTAAAACAAAAACTAAACATTAACTCGCGATAACAACTGTATTTTTTTAAGTTAACAAGAATATCAACGATCTTTTTGAGATTATGGTTTCTTTTAAAAAGTCACACAATTATTATCTTTGCCCAAATGTAACGAATATAAACAAAAAGTTTTAGGCCCTCTTTTCATTAGGCCGCGATCCACGTTAGCGTTAAAAAACTCGACAACTCGCGTTAAATCGTAGACAAAAAGATAGGCAGTTAGGGGTGGCGCGTTAATTTTGAACGCGACTTTCGATAACACGCGTTCAAACCGATTTCACACCGATTAAACCGATTTCTCTTACCGGTTCGAATAATTTGGCAATGGGCGCATACTTATGAAAACAGCTGACAAAGTAACCGCAAAAAATAAACATTTACATAAAAGCTTCAGCTGCATATATTCAAATAACGGATTACCTTATCATGATCGTATTGGACAGCAGTTACTAAAGGAACAACACCTACGTCCACTCCGTTATATTAAAAATCTGCATTTCAAAAAAAAAAAAAAAATTTTTAACCTGTACAATTTTTTTACTATATAACAAACAAAATCAACTGTTTTAACTCGAACGCTAACGCTAAAACGCAATGGAAACACCGTTCCGCATTTTTCGATAAATTGTTAACGCGATAACAAAACGCGGCTCAGTGGAAATGCGGCATAATACTTCAAAATTTAGTATAATTTTCGGAATGTTCAAGTTCTTAATATTATTAACGGCTCTTTTAGCCAGTGCTTTGGGCGCGGTCATACCTGAGGGTATGATACCACAGCTGGATGGACGCATTGTTGGTGGTAGTCTATTGAAACTTCACCATATTTATGCCGCATTTCCATTGAGCCGCGTTTTGTTATCGCGTTAACAATTTATCGAAAAACGCGGAACGGTGTTTCCATTGCGATTTAGCGTTAGCGTTAGACTTAAAACAGCTGATTTTGTTTGTTATGTAGTAAAAAATTGTACAGGTTAAAAAAATTTTTTTTTTTTTTTTGAAATGCAGATTTTTAATATAACGAGTGGACGTAGGTGTTGTTCCTTTAGTAACTGCTGTCCAATACGATCATGATAAGGTAATCCGTCATTTGAATATATGCAGCTGAAGCTTTTATGTAAATGTTTATTTTTTGCGGTTACTTTGTCAGCTGTTTTCATAAGTATGCGCAACTTACGATTGCCAAATTATTCGAACCGATAAGAGAAATCGGTGTGAAATCGGTTTGAACGCGTGTTATCGAAAGTCGCGTTCAAAATTAACGCGACTTTTTCCCATACCTAACTGCCTATCTTTTTTGTATACGATTTAACGCGAGTTTGTCGAGTTTTTAACGCTAACGCGGAACGCGGCCTAATGGAAACGCCGCCTTAGTTTCGATACAACGTAATGGTGTTTACTCCTGCGGTGGTGTAATCTACATAAAATTCTAGATTATCACAGCTGCGCATTGTCTGCTAGCGATAACTACTTCGAATTTGAGAGTATGCGCGGGCTCTGTGGATTGGAAATCTGATGGCTCATTGATCAATGTTTGGTCATTTAAAAATCATGAAGACTAAAATCCTACAACTATGGCCTACGACATTGCAGTTATACGTCTTGACTGGACACTTCCAATCAATAGTTATAGCATTAAGACAATTAGTTTGGCTAATGTTCAACCAAGTTATGGAGCTACTGCTCTAACTGCTGGCTGGGGTACCGCTAGATACGGTTCAGTAAAGAATATTCCAGCACACTGCAAGCTGTTTACGTAAACATAATCAACAAAGCACAATGCACCTCAAGAACCTACGGCTATGGTAGTCGTATTAAAGATTCCATGATTTGTGCTGCTGCTCCCGGCAAAGATGCTTGCCAGTTTGATTCCGGTGGCCAATTGGTTGTAAGCAATACACTTGTTGGTATTGTTTCATGGGGCTTTGGCTGTGCTAATGCCTACTATCCCGGAGTCTACACTTCTATATCATATGTTCGCACATGGATATTAGAAAATGCCGGCTGTCAATAAAGTGGTTTGCTAAATGTTGTGTAGAAAAAATTAAAATGAATTGAATAACAACAAGGAAAAACTTTAACTTCGGTGGAACCGAAGCTGAAATACCCGTTACATGGGCGTGGCGTCTTGGTTTTGACCCTGGATGACAAAAAGAATTGTTTTTACCCAATTGGGAGCGAGTACATTCATAAATAATTACTATTTTTAAACAAAAATCCAAAAAAATCGATAAGTTTGTATGGGGCTATACCTAAAAATTGGCGTGGCACTCTCATTTTCGAACTTAACCTAGTCGTTGCCGAGAAAAGCTTAAGTTTAAAATTTCAGCCCAATATCTTAATATCTTCATCGAATAAATCGCATAGCAACAAACAGACGGACAGACAGGCGGACATGGCTAAATCGATTCGTCTCGTCGAGGTGATCAAGAATATATATACTTTATAGGGTCTACGATGCCTCCTTTAATGCGTTACAAACTTTCCGCAAAACTGAATATACCAGGTAGTGTTACAGGTATAAAAACACCATTAATTAATTTTTTGTCTCTATTTAATAATATATTGGAAATAACTTCTCATTTTAATTTTAAATTCAAAGCTTATCAGCGGCCTTTTCAATCCAACGACGATAGTAAGCTACATCAGCAAAAACAGCAGGATTTTCTGCATTACCACATTTATATGCCCAACTAGCTACGCCGACCAGTTTCTCATCCGTTACCAGCGGTCCACCGAAATCTCCATGACAAATACTTTGATCGCCATTAGTGGTACCAGCGCAAATCATACCCTTCTTGATTTCATTGCCATACATATACTTTCTGCCGGCACATTGCTTACGTTGTATAATGCGTAGCTTAACTGCTTGTAATTCTAATGGAATTTCGGTTTCATTCGTTTGAAGTTGACCCCAACCACTGACTACAGCAACTGCATCGTTCTTAGCATGGTGCTTTGCCAAAGTTATGCACTGAACCGATTCATCATATACAAATTCCGGATAGATGCGTAGCACCGCAATATCATTTTCCTTAGTTTTTCGATTATAATTTTCATGTATTTTTGTAGCAATTATTTCATGTGCACTGCCACTGGCATTTGAGTATGATGTGCCAGCATAAATAGTTATAGTTTCATTAGTATTATTTTCTTGTAGACATTGTGCAGCTGTGATAACAACTTTTCTTGTATATATTGCACCGCCACATATATGTTTGCCATTATTAAGTGAAACTTGCCATGGATATGTTTCTATAGCTGCTGCATCGCCTCCAATAATTCGTGATTCCATTTCGAAAATATAATTGTAATCCACGCTAAGTGCGCTTACAATGAAAAATGTTGAGGTAAGCAGTACTATTGTCTTAAACATGGTTGATAATTTTAAAAATGCACAATTTTTGTTATTCGCTTTTATAGATTACTACAGGCGAAAATTATAATAGAAACAAAAGCTCCTTAAGTTCAAGATATAATTTCTTACATAAGCTCCAATGCTAAAACCGTTATTATGTGATAAGCTTTTTTAGAAAACTAACAAAGTCTATGTGCCTTTTTAAAGGTTTTTGTAAAATAATCTTAATTAATTTGTAAAACCAATTATAATAAAAAAACTCGAAGAAAAAAAAACGATCGTGTCTGTTCTCATTTTCGAAAACTTTTAAAAAGTAAACCGCCTATTATTCCGTTTCTTTTTCATTTAAGGTGTTCCCGATTTCATATGAGTTATTGTTTCATCTTTTACGAATTTATGTTTAAATCTTCTTCATGTCTTTACGAAAATTAAGTATCAGGCGTGTCAGACACAAAACCAATTTCGGTTTTTTTTAAAATCTCTCAAAATGTAGAAGAGATAGATTCGCAGCGAATTTTTAAAGAAATGAATATTAATGTGTCAGTTATCACTTTTGTAAAGAAAAACGCACTATCTCTTCAACTTTTTAACTTAATCTCGAGCCAAAACATAAGAGATGAAAACCAACCCAAGGAGTTTTTTTCGAAATTGAGACCCAGTCGTTTTTATTTCGGTCGATTTTTTTCGATTCCAAATATTCAGATGGAAAACTGCAATAGCTGGAAAACGGAAACATGGAAAAACGTTAACTTCGGTAGAAACGCAGTTTTGAGTTTGAGGTGACTCTTATATGTTATAGTGACTTTAGCTATTTTTAATGTATATTACCTGATCATTACCAAATCTATACTTGGTAATGATCAGGTCATGGTCTACCATAATAGAGTTTTCGTCAGATTGAAAGCAATTAGCTTAAGGGGTTATATACAGATAGGGAGGTCGAAAAAAGGCATTTTTCAAGAATTTTTTCTAAACAAACTATTTGGTTTATTGATTTCCAAACTTGGCAGGTATATTATGACAACCTTAAACTATATTCACATATGTTTTATTGCCAAAAATAAACATCGGGAACGTTGATATTGCCAATTTTGCAAAAGTCCGCAAAAAAAAAGGCCTTTTGCGGTGTGCACGATATCTCTCGACTGGATCATCCAAAATTCAAAAACCAAATAAATTTCAATAATATAATAAATAATCTAGTGATTAATCGAAGGAATTAGCAAAAAAAATTTTTTGATAAAATGGCGGCTACTCAAAGCAAAAGGTTCGATTTTCAACCAAAATTTGGCTATTTAATTGTTTTTAAAAATAATAAATTTTCATCGGATGGGGAAACCCTTTGATTAATTACTAAAAATACAGTTAAGAAGCTTGTGTAAAAATTTCAGACCGATCGGTTCAGCCGTTTCTGAGAAATCTTGCTCACCGACTTTGAAAACACCTTTCGAGAAAAACGCGTTTAAAGTTTTAAAAGCACTTTACTTTACTGCGAGATCTCTCGGCGCGCCTTCACTAATGTGTCTATAACTTCGAAAATATTCGTCGGATCGACTTGAAATTTTGTGTGTGTATACTCAGATATATATATACTAAGAAAATGCAAAAAAAAATCGATTTTTAAAAATCCTAACTGTATATAACCCCTTAATAAATGACCTTTTTTATATATAAAACCTCGAAAATAAGCTTTGGGTTTGTATGGGGGCTATATTCTATAGTGACCCGATTCTTACCAAATCTCTTGTGTACACATGTCAGACTATTAAAAATTCAGTAATTTTGGGTGAATTTAACTTAGTTTATTTATGAACCGTCTAAAATACTCATTATCTTCAAAATCATGAAATTATGTAAGCAACCTTTAAGCTGTGCTTTCATTTCCATAAGTGCTCAACTGAGTCGGCAAATCTTCGTTGATACTAGATCATACATTTACAGAACTTCAGAAATACATATTTCGTTTCAAATTTATAAACTTTGATTTAGTCAACATCTGAATTTTGTCAGCTGTACTGAAGACTCGTGAAAATCATTCTCCATTGGTTGTGATCCGCTAAATCCACAGGTGAATTCAGAACGCTTTCTGGGAAAATCCGTTGGCTTAGCTGAAATTTTTTTTGAAAGACGAATTTATAACAATTTTCCAGGTTCTTAATATTTTGTATATTTTATGATTTTCTACAACGCATTTTACGTATGAACTTACCAAATATTACGAATAAAGTGCTTTTGTGGAGAGAACGTTTACAGTTTCTGCCCTCTGGAACCGCAAATGGCTGAATCAATCTTGAATCTATCTCAATGCAGCAGGAAAGTAAAAAGCTAAAAATAAACTTTTTCTTCTGTAGAATCGAGAGGTAAATACTACTTTCAAGAATCTGCCAGCCCACATTATGAATACAAATTCATCGCTATTACTTTAAATCTTAATGGGATTATTTGGTCCAAACAAGATTTCAGACGATTGAAGGCGTTGTATATATGTAAATGCGAGTATATAAAAATACTTTTTTTAAGAAAATTCCATTTAATAAAAAAAAGCAATCATACATGTAAATATAGAGTTGCCATAAAATTGTATAACACGTGACGCTGTTTTTTTTATCAGTTAGTTAATGCTTAAACTATATTTATAGAAAGTTGTATAAAGAACGAACTTTATATACTCACTCTCTTTATCAAAGCAATAATTTATTTATTTCAAGATTAACTTAATGAAGTTTGCTTTTGCTCATAAGCCTAAGCCTATTTAAAGCAAAAAACAAAGAACTTTAAGTGTAGTCAAAATTTTCCATCATGTACAAAAGAGCCGAAGTATTACAACTAGTCACCTACGTAAGCTTTAATAGCAAGCGTACTGTCTGCTAAAATACCAGATATAGCCAAGTCACGTATTGTTGGTGGTAATATAACGGATATTATATATCATCCTTGGCAAGTTTCAATAAATGCTGGAGGACATCGTTGCGGCGGTGCTATTTATTCCAAGGATATTGTCATCACTGCTGCACACTGTATGGCATCGAGTGCAAAAAAATGGAAAGTATATGCTGGCACCTCATATTCCAATTCAAGTGGTTTCGCACACAGAATCGTTGCATACAGAAGCCATAGAAATTTCAATCGGCATACAATTCAAAATGATATTGCAGTGTTGCGCGTAAAACCGGAATTTCAATTTGATAACAGTGTAGCGCCTATACCGCTAGCCAAAGTGTGGCCACAGAATAAAGCAGTGACAACCGTAAGCGGTTGGGGTGCACTCAAATACAATGGACGCGCTTCATTAGAGCTACGTGCTGTCAATGTACTTTTTATAGAACGCAAAAGATGTGCCTCTAAGCCATATAAATATGGCAAACGCATTAAAAATGGTATGATATGTGCCGGTGTCCCTGGCGGCGGTAAAGATGCCTGTCAAGGTGATTCTGGTGGTCCACTTGTCTTTAATGGCACACTAATCGGTGTTGTATCATTTGGCGAAGATTGTGCTGCTGCAAATTATCCAGGCGTATACACTGATATCGTTTATTATCGTAATTGGATCGAAACAACTGCTGTGGAGATTAGAAATTATATATAATAGATTTTGCACTTTTAATAAAATTAAATCTTGAAGAAAAAAAATCAAAATTAAAAATCTTTAACAAAAAATGACTCTTTAACAAAAAAACGTTAACTTCGGTAGTACCGTAGTTCAAAAACCCGCCTCACGAAACTTTAATTAGTTCATGTATGATCATCAGTGACGTAGTATTTGTGCCTCAAAGGGGTTGGATGGTCACATTAAGCTAAAAATAGAGAAATGACAATAATTTTCTTGAAAAAATAAAAAAAAGTGGAAGATGAGTTTATATGGAGTCTGTATGTTATAGTGGCCGGATCCATGCCATATCAGTATAAGTGATTTTACACAGATGGGATCGAATCTATTATATATAAAAATAAGTCCCAAGTTCTGTTGGTGATCGATGGACGCGAAAACTACTGGACGGATTTTCACGAAATTTTGCACGTGTGTGCGTATTCACACAAGGATGGTTTAGGGCAAAAAAAAAAATTGTAAAATGTAATTTTGACCCTGGGCCTAATGGGGGCCTTGAAACCGGAAAAGCCATATCTTTGGAGTGAATAGACGTAGAGACTTGAAACAGGGCTCATTTGAAAGATGGTTAAAAAATATTTTTGGCGTTCAAGGTGTTCAAGGGATTTCCGTAATTTGGACCTGGGACCCATATGTAAACCCAATATAGATTTTTTTGACCAATTTTTTTTTATTTTTTTACAGGTGAGCACTTAGACGGGATTTTAGAAAATTTTGACCCAGGGCCTAATGGGGGCCTTGAATCCGGTAAAGCCATATCTTTGGATTGAATAGACGTAGAGACTTAAAACTGGGCTCATTTGAAAGATGGTTAAAAAACATTTTTGGCGCTCAAGGTGTTCAAGGGATTTCCGGAAATTGGATCTGGGATCCATATGTGGACCCAATATAGATTTTGAACCAATTTCTTTTATTTTTGTTACAGGTGAGCACTTAGACGAGATTTTAGAAATTTTTGACCCGGGGCCTAATGAGAGCCTTGAAAAAAAAGTCATACATTTGGATTGAATAAACGTAGAGACTTGAAACTGGGCGTATTTGAATGATGGTTAGTCGTGTTTATGGGATTTTCAAAATTTGAACCCACATTTTTTTTACAATTTATATTTAGCCACCAAAAAGAAGCAAAAAAAAGTGCGAGCAAAGCCGCGGGTACCTGCTAGTGTATTCATAAATAAGAACAATTTTCATACAAAAACTCAAAAATAGGCGGTATATTTATATGGGACTGTGCCTAAAAGTGGGCGTGGCACCTTAGTTTTAATATTCGATGATATTGGAAGTGTTAATCCCAATTTGTAGTGAATACATTTATAAATAATAACTATTTTCAAACAAAAAAAAAATGAAAAAAACAAGAAAAAACGCTGAAGTCGAGTATGCTCGACTGCAAGATACTCTGTACCCAATATTAATGAACCTTAAGATCGGTTCTATTTTACTACCAAATCTCATTGAATTGAATTTTCATACAAAAATTAAAAAAATCGGGTATATCTTTTGTATGGGGGCTATACCTTAAATTTTGTTGGACCTACCCATATTGGTCTATTTCATTGGGACTATCCTAGGCATAATTAATACTAAATTTGAACTTCCTAGAATAAAAAAACAACGACGTTTTTATGCAAAAACCCAAAATTTTGGTGTACATTTGTATGGGGGGTACCCCTTAAAATTGGTCTAGAGAAAAACCGTTCGCAAGTGAATACTTGATGGCTTAGGAGAGTCTAAGAGGTGTTAATATGATGGCCCTATCTCTTATAGTCTCCGAGATAATCTCTTTCATACGGCAGACAGCATCACGGACAGACAGACATAGCTAGTTCGACTCCCCTTCATATGCTGATCAAGAATATATATACTTTATATGGTCTATCTTACCTTCTTCCGTCTGTTACATACATTCGCACAAACTTAATATACCCTTTTACCCTTTGGGTACAGGTTATAAAAAATGGTAAGTTTGTATGGGAGCAATACCTAGAAATGGGCGTGGCACCTTGAAACAAAAAGGCGTAACTAAAAAGTTTAAAGTTAATACCTTTACAACTTTCCGAGTAAAGAGCATTGCAACAGACAGACAGACAGATGGACATGGCTAAATCGATTCGTCTCGTCAAGCTGATCAATTTTTGAGGTCTCCGATGCATTCTTTAATGCCTGACAAACTTTCCGACAAACTGATAATACCCTTCACACTATGTGTGGCTTGTATTTAAATTGCCAGGGTATCTTTTTTGATGGTAAATGGATTTTATTGTAATAATTCTAATTGTAGTGTTATATTTATATCTTGAAAACAATATCTCCAATATCTCTCCTAAACTTACCTCTAGCTTTTAAACCTGTTATCTAAAAAATAATCTACTCAAATTTAATAACTTAATATTCTAGCTTTGCTATACTTTATCAAGGATTTTCGTATTATTTCTTTATCACATGTTTTTGACAAAGAAGAAAAAAACACTATTCATATCTATTTCCTTGGAAAACCTACAATATTCAAGTATCGCCATATCAGTTTCAAATGCAACGATAAAGTTTATTTTTAAAAAAAAAAAAAAAACATTTTGATAGCATTTTTTTTTTTCTTTTTTTTTAAAAAATACCAACTTCACTAGCAGCTATAAAAATTGCAACTATTGCTCACGAGCTGCCGAATTCCAGAGTCTAGACTTGGTATTTGCATTATTTTTATCATGTTTAGTAATAGGACGCAAGTGTGCCGCATCGACTATGTCTCTGAAAAGAATTTAGAAATTATTGAAAAGTTTCTAGGAGACATTTTTTTCTACGTACTTCCATTCATCATAGGATTTCGTTGTATTACAAGCACGCAATTTTGCATCATTTCGTAAACTATAAATTTCTCCATCGCTTACACGTTCCTGACATTCGTCAGATAAACGTAGCAGCTCTTCGGGTGTTACTTTAAATAAATCTTTATTGGCGGATGAAAAGTTAGAGGAAAACATTTTTTGCTTTAATATTTTTTTTTTTGAATTTATTTGAAAATATTTATTTGACTTTTGAGAGTTGTTTATTGAGTTGCTATGGTTATATAGAATTATTGATTTACACTGAGAACAAGAAGAGTTGTTTTTTTTTTGTGAATTCAATTCACTTAAAGCAAATCTCGTAAGTAAGAACTGAAAACCACTTTCGCAAATTTTTCGTCAGGATTAAAATTCGAAAATTTGAATGGCAGTTTTTGATAGTACTGCAGTCACTACAAAATGACGCTCTGGAACTGTTTACACATGGGTATTCAAGGATATCAACAGCCATATTGAATAAAAAACTTTAAAACTTATCCATACAAATATTCAAAAATATGAAATTCATTTGCGTGACGCTGTCGCTTAAATATGTGGTCTCAATATAATCTTATTTTGAAGATTGATAGGTCAAAATTTTATAGTCTTCAAAAAATTTAAAGATTAAAATGAAGAAATAAATCAATACCGATCAGGAATATAGTTTTGTGGGTCTTTTCTTTGTGATCTTAAGAAACCCTTCAAGTTAAAAAACCTATCAAGAGTTATATGTAGATCTCGACGTTCAATTAAAATTCGATGGAGAGCTGCAAGAAAGACGATTTGGTATATATATTTGGAGGTCTTCCACAGCTATGATTTTTACCAGAAGACTTGTGGAACAACAAAAATGTAGATCTCGACGTGCAAATTCGAAATCAATTTATGCTCTTAACTTTTCCAAACTTATTTAACCTTCCTACGGAATCAATACATTATCTTCTTTAAAATAAACAAGCAAACAAACAAATATGCCAAGTTAGTTGGTATGTATTATCAAAGCTCAAATACTTACAATATTTTGATAAAATAATATTAATTAAATTTTTGACCATTTAAAGTGGACTCACGTCAACACAAATAACAACACAGCCGATAAAAATAGAATAGATAAAATGTTTAAAATTTAAATATTAACTTTAGACACGCTCAGCTCATAGACAGTTGATACGTTGAGAGTAACGCATAACGCAAAGACATAAAAATACGCCAGGCTGCATTAAAATGTTAAAATTATACAATATAATATTACATTTAACCTTACTGATCAGCTTTGGGCTGGCAGCGTCTACATTGGAACTAAATCGTATCGTCGGTGGTGAAGAAACTATAATCAGCAGCTTTCCATGGCAGGTTTCCGTGCAGCATAGTGCTGTACACATATGTGGCGGTAGCATCTATTCGGAGACAATTATTATAACCACTGCAAATTGTGTACAAAGTGCCAATGTAAATTTACTAAAAGTACGCGCTGGTTCAACGTATTACAACAGAGGTGGCAGCCTAGTACAAGTCGCCGCTTATAAATTACATCAGGGTTACAATGATAAAACTTTGCTTAATAATATTGCTATATTGCGTTTGAGTACAGCACTTACATTTGGATTTGGTATTAAACCAATTGCATTGGCCACTACCAATCCAGTGAATGGTGCAGCAGCTGTAGTCAGCGGTTGGGGTGTACGTGAATATGGCAGCAATGAAATGTCTACAACGCTACAATATGCTGATATGCAAATTGTAAGCAATAAGGAATGTGCATCAGCGAAATATGGTTATGGTTATTTGATAACACAAGATATGTTATGCGCTGCAGCAAAGGGTAAAGATGCATGTAAATTTGATGCTGGTGGTCCATTGGTCTCTGGTGGTTTACTCGTTGGTGTCGTATCCTGGGGCTTTGGTTGCGCATACAACGATTTTCCGGGCGTTTATACATCAATAGCTGAGGAACGTAATTGGCTGTTGCAAGCAGTAAAAGAGATATAAATAAAATGTATATTTGAGAAACAAATTAAATAAAGACAGAAAACAAATTAAATAAAGACAAATATTACCTTGATAATATATTGCTAAACTTTGTTTTTTGTAAAGAACTGCAAGGATAGACACAATCGGATATAGAATAAATTCGTTTCAAAATGGAAAACGCTTCAAACTGATTCGTTTTATTCTTAAACGAGTTGAAACGATTCGTTTTATTTCTTAAACGAGTCGAAACGATTCGTTTTATTTCTTAAACGAGTCTAAATGATTCGTTTTATTTCTTAAACGAGTCGACGATTCGTTTTATTTCTTAAACGAGTCGAAACGATTCGTTTTATTTCTTAAACGTGTTTATTTCTTAAACGAGTTGAAACGATTCGTTTTATTTCTTAAACAAGTCGAAACGATTCGTTTTATTTCTTAAACGAGTTGAAACGATTCGTTTTATTTCTTAAACGACTCAAAAAAGATTAGTTTTATTTCTTAAACGAGTCTAAACGATTCGTTTTACTTCTTAAACGAGTCGAGACGTTTCGTTTTATTTCTTAAACGAGTTGAAACGATTCGTTTTATTTCTTAAACGAGTCGAAACGATTCGTTTTATTTTTTAAACGAGTTGAAACGATTCGTCTTGTTACTTTAACGAGCCAAACGATCCGTTATATGTCTTAAACGAGTTGAAACGATTCGTTTTATTTCTTAAACAAGTCGAAACGTTTTATTGCTTAAAGAACTCAAATTCATTTGTTTTATGTCTTAAAAGTCGAAACGATTCGATTCATTTCTTAAACGACTCGAAATGATGCGTTTCAGTTGCTAATCGATTCGAGTCGTTTTAGTAATCAATCAAATCGATTACTATTGTATTTCGGTTTTCCGATTTCAACTCAACCGATTCCCTTCTCTAGTTTATAGCTTATTTTTAGATTTCTTAATACATTTTATATTAAGCTGACTTGCTTTTTTTTTAAACTAAATTTTCCATAGCTTAACTGCAAATCTTTTCAAAGTCATTTAGATTTAAAAAAAATATTACAAATTTTATTTTTAGTTTTCACTTTTTTACATTTCTAAAAACATGAAAAGTATTTTTAAAAAAATTATTATTATTATTATTAAGTGATAAGCAAAAATGCATTTAAATTGCGAATGCAGTAATTCATTAATACACAAAAATCAAATACAGCGTAAAATGCTTCTCAAAAGCTGCTTACGCATTTAAGATTGTTCATTGAGTTTACACAAAAAATAATTAAAGTAAAAAAGATTAACATGAAAAGTTAATTGTGTTAAGCACAAAAAAAAACAAAATATGATTTATATTATTATTATTATTGTTTATATTATTTATAGCAGCAAGGAATGCAAAATGTTTGTTGTTGGTCTCTCATACCCGATAAGAGGCGTTGGTTGGTTGGACAAGGCTGGTTTCACTGTTTACGTGGCTGTTGTATATGTATTTGCGGTTTATTGGGCACAGCGACTGGTGGCTTGGGCGTGTGTGCCACTTGTGCTGCTTTTGGCGTATAATCAACATTGCCTTTTACCGGAGCACCACTTACAGAGGCAGCATTGACGGCAACAGGTTGCTAAAAGTTAATTAAAACAAAAAAAAAAAAATGGAGAATTATATGTATTATATTTTGTGTGTTTATATATGTTTGCTACTCACTGTCAATCCAGTACAATCCTCAGCATCCTTTTGGTGCACGCTCAGCATTGGGCACCTTATGTTGCACAATACGCATGTTACCGGCTTTCACTGGAAAAAAAAACAAAAAAAAGTATTTAAGTAGTGTCAAAAAAAAAAAGACAAGATATAAGGTTGTCAAATATTTTCCTTCCTGCTTTTTGTCTTTTGAATTTCGCGGCTATGTACAAAGCGCTACAAAGAGACTATCGGGTTTGACATAACCTACAAAACGACGCTAGTGCATGATTAGTTTGGATACTGCGTTCAAAAGTTTTAGACGTGTAAACATGGAGTTCACTAATGCCGAAATTCACGCTATTTTGAAGTTTTTCTTCGTTAAAGGCAAATCCGCTAGAGAAACGTTTCGTGAGATTACCGAACCGCGGAGGAATGGTTTCGACGATTCAGAGCCGGTGAAGACGACACCATGGATAAGCCAGCCGGCGGAAGACCTGTGACGACGAATACCGATAAAATCATGAAAAACATCGAGTTAGACCGGCATGTGACATCGTCGTGACATCGTCCATGGGAGTTAGTCACCAAACTATTTTAAACCATCTGCAGAAGGCTGGATTGGGCAAAAAGTCCTTCTGGACCGAATCAACGACTGCGATATGCTGCTGAAACGGAACGAACTCGACCCATTTTTGAAGCTGTGACTGATAGTGACTGGCGACGAAAAATGGATGAAGTACGACAATATCAAGCGATAACAGTCGTGGTCGAAGGCCAATGAATCGTCCCAAATATTGGCCAAGCTGGGATTGATGGCCAGGAAGGTTTTGCTGTGTGTTTGGTGGGATTGGAAGGAAATCATCCACTTTGAGCTGCTCCCATATGGCCGGACGTTTAATTCTAACCAACTACTGTAAACAACTGAATCGCTTGAGGCAGGCGATCGACCAGAAGCGTCTAAAATTGGCCAACAGGAAGGGTGTAGTGTTCCACCAGGACAACGCCAAGCTACACACATCTTTGGTGATTCGTCAGAAGCTATGGGAGCTCGGAAGGGAGGTTTTATCGCATCCACCATATAGCCCGGACATAGCGCCAAGTGATTACCACCTATTCCTGACCATGGCGAACGCCCTTGGTGGTGTAAAGTTGGACTCAAAAGAGGTTTGTGAAAAGTGGCACTGAATAATGAGCAAAAAAGCTGAAGGGAGATATTTGACAATCATATATGATTATTAAAAACTCTCCAATCTACATGAAACCAGTTGTGCTATGTGGATCACTTTTGGTTCCTACAAATCTGCCAATTATTTAATTATTTTAATCCAATTTCATTGCGAAAATTGCTCCACTTGAGAGACCTCTTTGATTCAAGTTTGTTTAAATTAGAATTCTTTTCAAATCAAATTTTACAACTCTACGAAAACTTTTCCATAACGACTGTTCCTTGCCAAGACGTCTTAAATAAAATACTTGGGAGTCAAATTTATGAATCCGCCGAATCGATTCGAAAGCTTTGAGTCACACTGTTTTAAAAAAAATTCGGTGGTCATTGATACGAATTTATGCAGATTTAGAGGCTAGTGATATCGACTCTTGAGAGTTTTCTTAACTACAAAAATTTCTCATCTGGCAGTGCTGTCCAAATAAACAATTATTGCTAATCGGACTTTGTGGGCAAATTGATTTGAATGGAGCGTTATTGTACTCTAAGAAAATATTTCCTTTTGTTTCAGACAACCAAATATAAACAAGATAAGAACGCCACATAAAGTGACCATGAAATCAACCAAATTGCTAGACAATTTGGCTTTTGTTCAAACGATTTGTATGACGTCATTTTGTTTTGCTTTTTTGTTGTTTAAAAGAGCAGTTTAAACCTGTACGTATGTAATTACAAAAATTATCAGCTTAACCCCCGAAAAAAAATATGTTTTCAAATTTCAAACCCAAAGACGTAGTTTTGACAACCTACCGAAGGTACCTCTCCTTACGCCATCTTATCTATAAACATTTCCAATATGAAATCAGTTGCGCGCTTATCTTTTTTTTCTGTCGCTGCTTGCAGCCGCCAACAAGTGATAAAGAAAGAAATATTCTTTTTTTTTTTTTTACGTCGTTCTATGCGTCACAATACCATTTTAAAATTTTCCAATAATAAATAGCTAATTAACATAATTTTGTAAACATTTGGCCTAATGCGCAGTAGAATTCATTTGCCGGTATTTCTGTTATTGCGTTGTTGTTGTTATTGCAGCGTTTTGTTTTGTTTGAAATCGAAGAAAAAAAAAAAAACAACAACAACAAAGCATTTACTCTCGCACTCATACACATTACAACATACCTGCTGGTGGATGTCCAGCAACTAAATTTGGTTGTTCATCAGCCATTTTTATTTAATGTTTACTGTAAATAGAATAAATTTATTATATTAGTAAATAATAATTTTGCATTTTGTAAATATATATTACGCACCAAATTGTTCTTAATATTAATATTTCACTGCGTTGACACGAATGCACTTTTCTGTACTACGAATACGCTACTAAACTACTACACTGAGTATGACAAAGATAACAACCTGCGAAACTCCTGCACTGTTCGCACTTATGACAATAACCGTCGGCTGTTATCGGTCGATTTTTGAGACCAATAACAACTGCTTTATCGACTCAATAATAACTGCTGTGTCGACCGCCATCGGGCAGGTGTGAGTGCGAAAGAAATGGATACAATTTTTTAAACTGCTTTTAAATTAAAAATTCTTTTTTAAAAAAACATAAAATCAAAATCTTATCCATTAATATATAGAAAATAATTATTTTATTCAAAACAAAAAATAATCAATGAACTATTACAGTTTAAAAGCAACGATAACAATATCACCATTCTTATTGTATTAGTCTCAGCTAAGACAATAAGGCCGCGTTTCCATTAAGCCGCGTTCCGCGTTAGCGTTAAAAACTCGACAAACTCGCGTTAAATCGTATACAAAAAGATAGGCAGCTAGGTATGGGAAAAAGTCGCTTTAATTTTGAACGCGACTTTCGATATCACGCGTTCAAACCGATTTCACACCGATTTCAAACCGATTTCTCTTATCGGTTCGAATAATTTGGCAATCGTAAGTTGCGCATACTTATGAAAACAGCTGACAAAGTAACCGAAAAAAATAAACTTTTACAAAAAAGCTGACGGATTAACTTATCATGCTCGTATTGGACAGCAGTTACTAAAGGAACAACACCAACATCCATTCGTTATATTAAAAGTCTGCATTTCAAAAAAAAAAAATAATTTTTAACCTGTACAATCTTTTACTACATAACAAACAAAATCAGCTGTTTTAGCTCGAACGCTAACGCTAAAACGCAATGGAAACACCGTTCCGCGTTTTTCGATAAATTGTTAACGCGATAACAAAACGCGGCTCAGTGGAAATGCGGCATAAGATTTTGCTACAAGAATAAATCTTACCGATTCTGATAAACGCTTTTTTGCAGATTACAAATCTGTTAGTGAAAGTTTTCCATCACGTCTGGATTTTGACAAGAGTAGAATTGTAATTAATTTTATGATTTTGTTTTAATTTGTACTTTTATTCACACAACCTTATGCAAAATGCCATATCGACCGGAAATTTCTCAGGCTCTTTTTAACCTAACATGTAGTTTAAAAGACTAGACGCTTCGAGTTCAGGCTCTGGAAGAACCGGTGTACGTATACCATATCTCATGGCCCTAAGAAATGCAACGATCCGGATCGATCGCTACTGTCATCTTTAAAATGGAATAGTAACTATACTAACGCAATCTGTCGGTTAAGGGTTCCTAATAAGTGTAAACGCGAGGCAAGATATATCTAACTCTGTTCCACTTACGAGCAGATACACGGTCCACACGGTCCATGGACCGTCGTGGACCGTTGTTATTGCTTTCTTGCTCGCACCAATACGGTTTATATGGTTTAATTTATTATATTTTAATGAAATAAATTTAATTTGAATTTAATGCAAAAATTAAGCAATTTTACCGACCGCAGCATGTATTACTTCATTATTATTTATTATCGTTTTTTTTTTTATTGCCTTTCTAGTGGCCGGCAGGGTGACTCAATTACTTCGAAACGTAAATCAGCTGTAATCACCCTGTAAGCCGCCAAGCTGTACAAATAATTATGTACTCTATTTAATAGTTATCTGCAGTATCTTTTGTTGCTTCGAGTGGTAAAGACGTGTTTGCGCGTCGTTAAAATTTAATAAAAATAAAACTAAAGTTTAATGTTTGTGTACAAAAAATTGCCGTAAACTAAAAAAAAATAAAACAAAACTTGCATAAAATAAATTAAATTTATTGAAAAAAAATACAACAAAAAACTGCACAATTGCAAACACAAAAAACTAATATACGCTTTGCGCGCGTCTGGTGCGCAAACGAAATAAAAAATGAAAAAAATGAAGATAAACAAAGCCGTAATCTAAGTGTGTGGAACAAAGTTATAAAGATAAAAACGAAATGAAAATAGTGTATATGAAGTGAAAAATAAATAAAATTTGAATAAATATTCATAAAAAAAAACCCGTAAAAGTTCAGTGCATACGTTAAAAAAAAAAAACAACAAAAAAGGTAAATAAAAAAATGCAACGCGTCAATAATTGCAGGCTACAATGTGTTAGAGTGAGATAGTAAGTGTCGTCTGCCATTCGAGTGTTGCGCTGGCGCTGGCTGCCATTGGTTTTCGTTTTTTTGTTTTATTTACTAATTTCTTTTTTTTGTTGTACGTAAACAAATATTTAAAAGAGAAAAAATGAGATGAAACTAAAATTAATCTTGTTTAATTTTTAACGTGTTATAAAACATAAAAAAAGGTAATTGTCAAGAAAGCTCATAAAAAAAAAAAAAAAAAAAACATAAATCATTAACAACATCAACAACAATAAGAGCGCATCGTCTACAACAAAAACAACAACAATTAAGCGACATTTTACTTTTATGATCTTGCTTCCCCTCTTCTTCTCTTTATATTGTGCAACTAAATAAATAGAGGGGGAAAAAAATCACTCAAATTTCGTTGGAAAATAATTTCCTTTTTTTTTTTTTTTCTTACTTATTTTGTTTATGTTAATGCAGTGCGTGCATCTGTGTGTGTTTATTTAATTGTTTGCTCTACACAATTTAAATTCAAGTTAAGTCAATAAAAAAAAAAAAACCTACAATAAATGCGTGTTTAAAAACAGAAAAAAAGAAAGAGCAGCAAACTTTAAAAACGTGAACTGAAAGCGAAGTAGCAAACAAAAAGAAAAAAAAACACAAAACTTGGAGATCATTGGATCAAATTGCCTTGAAGCAACAGAAACAGGTTGGTTCAATACAAGTTTAAATGAAATCATAAAGGTAGTCTCTAAATAGTTTATGCAGAATTTTTATGCTACAAAGATGTTTTTTAAATAGTTCGCATTTCTGGAAAATATATTAATATTTTTATTTTAAAGTTAGTTTTTTTTTTGTATATGGTTCTTACGTCAGATCATGCTTATAAGATAGTTTTATTTTTTCATTATTTATAACGGAAAGTTTGTATCGCATTAAAGGAGATATCGTAAACTTTGTGAAATATATATGTAGGTATATATTCTTGATCCGCTCGATGAGACAAGACGAGTCGTTCTAGCCAAGTTCGGCTGAGTGTATTTATGCCTTTCGTTCGCTTAGTTTTAAAGATATTGACCTGAAATTCGAAACTTATGCTCTTCTCAGCCCTAACTAACATACAAATCTACAGCTCATTTTTGAGTATTGTTTTATTTACTTCAAATTAGGTAAAAACACTTCTAATTTCAACTTATTTATACAGATTTGCTTAAGGGGTTATATACAGTTAGGATTTTCAAAAAATCGATTTTTTTTTTTTGCATTTTCTTAATATATATACATATATATCTGAGTATACACACACAAAATTTCAAGTAGATCCGATGAATATTTTCGAAGTTATAGACACATTAGTGAAGGCGCGCCGAGAGATCTCGCAGTAAAGTAAAGTGTTTTTAAAACTTTAAACGCGTTTTTCTCGAAATGGTATTTTCAAAGTCGGTGTGCAAGATTTCTCAAAAACGGCTGAACCGATCGGTCTGAAATTTTTACACAAGCTTCTTAACTATATTTTTTAGTAATTAATCTAAGGATTTCCCCATCCGATGAAAATTTCTTATTTTTAAAAACAATTAAAGAGCCAAATTTTGGTTGAAAATCGATCCTTTTGCTTTGAGTAGCCGCCATTTTGTCAAAAAAATTTGATTTGCTAATTCCTTCGATTAATCACTAGATTATTTATTATATTAATGAAATCTATTTGGTTTTTGAATTTTGGATGATCCAGTCCAGAGATATCGTGCACACCGCAAAAGGCCTTTTTTTGCGGACCTCTGCAAAATTGGCAATATCAACGTTCCCGATAATTATTTTTGGCAATAAAACATATGTATGTGAATATAGTTTAAGGTTGTCATAATTTACCTGCCAAGTTTCAAATCAATAAACCAAATAGTTTGCTTAGAAAAAATTCTTGAAAAACGCCTTTTTTAAGAGCTCCTAACTGTATATAACCCCTTAAGGAACTGATCTTTTTATTTCAAGAAAAATTTTTCATTTTCAGTATTTTTAGTTTAAAAGTTAAAATATACGCTCTTAAAAGAAACCTCAAGATAGTGTCTATACCAGGGCTGTATCGAGCCAATGATCTTGTATATATTTTTTTTATCACATTCAACAACAAAAAAAAAAATTCCAATTTGATTATCTCAGCAAAAGACTAAGCTTCTTAATGAGCACAGACTTCATAATTTCCGTTGATACTTATTTTCATTAATAAAAAAAAATGGAAATTTCACTCTTAATCGCTTTTCTTTATGCACATTTGCGCGCTGCTTGACTACAGACCAGTCTAACAGAGTTTAAATCCTGCTATTCATTGCATTTTTTTGTTTTGTTTTTATTAGTGCTTTTCTTTTCTCTGCTTCTTCTGTATCCTTTAACCGCTATAATAACATCTGTCATTGCGTTTTCTTATATTATTTTTTTTTTCGGGGGTTGCCAGCTGTTTTTTTGATTAGTGCTGCTTCTGCGGGTGTTGCGGCTAAAACAGGAAATTGAGTTTCTTTGAGCAAAACTCAAAAGAAACTAAAACTGCAGATGCTGCTTGCTGACATTTTTGAAGATTGCATCTGCTTATACAATTAACTTGGCGCGTGTACACGTGTTCTATACGTATGTATAATATATTACTATGCAACTTTGCAGCAATGTCTGCTTATGACGCGTGTCATAAAAAAAAAAAAAAAAAATGGTAGTAAAATGTTTGTAGCACAGCAACACTGCTTACGTACAACATTTACATAAAATGCACACAAATTTTATCTCCGCACTTACAAGTTATTATCGTTGTTGCTGTTATTGTTGTTGTTGTAGCTTTTTTGTAGTTTGAGATTGCGCCATAAAACTAATATAAATCAATAGAAAGCAGTGTCGTTGCGCATTTTATATTGTTCTCTCTTATGGCTATACACATAACTCACTCAATGAAAATGTTTCTTGTGCTCTTTGCAATAATAATTATGCTCGGATTACAAAAAACAACAACAACAACAGCAATAAGAGCAACAGCAAAAACGTCAAAATGTATATGGCTCCATTATTTGCTCCACTCTCAGTCTGTCAATGTACGACAAAATGGTTTGTGTTGTTGTTGTTGTTGTTTTTGTTGGTATCGGGGGAAGTGCAGCGAGCGGTTGTTAAGAAGATTTGTGTGGGAATCAAATTGCCGACTACACAAATATAGCAAAAAAAAAAAACAACAACTTTAGTGCCTGATGATACTCCCAAAACAAGAAAAAAAAAGTAGGGAAAAAAAGAAAAAATAAGAAAAGCAGTTTATGTACGCTTGCGAATGAGATGATAAAAGAAGTATGGAGTAGTGGTGAAACAGTCAACAGCACACAGCTACATACACTGATGGACAAAAGTAAGAGTACAGAATATAAAATATTGAAGAAAACGAGACGAAAGTTAAAATATTTTATAGATTTATTTATTTAAAATTTCTGTTCTAGAAATAGATTGATAGGCTTAAATCTAGGTTGGTTTCGGTAGCTGACCCAATGAGAGTCACCAATAGACCAATTTAGCGATGGCCCATGTCATTCTGGAGTTACTGTAGTCCAGTAGTATATTTCCATTATTGTCAATAGTAGAAGTTGGTTTGAAGTCCTGCTAGCCCCCTATTTTAGCGTTGCTAGCTGTTGGGTACTAAGCTGTTTTAATATTGTCTTTGCAGTAGCTGGATAGCTACAGCTGCGGTGTTCCAGAACTCCACGGTTCTCTCACATTTTCTACAGCCGTCTGTATTGGTTATATCTAGTAGGTAGTAAGCTAGATTTTCGTTTAGTTTTGTGCACATTATTTTTGATATTCTGCAATCGGTTCTGTTCCTCCACTTTCAAAATCAGTGAAGTTAATTTTCTCCAGTTTGCTATGTATTGTCCATAAGGATGTTGCTAAATTCATCACTTTGAGGCAGGGCGACACCAGTTTTTGCTAGCCTTTCCATCTCGTTACCGTAGGAAACAATCTAAACAAAATTTTACTAAAAATATGTGCTATATGTTTTAGTACGCATAATTTGTTTTAACACTGTACCACCTTAAATGAGTATGATTGTGTATGTGTGTATCATTTTCTTGTGGCGACATTTCTCGTTTGCTATGCGGCTTCAACACATATGCAAGATTGAGGGGAGGCAAGCGGAAAAGCAAACAAGAGTAAACCATTTTGAGTTGTATGCTCCATACTTTTTGGAGTTTGTACACAACGGAAAAGAGATACGAGGGAGTAAAAAGATAGCACTCTCTGCTGTTATATTAGCTCCATTTGGGACTTGTGCAGCATGCTTGCAAAGTGGTTGTATTTAAAGAGAGAGACGAAACGCAAAAAAAAAAAAAAATGAATAAATAAAAGAGAGCATATAAGGTATAATGGAGTGTTTAATACTCAGTTGCACAGTGGACTGCTAAAATAAAGTTAAAATAGAGTTGTGAATTATTTAATTTGAAAAAATTGTATTCAAATTGGTTACAAAAAGTTTCTTCTATTACATTTCACAATTTGTTGTTAAGATTAGAGATAGGCGCTAAATATTTGATCACGATCCCGCCCATCCCGGTTAAATTTTTTGGACCCGAACTTAACGGTTTGTTTTGTTTTAAAAATTTTTCCGTGTGTCCAATGGGATCCAACTTCACCATTCTTTTATATATATAGACTTTATACTAATATTATAAAGAGAAAACGTTTGTATATTTGTGGGAGGTAATCTTCAAGACTACTCATTTGTTTTAAAAAATTCTTTCATCAATAGATAGAATGGAATTTCTGAATTAAATAGGATATATATTATCCCGTTAAATGAAAAGGCTTCTTAGTGGCAATCGAATAAAAAAGTACAACAACAATTTTTATGAACGCTGTTTTAAAAATGTTTGCGACTTCCAAGCAATGATGGGTATTTCGGCTGGTATTTATTTATTTTACTCCAAGCTTTTGACTTTTTGTACACTTTTTTAATCCTGAATTTTATAACTAAAATGTCGGTTTTAGACCCATATCCCGTCCCGCCCGCTTATTTTGAAGTTGTTTTCCGATCCCGCCCGTTTTAGCATTTTTATACAATTGTTCCGAGGATAATTTGATCATTAGGAGATTCACTATTGCATTTTGTCTAGTCCTACATACAAATTAATAGTTTGTTTAAACCTGATAAAAGTCTTGAAATTTAAAGTTTTACCTTTATACCAAACCACTGTATAATCCTGTACTAAATTGCCACATTTATCTTTTTTGTTTATTATACAAAGGAGTCATGCATCTCTTGGGTTCTCTTACAGCAAACAGAAACTTTGAAGTGTACAACCCCAAATAAAATTTTTTTGAACTATTTATTTTTTAACATATTCAATTAACTAATAATTTTTAAAAAAAATAATTTTAGATATAAAACAATTATAATTTACTATTTAAGAGAGCCACTATTTTGACCACCCACGCTACTGCATAAAGACAAAATATACTCTCTTTTTTTTTTTTTTTTAGAGACGCCTGTCTGTTTCAGTGCAATATCGTATCTTAAAAACGTGCGCCTTTTGGCCAACTTGGTTACTTCCTCTCTCTCTCTCTATTGTTCAATTATGCTCTTCATTTTAAGCACTCAATCTCTCTCTCTTTCTCTCTCTGACTAAATATTGGTAACGACGAAAAAAACGACTCCTGGCTTGTATCTTTGCTTTTGACAGAGTCACAACTCAAATTTGGTTTCAATAAGCTTTAACTGGCGTTGCTTGGCGCTCGTGTTACGGCGGCAGCGCACGCTTGCAACCTTTTAAATTGAACAAATATTCGGATTCGGTAAACTTTAATACTTCGGTACGGGTTCCACGTTATTTTGTGCATTGTATATATATATGTACTATGTACTCCGCGCACCGCTTATTGTGTTTGTGTGTGTGTATGTTAAAGAAATTTTTGCTAATATAGCTTAAGAGAGTGAAAAAATATTTTCAACATAAATTTCTTGTGAAAAATCAATTGTTTTTTGAATAAAATTTAAATAAAAATTATATTTCAATTGTGTTGCATATATTGTTAATAAGATTTTATGATTAAACGAGTGTTTAAAATGGTAATTTGTGATTTTATAAAACAGTTGTGTGCGGCATTTTTTTTTTTTTTTTCCTTTTTTCTTAGTAGTAACATCGAAGAAGAAGAAGAAGCAACGTTTTACACATATTTGTATGTGTGTTGCAATGAGTGCAGCATACATCTGCTTGCCTGCTCTCGCCCACTACAATATTTTTTTTTTTTTTTGAATACTAACTCACACGGAAAGGAGTTGCCGTATCAATTTTTTTTTTTAATTTACTTTTTTTTTTTTTTTTTTTTTGCGTTTATTAAGTTTTTTGCGTATGTTTTACGAAAGCGAGATACGACATGTGTAGCGTTTACTACCAAATCATACATAGTATACATTTAGACGTTCTTACTTTGCTTTTTATACATTTTTCATGAGCTTTGGTTGTCCATTTAAAGTTTGAAGTATTTTCTGCTTAGCTGTCTGTCTGTCTAGTTTTCTAGTTTAGACCAAAGTTCAATGTAGCTGTAAAATGAATTTTTTTTTTTGTATGTATTTTATTTTTACGATTCGTCCTATTACAAACTTATTTTATTGTTGTTGTTGTGGTGTTGTTGCCTTTTGTTTGTTCTCATTGTTCGCCATAACTTAACTTGGCTTGTAGTTTCACACTCTTGTCTTGACCAAATAGAGTTGTTGCAGTTACAATAACAACTTTGATAGCGGCTGGCTTTACCTAAAAAGGTTCAATATATTTCGTTCGTACTCGTACGTCTTCGTAACTTATTCATGCTGCGTACGTACGTTCAATAATTCCAATTGTACAATTGTTGGTCTCTTGTGTCTCGCGGTGCTGTATGCCAACATTAACAGCAACAACAGCAACAACAACAACAAAAGCATCGTATTACCTTATATGCGTTTTGTCATCGTTTGCATTAACCGTTAACTGCGCTTGTCTGCTAAGCTTTTTTTTTTTTGTCTTTCTTGTTTCTTTTTTTTTTTTTTTACTATGTTTCACCCGTTTCCATCTGCTGCCCGCCTACACGCGCGCTTGTTCTTACAGCTTGCATCTTCACTTTTGACACATTGTGTATGGTGTTGTTTTTGTTGTTGTTGTTGTTGTTGTACTCCTACAGTGTGTCTTGCATTGCCTTTTTGTAAATTGCACGTCTTGCTTCAATATGTATTGTGTGCTTCTTGTCTACTTGGTCTTTCATTTAGACAGACAGACAGACAGTCACTCCTTTGGCTCTATGGCCTGAAACCTTAGTCGGAGACAAGAATTTGAGACAATACCAGTCAAAGAAGTATACTACTAAGTATACCAACCAACAATAACAACAACAATATCATAAATATATTGCTACAGCAAGCATACATACATACATACATATGCCATGTATGGAGTTCCATAAGCTATAAAAGTGCATTACAGTAATGTACAATTTTTATGTACAACTAAAAAATATTGTTAATATCTTTCTTTTGTGTTGGTTGCTTTCCAGTTAATTGTGTTGTTACACATTTCATTTGAGCTTAAGATAGTTGACCAGCTGCAATTCCAGAGGGGGCAACTGGGGATCGTTCATAAGTCATAGAATATAAAAAAAAATGCGTTTTTGAAAGCCAGGAAATCGTGGCATATACCATAAAAATCGGTGTCGGAGTCTCCAAAGTTGATATTTGCAGGAGTGTCACACAATATATATTTTGATTGATTGCAAATCCCTGCTAAAATTCAATGAAATTATGAATATAATTCACAATTAGTTTAAACTTCTTGCATTAAAAAAATAAAAACAAGGTGTATTAATTTTTTTTTAAATTTCTGAACTAATTGAGAATTATATTGATTATTTCATTGAACTTAAGAAGAGATTTGACTCAACATAGTTTTTGAGAGATACAGTGTAATAAACTATTTTACCAAGTCCACATAAAATTATTTTTATGTTTTTGTATAACACTTTTTTTTTTTTTTGGTATTTAACTCAAAAACCTTACGTTCGGCACGAATTAAAACCAGTGATAATCATATCAAGAAGATAAATAAAGTCCCTTTTCTTAGATTTGGTATAGGACGTTATTTTATGTACATATATTGGTTTCGAATTGTGTGAGTATGGGGTTTACAGGTCTATTCTAGAATAGAAAACTATGTTCTTTTTAAAAATGTAGCCAAAGGGTTCGGCTTCATTTCCCTTAAGGACAGTTTTCTCTTTACTCTTGACTTTAAGTTACAATATTTTAATAAAAAATACAAATTGTGAATTTTTCCTATTTTTGGGGATATTTTACAAAAAAAGTTTTCTAAGAGAATATATATAGTTCAAAATATAAAAAAGAAGATTGAGGCCTACTTTTAAAAAACTGTAGGGAGTAATGAAGCTTGATAGTAAACTTTTGTGGCGGGGCGCTATTCAAGTGATTGGCAAAAAAAACTTTTAGAGGAGTGTTAAACGTTTAATTTTACCAAATACAAATTTTCTATGTTTAAAAAAAATATATATATAAGTATAAATATATTTTTTATCTTATTTGTAAACTGTCGAAAAGTTTTTTGTATCACTATTGCAATTGCAATAACAACAAATCATGCATCCCACAACTACAACAATCGGTGTCGTTCTTCGTTGTCAATACAGCAACAGCAACAACAACAACGAAAAACAAGTTTTATCATTTTTTTTGTTATTTTGTTTTTTTTTTTTTTTTTGTTTTGCTCTTTATGTACTTTTTATTTGTTTTTGTGTATGTGTCTTTTCTTTTGTTTAATACTTTTATGCTGCACTTTTTAGAAGTTTTAGTGAGTTGTGAATGTTGTTGTTTGTTGCTCTTCTGCTGCAGCAGCTTCAACACTTTTGTAACAACAGCAGCAGCAACAAAATCTCACAACTATCGACAACGCAAAACATGAGCGTGCAACTTTTGTCGTTTTAACACCAATTTTCCATTCTAAAGACAACAAAATACTTTTTTTTTTTTTTTTTTTGTTTCTTACATGCTGCACTAACTTATTACACATACTACTCCTTTTTTAAATTTTGCTGGGCGTGGTTGCCACTATTTTCTTCTTTTTTGTTTGGCATATTTAGCTGCAATTAATTTTTGAATTTTATGTTTAAAGTTTTGCTCATTTGCTGGTTTTTCAAATTTTTGAATTTTTATTTCGGTATTTTTTTTTTGTGTGTGGGTTTTCTGGCATTTTATTTTTTTTTTTTTTTTTTTTTTTTTTTGGAGGTGTGTTGGCTGATGAAAAACTAGTTGCATTGCATTTTTCGAAAGTGTTGGCAGACGTTGGCTGGCAACCCGGTTTTGTTTTTTTTTTCTTTTTTTTTTTTTTTTTTTTTTTTTTTTACGTTCCACATAAACTCTTATCAGTAGTCATAGTGTCAATAGTGTAACGATGTCATTATGCAAAGTACCCGCAGCTGGTCAAAGCTGTCGTTTGTTGTTGTTGCTATAAGTCTTCTTTAAATTGGTATTAACGAAGTGTCATCCCAATTGGCGCACTCTCATTAATGTCAAAAGCGAATACCACTCAAAAGAGCCGAAGCCACTCAATAATGTTAATGATTGTATGGCAATGTTTGGTTTTGGCAGTTGTTAATGAATAGCGTATATAACTCGTCATTGCTCGGTGGAAATTTTAAAGTTCTTTTGAACTTAACTTAGTAGAGCAACACACTATATAATCTTCTGAAAATTTTGAGTTTATTAATATGATTTAGCTTTTTAGTTTCTAATTTATCAAAATTTATTTTCCAAAGTGACAGAGCTTTAAACAAACTTCCTGCTTTAGCTTAGAAACGTACATCAATATATATTTTTTTCTTTAAATTGATAAAGTAAAAAATAAAACAATGAGAAAAGATAGAAAGAAAGCGAGTGATTGAGTGAGTGAGGGAGGCGTTTTAATGGAACACATTAAACCTCTGCTTAGTCTCATTAAATATTTCAATGCATGAATTCGAACTCGGTGATTCTGCTTCATTTAATTTTCAAATGTTTTAGATGTGGACAAAGCAACAATGTATAATACAGATGATTGCCTGTCTGCCACGGCATGACACACTACATTTACAAAGATAAAATGATGAAAGCTAACACAAAAGTGTCAAACGATTTGAACAACAACAACAACAACAACAGCAACCCCAAAATCGTTGCCATTATTGTTGTCTTCTTCTTTTTGTCATCTTCGTTGTTAGCAACGTTGTCGTCGCCCCCGCCACTATTCAATAATTATTTTTAGTTTGTATGCTCGACTTCATCACTCCAGCATAAATATACACAAACACACACACACACACAAGCTCATACATTAAAATCAACTTCATTTATGCGCTTTTATAGCTTTCTATGTGTACATGTGTGTGTGTGTGTTTACAAGATAAAAACTTGCTCATTTCCATTAGTGTATGCCTGTATGATTTTCTCTATGAAAATATAAAATTGTTTGTATGTATGTGTGTGTGTGTTAATGTCTCTAAGTTTTCAAAGGCGGCAGCACACAATCAATAAATCTCGCCTTGTAATTTTGCGCTTCCTTTTTCGCTGCCTGTTGTTATACACTCGTCGTATGTATGTGTATGTAAGTCTATACAATGTACTTCTTTTTGTCACTTTTTTCTGTTATCGCTCTTGCCCTCTACACATGAAGCAAATTGCATTTGCAATCAATTTTTCCGCTCAATACAACAGCAACAACAACAAAAAAAACCAACAACTACAACAACAATCGCATCAAAGTAAAGTGCGCAAAAATGAATGAAAATCATAGGAAAAATAGTGAAATAGGAATATAAAGTTTTATAGAGTAAAGCACACTCATACACACATATATATATATGTACATATATGTTAAATGCATACAAGGACTGCTTGAAAAAATTAAACATTTTTATACCCGTTACACAAAGTGTAAACGGGTGTATTCAGTTTGTCCGAAAGTTTGCAACGCATTGAAGGAGACTTCGGAGACCCCATAAAGTATATATATTATTGATCAGCTCCATGAGACGAATCGATTTAGCCATGTCCGTCTGTCTGTCTTTTGCGATGGCTGTTACTCGGACAGTTTTAAAGATATTGACATGAAATTTTAAACTTAAGCTTTTTGTGCTCCTAGTTAATTTGTATACCAGAACCAAGGTGCCACGCCTATTTTTAGATATAGCCCCCATACAAACTTACCACTTTTTTGACTTTTTGTATGAAAATAGTTATTATTTATGAATGCTTTACTACAATGTAGGGTAAAAATACTTCTAATGGCATCCAATATCAAAAGAATGTTGCCACGCCCATTTTCAGATATAGCCCCCATACAAACTTACCACTTTTTTCGATTTTTTGTATGAAAATAGTTATTATTTATGAATGCTTTTACTACAATGTAGGGTAAAAATACTTCTAATGGCATCCAATATCAAAAGAATGTTGCCACGCCCATTTTCAGATATAGCCCCATACAAACTTACCACTTTTTTCGACTTTTTGTATGAAAATAGTTATTATTTATGAATGCTTTTACTACAATGTAGGGTAAAAATACTTCTAATGGCATCCAATATCAAAAGAATGTTGCCACGCCCATTTTCAGATATAGCCCCCATACAAACTTACCCACTTTTTCGATTTTTTGTATGAAAATACGTATTATTTATGAATATATTTAATCCAAATAGGGTAAGAACACTTTTTATGTCATCCAATGTCAAATCTAAGGCGCCACGCCCATTTTTATGTATAGCCTTCATACAAACTTACCGCCCATTTTCGAGTTTTTATATGAAAACATTTATTATTTCTGAATGAATTCAATTAGATTTGGTATAATCAATTCCAATGTCCACCTAAGTGAACACTTTCGATATGGTAAGGATCGGGCAAATATAACATAAAGGCCTCCATACAAATTTGACCAAATTCATCGTGAAATTTAATCTAAGCACCTGGTGAACATATAAACTATTAAAGTGTTGTGTAACGGATATTTAAGCTTCGGTTCCACCGAAGTTAACGTTTTTTCTTTTTAATTAAAAGCTGTACAGCCGCGGTCATTAAAATAGTACACACATTTTAATCGCTATCTTAAGAAAACTTAAAGCTATGGTTATGTTTTTTACATGATTTAATAGGTTGAAATATCTTTTTTAATTTTATAATATATAACGTAACTATCACTTAAAGGCCCTTTGAATTCAACTGAAGGGAGCAGTTCCATACAAGCTTGTATGGGAACCAACCTACCCATCGAATTTTAGTACTTATAACCGTGTCAGTCGCTGTTAGCGGAATCGTTATAACCGGTTTCTACTGAATTTAATTAAAGTCATATAATGTGTTATGAAAAGTGCAAAATTTCGATAAGTAATACTATATAGCTCGAAAACTTGAAGAGGTAGCACGTTGCGTTTTTTTTTTTTTTGACAAGAGAATAACTATAAGATTTCTTGATTTTCCCGAAGAGCGCCGCTTTCTATCTCTTCTAGATTTCAAATGCGGAGTTAGGTAGTGACATTTTGATTAAATTTGGTCAATGGATCATTTAGCAGGTTCGAGGAGAACAGTTCTAGCTCAAAACACGGAAAGAGGTAGGACATTGCGTTCTTCACAAAAATTATAGCGAAAGTATTCATTATTATTTTCTTTTAACAATGCAATGTCCTATCTCTTTTCGTTTTTGAGGTTCAGCCGTTCTACTCTAACCTGCTAAATGATCCATTAACCAAATTTACCCAGACTTAAAAGTTTTTGAGCTATGTGGCATTTAAAAACGCATTTTTCACTTTTCATACAAATGTATGTTTTTTAAGTACTGTCTAAATATTTTTAAGTTAAACACTATTATTGACAAATTGAAAAATTTTATGTGGTCTTAAAAAAGTCCGATTAACAGTACACCACTATTTTGACTGGTGGCTTTAAAAGAAGTTCTTCTCGTGTTATTTTGTAAACTGCAAGGATATATGGAACAACCAAAAAAAAAATTGTGGTATGGATAACTACCTAAGAAAATAAAATTTAGTCTAGATGGTTTTTTTTTTTAACTCCATAAATTTGATTTGAAAATTTCTGCAGAAACTTTCAAATCACTACTTGCAATATACCTACTTATGCCAAATGCACAGCTGCTGTCGCAAACAAACAAAAACATTCGTCGCAACTTATTATGATTACTCACCCGCTACTCAAACACAGACATTTACTTCCAATCTTATATAGTACATTCAACATCCACCCATTACTTCTACTATTTAAGTATTTACTTCTATGCCTAACATACTATGTATGTGTAAGTGTGTATAACTTTACTGCGCAAATGAAGTTTAAATTCGACCGCAACATTTTCATTAACTTCACAATGCATTCTCGTGACGGCGAGCATAAAATGTACGATGAACTATAGAAAGTCTTTGTAGTGCTCCCGACAAAGTAATACTATTTTCCCCCACTTTCCACTACTTTTTCAATGCTGTCGTATGCATTCGCGTCTGTCGCTTCATTGTCCGTTGTGCATAGTACATACATACATCTGTATGTATGTAGTTGTTGTTTTTGTGCTTCTTAGCTTGCACTGTATTACTCGCTACTTTATTCTATTACTCGTTTGTTCGTTCGTTTTCGTTTTGTCGAGTGCAATTAAATTGAATTTTTTCTTGGAAAATTGTGCACTACTAAAAATTTGGTTTTTCTATTTTTTTTTTTTTCTGTATTTTTTCATCCGAAATAATGCTGCTTGAGTTCAACAACATTATAAAGTTTTTTTTTTTTTTGTATGTACAAAATATGTACAAAACGAGCTACAATACACCACCCACTTCACTTACTACCCTAATACGATATTATATGTTTTTAGCCGCTTTTTTGTTTTTTTTTTTTTAGTTTTTTACAATAAAAACAACAACTATTACTCGGTTCATGGGTCACTTGTACTATGCGCCGCGCAGCAACAGCAAACAAAAACAACAATACGAGTATTAGTAGTGTAGCTCTCTTTCTCTTTAGTTAGTTTATTCACTCATTTGTGCGCTTAAATGCACTGCCTTGCACTTGCTTGCTCTCTGCTTTAGTTCTGTATCTCGCATACATACATTGCATATTTCATTAAAGCGGTTTTTCGGCATTTTTACTACTAAAAATTACTACTACTACGACAAACTTTGTTTTATACAGCTTTCATTTAGCGCGTTTTAAAGCTGTCAACGCCGCCGCCTACAACTAAATCTACTCCCACACACACACCTACGCTTTTATGCTAAGCGGCAACAACAACACCTATGTATCTATAGAATTTATTAACTCGGCTTTTAGCCAAAAAAAAAAAGTGTAAAAAAAAAAACGAATGTATACGACTGCAACATTTGCTATCTCACTCATTCGCTTCATTCATCTCTTACTCACATCTAGTTGCTGCATATTCGCGTACACTATTTGTAATAGTTATGAATGTATTGTTGTTGTTGTTGTAATGAGTGTATTTGACATTTATATTACACCTGCCTGCCATTGTGCACGTAGATTTTTTTTTTTTTTTTTGCAAATTCAATGCCACTCATTACTGAGACGCCAAGGTCTTTTTCTCTTTCTTTCTACTTTTTTTTTTTTTGTTTTGTATTGCATGCCCTTTTAGCTTATTGCTACTGTTCACTCTTATTGTACACAATAATTGTTGTTACATTTATTGAAAACAGGTGTTTATTTGCAATAAATTGCTTTTTCATTGCTTTTCAATTTTCTTTTATTTTTTTACAATTTTTTTTTCTTCGCTCAAATTGTGTTCGCATTTAGTTTGATTTCTACATTCGTCGTATGCGCAACGCGATTTAATATAAAATAAAAATACAAAAATATTCTGCTGCAAATTTAAAAATTTACAGTTTGAGTGATTTGATTTTTTAGTGTTGCAAAATGTGCACAGTTTTTGAGTGTATTTAAGAATATATGTGCATGATTGTTTAATTGAACGGTAATGATGCTCCAAAAAACAAGTTCAACATAGGAAATACAGTAGAATCCGGTTATAACGACTCCGCTTATTGCGAACGACCGGTTATAGGCGCCAAAATTCGATGGCTTGGTTGGTCCCCATACAAGCTTTTATAGAGTTGCTCCCTTCGGTTAGTGCGACGTACGGATATAATGACGTAAAATCGTCGGTCCCTTCCGTCGTTATAACCGGATTGTACTCTAGTCGTTTGGAAATAATTTAACAAATTTTGATCTTCTAAATGCTAAAAAAAAGTGGAGTTTATTTAAGAAATTATTGAACCGAAAAAATCTGTAGTGTTTTATTTTATTGGAAGTTAAAAATCTTCAAAAAATTAACACTTCTGGAAGGATAGTAGTAATCTACATTATCAAAAACGTCTAAAAACTTTGCATTGCTTTTCAAAATCTCAGCAGAAATTCAAAGAATTTGGTTTGGATACAAGAAATTATTCCAAAATTAGTAACCTCATTCCAAAAAAAATAGTACTAGGAAAGTTTTTTTTTAACAAAATGGATATAGTGTTACTCTCTCGTATGTCAATGCTTTCGCTCGGAATACGCTGGATGCAACGAAGGCTCGTTAGCTACTGAGCACAAAAGCAAAAAAAAAAAAAAAAAAAAAACGAGCTTTAAAAAAAAATCAAAACAACCAAGTGGCTTTTTGCAGTGCATTATCGAAAAGCCACGCTTAATTTTTAATGTTGCATTCGTTTGTATGGTCATTACTCAACTAGTATTTTGTTTTTTCTAATAGACTCACTAGATTCGTTTTCAAATGAAAATTTTGTTTTACCAAAAGCACATCTGATATATATTTTTCTGGAACTGTATAAGATATCATAAGTTCTAGTGTCTTTATCTAAACAAAGAACGTTCCATAATCTAAAACAGTTTAATTTTTACAGCTGATAAGAGTTAGCCAAGTGATAAACTGTTCACTGCTATAAAAATACTCTTAGAACGCATTATCGATTTTTTTAATTCCTTTCTAACGACTTAAAACAAAAATTTGTTTACCTTTTAATGTATTTAAATTACGCTGAATACACTAATTCTAGAATTTGCTTGTTGATTTTATGAATGAAATGCGTCGTTATACGAGAGCAACCACAATTTCGTACCAAACGCGCCTTAGCGTCTATAGAAATGCATCAGATTACTGTAAGTTTATTGACATTACTCCCACAACAAAATGTTATATACTATATGTATGTATATACGTATTATATATTTAGACGCCTATGTAAGCAAAAAAAAAAAAAAAAAAAAAAAATTTTTACAGGATGCTGCTGCTTGCCTGTCGATGTCATTCCGGGGCATGCGCGCTATTTATAGAGCAATAGATTTATGTTTGTATTTATTCGAGCGTATAACGTACACCAAGTTAATTAGGCATTTTTTTTTTTTTTTTTTATCTTTCTATTTTTGAATTACGCGTCTACATCTGGCGCACACATTTATGTGTCTCGGAAGAAGAAGTAACTCCAAAATTAAATTAAAGAAAAACGTATTTTTTTTTTATCTATTTACAGGCTACACTCTACAATACGACCGCATTCCGGACGCGTGCGGCGGATAACGTCATCATAGCACGCATTTTAAATAAAAACGTTAACGTCAACGCCAGATATAACGGCCATGCATCGTTCGCTAAAACCACACGCACAAACGGCACAAGCTAAAAAGGTACAACCGCCAACAATACCAGGAGATCCGATATTACAACAGCAACAACAACAGCAACAAATACCATTATTACCACTCTACCGGCTTAGTAGTGGCGGTGGTAGTTTAACGTCAAGCACCTCATCATCATCCAATACTAGTAATTCTGGACGCCAATTAGATGATGGTATTAGTATGAGTGGTTCAAGTATTGTATCATCACCATCATTGGAAGAGGGTGGTTTTAATTTACCACGTGAAACCTCTGTAGCGCTACGCATGAAAGATGATGCTGCTGCTGCAGCGGGAACAGCAGCTACAGTTGGCGTTGGTGTCGGCGTCGGCGGTGTTGCAACAGTGCCATCAGCTGTCGCTAAACAGACAACTGTAGCAACTGGCGTTGGTGGCATACAAAATAATCCACTTTTAACTGCACCAACGCCCAGTATTGTGCCATGTCCACCTGCTGTCTTTTTACGTGAACCATTAACGCATAAAGCTGCAGTCTACTATCATCAACAATTAGCATTGCAAGAGGATCAGGGCATAGATTTAACACAATCACCTGGTCGTGATTCACCAGGTTCATCGTCGGGTTCAGCTGGTTCTGGTTCCAGACATTCAACGGCCAGTCTTGATTCTGGTCGCGCTTCATCATATCTCACAGGCGTTTCAGGCGCTTCATTATCACGTGCACCGCTCTCATCGCCACGTTGCAGTTCGGTTAGTTCATGTTCCATTGGTAGCGTCGATCGACAACGCAATGATGAGCTCATCATCGATTGGCTCATGGAAATGAAATATGAAGAATATGCGCAATTATTTATTGCAGCTGGTTATGATTTACCGACCATAGCACGTATGACACCGGAGGATCTCACCGCCATAGGCATTAAGAATCCACATCATAGGGAACGTATTAAGCAGCGTATTGATAAGTTGCAAGTACTTGATAATCTGCCACATTTTGTGCCGGTAAGTTGGAAATTATTATTTTTTTTTTTTTTTTTGGGTTCTAGTTCATTAAACGCTTTAATTAGGCGTACATGTCATTAAGTTGACGTTGTGTAAAAAAAAAAAATGGAAAAAATTTGTAGCGATTTGTGTTGCGCATTTTTTGCAAAATTTAATTTTTTTGTTTAATTATTTCTCATGTGTAAACACACACATAATGTTTATATAATATAAGCAAACTCTGTTTTAGATTATCGTATAGCAACTATTTCCTGTCTGATTCATAAATAACTTTTTGCTTAGCTCAGCGAAAACAATTGCGGGTTGTATGAGAAGTTTGTGATAATCGCATGGAGAATATCTGGCAACTTAATTTTGTATTGGCAACTACCTAATTGTAGGTTGATGATCACCTGAATTTTTAGGCATGGCATTTGCTAATTTGAGGTTACAACTAATTAGCAACTTTCCTTGCAGTTAGACGAATATTCGCATCAGAAATGCGAATATTAAATATGCGAATGTCTACCGAATACCAAACTTTTTGGTAAATATTTGCAAATGCGAATGGGTTCTATTTATATGAGGCATCCCTAAAGCTGATTTCACGTTATCTTTAGTTGAAATTAATACTGTTTTGAAAAATGCGAATATTAAATAAGCAAATGCGAATGTTTTGCCGGTACCAGTTTTATGAGGATCCATAAAAGTTATTTTATATTATAAATTATGTACAGTTCCAAGAGTGATAATTTTTTTTTTAAATTTTTTTTATCGTTAAAAATTCAAACAACCCTCATAAATATTTCTCTCTATATTATATGCACATAAAATTGCTCCAACATTATACTGATTTCTTACCAGTTGCTTTTATTATTTGTAGTTATGTATGTACTGTGAATATTTATTGTTTTCACATTTCTGCATTTCATTCCCCAAGTTCTTCTCTCAGATTTCATGCTTTATACACAATGGGAGTTAACATTTTTCTTCTTTTTATATTTATTATTATTTTTTTTTTTTTTTTATTAAAAAAGCATTTGCAGTAAAGTGCAAAGTCTTTTCAATATATTACTTCCTACTTACGCTCCCCTTGACACTTGCTTTGCAAAATATATTTTAAAAAAAATCTTTTATTATTTCTTCACATATTAATAAATATTTTTTTTTTAACGTATTTTTTATTATTTTTAATTGCTCGTAAATAAAACACTTGTATACATAACAATTTTTCTCTGTTTGCTACTCCGAAGCACTTTGTTTTTATCTTAAAAAGATTATTTCGTTTAATCAATTTGTTCTACATCTTAAAAAAAAAAAAAAAAAAGAAATTGAAAAATGTCTCCAGATTATTGTTTGTTGCTTGTATGTAGTGCTTTTTATATTTTATGTGAAAAACCGCAAAAAATATTTACTGTGATAAACTCTCACGTCAGTCAGCTGCACGTTCCATTTGGTTGTCGGTCAACTGTTTTGTGTATTTTTTTTACGACTAAAACGTGTTAACGATGAAAAATCTTGAATAAGCTGTTACAGCGAAAAACAGATTTTTCCCTTGATTTATGGTATATAGTATCGGAAAAGTTGTTTTTTCTAGCTTTTTTACTATATAAATTCTCGGTAAGGTTTTAAATAAAGTTCCTCAAATTACAATACTTATATGACCATGAGTGTGTGTGTAAAACAAGCTATCTTTTATTTTAGAAATGATTATATTTTATTTTACCAGAATATTGCATTTTTTTAAAAAGTCTCCAAAGTCTACACTACTAAAAAGATTCCTAAATTACAATATAGAGCTTTTAGATTCATTTTCTGCATACACGAATATATTTTTTATGCAAAATATGCATATTCTGCAACTCTACAACACTTTGCATTCTAATTTTTTTAAATTGTTAAATAGTTAAAGAAAAAATTCATGAAACAACAAAGTTAGCTGTACTTAATTAATAAATTTCGAGAAAAATTGTTATATGACCATAAGAGTGTGTACAAAACAAGCTTTCTTTTATTTTCGGAATGATTATATTTTATTTTAACAGAATATTGTACATTTTTAAAAAGTCTCCAAAGTCTACACTACTAAAAATATGCCTAAATTACAATATAGAGCTTTAAGACTCATTTTCTGCATACAAGAATATATTTTTTTATGCAAAATATGCATATTCTGCAACTCTACAAAAGTCTACACTAAAATTTATTTTTATTTATTATATAGTTTAAGAAAAAAATGAAACAACTAAGTCATATATGTACTAAATTTATAAATTTCTATAATATCGTAATTTATTTTTATTTATTTTATTATTAATATTTTTTGCTGGTTTATCTCTAAAAGATCTAAAGCTCTAGTATACAACGTTTATAAACTTTTATACAACTTTTAAAAATATTTAGAAATATTTGTACCCTGTACCCAAAGGGTTAAAGGGTATATTAAGTTTGTGCGAATGTATGTAACAGACAGAAGGAGGCCAGATAGACCCTATAAAGTATATATATTCTTGATCAGCATTGGAAGGGGAGTCTGTCTGTCCGTCCTGCTGTCTGCCGTATGAGAGAGATTATCTCGGAGACTATAAGACATAGGGCCACCATATTTGAAACTAAGACTCTCCTGAGCCGTCAAGTGTTTACTTGCAAACGGTTTTTCTCTAGACCCATTTTAAGGGTACCCCCCATATAAATGTACCCCAAAATTTTAGGTTTTTGCTTAAAAACGTCATTGTTTTTTATTCTATGAAGTTCAAACTTAGTATAAATTATGTCTATGATAGTCCCAATAAAATATCCCAATATGGGTAGGACCAACAAAATTTTAGGTATAGCCCCCATACAAATATACCACAAAATTTTGGGTTTTTGCATAAAAACGTTATTGTTTTATATTCTAGGAAGTTCAAACTTAGTATTAATTATGTCTATGATAGTCCCAATAAAATATCCCAATATGGGTAGAACCAACAAAATTTTAGGTATAGCCCCCATACAAATATACCCCAAAATTTTGGGTTTTTGCATAAAAAAACGTTATTCTTTTATATTCTAGGAAGTTCAAACTTGGTATAAATTATGTCTATGATAGTCCCAATAAAATATCCCAATATGGGTAGGACCAATAAAATTTTAGGTATAGCCCCAATACAAATATACCCCAAAATTTTGGGTTTTTGCTTAAAAATGTAATTGTTTTTTATTCTAGGAAGTTCAAACTTAGTATAAATTATATCTATGATAGTCCCAATAAAATATCCCAATAGGGATAGGACCAACAAAATTTTAAGGTATAGCCCCCATACAAATTTACCCAATTTTTCAAGTTTTTGTTTGAAAATTCAATACAATAAGGTATATACAAAGATAGGACTTAACTTAAGGTACATATAGATTGGGTACAGGGTATCGAGCATACTCGACTTCAGCGTTCTTTCTTGTTTTATATTATAAATTATTTACGGATCTAAGAATCACTAATTTTGTTTTTTAGAAATTTTTAAATATTTTTATCGTTAACATTTCAAACAACCCTCATAAATATTTCTTTCTATATTATATGCACATAAAATTGCTCCAACATTATACTGATTTCTTACCAGTTGCTTTTATTATTTGTAGTTATGTATGTTCTCTGAATATTTATTGTTTTCACATTTCTGCATTTCATTCCCCAAGTTCTTCTCTCAGATTTCATGCTTTATACACAATGGGAGTTAACATTTTTCTTCTTTTTTTTTTTTTTTTTTTTCATTAAAAAAGCATTTGCAGTAAAGTGCAAAGTCTTTTCAATATATTACTTCCTACTTACGCTCCCCTTGACACTTGCTTTGCAAAATATATTTTAAAAAAAATCTTTTATTATTTCTTCACATATTTATAAATATTTTTTTTAACGTATTTTTTATTATTTTTAATTGCTCGTAAATAAAACACTTGTATACATAACAATTTTTCTCTGTTTGCTACTCCGAAGTACTTTGTTTTTATCTTAAAAAGATTATTTCGTTTAATCAATTTGTTCTACATCTTAAAAAAAAAAAAATAAAAAATGTCTCCAGATTATTATTTGTTGCTTGTATGTTGCTTTTTATATTTTATGTGAAAAACCGCAAAAAAAAAATTTACTGTGATAAACTCTCACGTCAGTCAGCTGCACGTTCCATTTGGTTGTCGGTCAACTGTTTTGTGTTTTTTTTTTTTTTTTTACGACTAAAACGTGTTAAAGACGAAAAATCTTGAATAAGCTGTTACAACGAAAAACAGATTTTTCCCTTGATTTATGGTATATAGTATCGGAAAAGTTGTTTTTTGTAGCTTCATATGAAGTTTTACTATATAAATTCTCGGTAAGATTTTAAATAAAGCTCCTCAAATTACAATACTTATGTTATATGACCATGAGTATATGTATAAAAGCAGATTTCTTTTGTTTTAGAAATGATTATATTTTATTTTACCAGAATATTGTACTTTTTTAAAGTCTCCAAAGTCTACACTACTAAAAAGATGCCTAAATTACAATATAGAGCTTTTAGATTCATTTTCTGCATACACGAATATATTTTTTATGCCAAATATGCATATTCTGCAACTCTACAAAAGTCTACACATTTTATTTTTTTTTTTAAATTAATATATAGTTTAAGAAAAAAATGTATGAAACAACTAAGTCATATACTAAATCTATAAATTTCTATAAAATCGTAATTTATTTTATTTTTATTGTATTATTAATATTTTTAGCTGGTTTATCTTTAAAAGATCTTAAGCTCTAGTATACAACGTTTATAAACTTTTATATTACTTTTAAAAATATTTAGAAATAATTTTTTAATGTAAGTCTACAAAGTCTACAATTGTTATATGTATTTAGTAAAAAAGAACTTAGCTCACTATATTTAATTGATTTTATTGTTTAAATTAATTTTATTTAATTGTTTAAATTAATTACACAGCCCTGCATCAGTTTTGCGAATAAGATGGGACCTAGTGTTTCCGAAGAGAATTTTTGTGCTGAACACGAATCAAAAATTTTCCATCACGTCAGGTTTTCGAGAAAAAGCTGATTACAAATCTGCAGTCAAATTTGAAAAATTCAAAATGGCGGATCAATGGCGTCATCAAAAAACCCCGAATATCAAGTTTCAATTAAATCTGATAAATTTTTAACATTTTCGTCCGCCATATTGGATCCGCCATTTTGAATTTTTGAAATCTGACTGCAGATTTGTAATCAGCGACATTGAATACCCCTAGAAACATTGCTTCTTCCAGTATTTCTTAACTTTGGGTGTAAATAAGTTACTATGTTCATTTTTTCAAACCTCCCTAAAGATAAGTGCAGCCCCTACTCTAAGGGTGCATGCGAATAATTTGGGATAGGGCTCATTTTAAAGAGCAAAGTTCAACCTTAAATTACAGACAATAACGGAGATCGTAGCACGTCAGGGTTCTACTCTATAATTTTTTGAAAATGGCCAAAAACGATTTTTTTTAGGGTTTTTCAACCACCTTTTTCTCGAAAAGCTTTCTTGACAAAAAATTTTTGAGCACAGATTCGTGTTCAGCACGAAAATTCCCTTCGGAAACACTAGGTCCCATTTTATTCGCATCCGAAAAATGGAAATTTGCAGGGCTGTGTTATCGTATATGCAAAATTGTTTTTGTACTTGAAAAAAGGTTTTTTAAAACTCTACAAAATTGTACAAGATTATTAGATCTATTTTATTCGTTAGAAAAATAATATTTTGTACAATGAATATTGTATCCAGTGTTTTTAATATATTTTTCAAAAGCTATTTGTATACTTTGTAGAAATTTTCAAAGTCTGTTTTTCTTCTTTAATTATTGTACCTACTAAATTTTTTAATAAAAGTTTTCTACGTGCTTGTCTATGTTGTAACCACACAAACCAGACAAGCAATATTTACTAACTTTTTCCTGTAGTACTTAAAAACTCATTAAGTCTACACAACCAGCTAAACTATTAAGATAGCGTACAGAACCATTTGTTACGCTTTCAAATCAATCTTAAATAATTTATTTAAAACTACTTAAACACTTTATAAATTATTTAATATTTATATTAAGTATTGCGCTTATCATCAACATAGTACAAAGTCTCCAAATTAGTTTTTAATTATTGCATTCGTTTATTTTTAATTCAAATAAGAAGCGATAACATTTTTTAAATACCTTCTTCTACTACAGTAAAAATAAATGTTAAAAAGAAATATGCATATATTCTGTTCAATATCTTTAACTTATGTATTTAAAAAAAAAAAAAAAAAGTCTACAAAGTAGTAACAACCACATTCCGCACTTGATGTGCTCAGTGAGTTTTATATGTTAAGAAGGAATATAATTTCAATTAATTATACGTTTCGAATTATAACCTTTGGCTATACTTTTTTTATACCAAGATAATCTGTAAGGCAGTTCAATAATTAATTTATCAGATTCAAACGAAAAAAAAGTATATACTCTATACAAATTGTTTCATTGACTATAATTTTATTAATATATGTATTTATTTTATCTGTTAAACAAATTTAATGCATTAGATTGGCTTTAGGTAATTTTTTATTTATTTATTTTTTTTTTTTTTTTTTTTCAAGTCTAAAGATGTTGATATTGACCGATTGAGTGCATTGTATATATATATATTTTTTTTTTTTTGTATTGTACATAAAATATTTAACAAGCTTACTTCATTTCGAAGATATATGGCTGTAATTAAAAAGATATTTTTTACCGCTTGGCAAAAAAAAAGTTAATAAGCCATAACTATTTTTTTGCGCTGATGCAATTGTTTTGTATTATATTTTTCCGATCAGTTTTTTTTTTTTTGCGCTAATTCTGTACAAAAGTGTAGAGTTATTGCCTTTATTTTTTTAAAGCTAACTAATGATGACGATATCTTTTGTTTTGTTTGACTTGAAGGTTGGGCGTTAGTTTTCATTGTTTACTATTTTTTTCTCTTTCTTAATATTTCTTGGGTGTAACAACACACAGTATTTTATTGTAGATAAGTTCAATGTAGACATACATATACAATTTAAATCTACACATAATAAAACTGTACAAACAAAAAATCTTTTTAAAATTTATAAACTTTGTACTTATTTTTTTTTTTTTTTAAACGAAAGTTTTGCTCTTATTGTTGTCATATTTATAAGCTCCTTAACTAAATTATGTACATAAAATACCGGTTTCCGTTGCCATTACTCTACACAACAACTCTACAAGGCGTCATTATGGTTATAACAACAGCTACTTTCTTTTGACTGCCCAGCGGCAGCTGTAGCTGACGAAAAAGGAAATAAAACGAAATAGTTGAGAAGCTTTGCAAAGAAAGGTTGGAAGAAAAAAAAAACATTTTTTTTTAAATATTTTTTTACGTATAAAATGTTGCGGCTCATAAAAGTTATTAGCCAAAAAAAAAAAAAAAAAAAAATCTTTAAAAAAAAAAAACACTAAAACAAAAAGCCGCAATCAAACAACGACCTTGAGCTGTAGATGAACGAACGTAGTAGCATTTCAAGTATCTTATATACAACGGTCTAACTGAAACGTTGACTGTTTGTATGTTGTTTAAAGTGTATACTTTTTTTATGGTTACTAAGGTTTTATTATAAAGATTGTAACATTTACTTAAAAAATATTTTTATAATTGCTTGAACATGTCTTTCGACATAAAACATTAAAAAATACCAAAATTTTCAGACTAAATTAATACTTTTGTCTATTTTGCAAGTGGTTAGATAGATAGAGGTGGCTGAGAGGAAACTACACGTATCCCCCACACAATTAGCATATAATTGCCGTTTTGTTAACACTACAAAATCTCGGTGGAAAACCTCTTGATCGTGAAAGGCTATGTAGTATCAGAGCCAACCAGTACAGTTGAGGAAGGATCTAGGTTTGAAGGGACATAAGAGAGCTAGATCGCTCAGCGATTCTAACTTGCCAATGTCCAAAGTGTCTTAGTCTACTCGATCTTAGTGCAGGACACACACAGAGAAAGTGTTCCAACGTTTCCGGGGTGTCCTCTTCCTTACAACTTCTACAGGTACTGTTATAAGTGAGACCCAGCCTAGGCACTTTGCTCCCGCTGAGCCAGTGCCCAGTGATGGCGGCTGTCAGTCTCGCAAGGTCAAGGGTTTGAGCCGAAGTGTTCTGGCTGAGTTTTGGGTCAATCGAAGCCCAAATAAGCGTAGCTTTTCTGCAGCTGTTCATATTTTGCCGATTTAAAATTACCTAAAGACGTAAAGTGATTCCTAATGTGGGCGATCCTAGCACTCATTGGAATCTTACTAACTTAGATTTCGTAATGTTAGCATCCAGCGCTTTGATGGCAACTTGGCTATCTGAGAAAATGAAAACCGATCTGTCCCGAATCTCCAGCTGCTCCAGTAGCTTGCACGCCTCTAGTACAACATGGATTTCCGCCTGGAACACACTGCAGAGATCCGGCAGTCGAAAGAACTATTTTACTGCCAAGTCCTCCGAGTATACTCCAGACCCCACACCGCAATCCATCTTGGATCCGTCGGTGTAGAGCGACAGACCATCCTCACTTCCCAGAAGCTCTGCCATCCAGTCTTGCTATGAAGGAATTGTGGTTTTTAAAGGATTTATTAAAATCCATAGTAGGGTCTATTTAAATCCGTCGAAATTTTCGATAAAACAGCGCTGTGACCATAGTTTAGTGAGGACCACAAGCCTTGTTCTTATAGTCGAAGTGCGTTGCAAGTGGTTACACTTAAAACTTTTAACTTAACTGTAGCTTACGAAATGTATTTCAACTTTGTTTACAATAAACTAAAACTTTAATTCTGTTCTTAAAAAAAAATATTAAATTTTTTTATTTTTTTTTTTTTTTTGTGAATATTTGGCGTCGTTGAATATTAGTCGCCAACAACACCAAGCGTTGTCGTAACATCATCAACGACGATGACGACGACAGCAGCAACCATAGCAATAACTGCGCCAGAGTTCGTCGAAGACATCTGAAACCAGTTTGGGATTTTGTTATTATTTTTTTTTTTTTCTGCTTTATTTTTGCCTCTTAGAGCATATATCAAATATATACGCGGTACATTGTTGTTGTTTTTTTTTTTTATTTTTTTATTTTAGTGTCATACCATATGCTACCTGCTAATGGATTTCAACGTAAATAACATGAGCTGTAAACAAAACTTTAAAGTTTTTAAGACCTTTTTTTTTTCAAATATATTTTATTATAGAAGGTACGCTGCAATATAAGAATTAGTGGCTTTTATGTCATTTAAAGAGTAGCTTTAGCATTTTATTGTTATTATTTTCATAGTTTGACTTGTCAATTTTTTTAAATTTATGCATTGTGTAAAAGTCTACAATTAGTGTAGAGTATTTATAATTCATATTTTTAGTTAAATATTTAACTGAATTTTAAAATAAGCTAGAAAAGCAGAAAAAATTGCTTTAAAAATGCTATAAAAATTTGTGTAGAGTTTTAAAATTTATATAAATATTGCATTTTACATTAAATTTTTGTGTTTATATTAAATAACTTTTTTCAAAATGCTCAATTAACATTTTTCTAAAAGTCTACAATTTGTGTAGAGTTTCAAAACTATAATTTTAAAAAGAAAATTCTCTACATTATTAAACTTGGCTTACTTGACTAAAATTTAAGCTTTTAACAAGTATTTTTTTTTATCATAATTTAAAAACTCTCCAATTTTTCGAAAATTATTTTTTATTCTTTATTTTGTTATAACAAATAATTAATATCTAATCTTCACGCATTTAACAAAAAATCCGTAAAGCATTTGAAACTCTACACACTATGTAGAGTATCACAGCTTTGCCCAAACACACACAAAAATCGCTACTATAAAAAAATTTACTTAAACCGACATTCATTTGTACCCTAACGTCGCGCTTAATTAAATAGAAATCAACAGCAATTTAAAGGCAATAGTTGTTATAACACGAAAAACAAAATCGACACAGCAAAGGCGAAAAAAAAATATTATTAACACGTCTTTTTCATAAATGATTTAGCATTTTATTTTATTTTTCTGTATTTTTTCTTACATACAGTATGAACATTATTCTGTGCGCATTATGGAGACTGTATCTGCAGCACGCATGATTGCTTTGATTGCTTTGCCTGAGTGTAGACTTTTTAGCTACTGTTTGTTGTGCCCATTTTTCGCTTTAGACATTTTCATCGTCGTCGTCGTCGTACATATCTTATCAATTACAACTGATTAGAGCTCATCACTCTTTATTGGACATACACACACACACATGTGTGCGTTTGTATGTTTGTAATTGTAATCAAAAAGATAGAGTTAAATTCAGTTATGCTTTTAGAAGCTACTCTACTCTATCTCTATCTTTGGACTTATGTATTGTATGTGAACTAGTTCATGGACAATTTGTTTTGCCTATTAGTGTCTATAAAATACATTACAAATAAATGTGATTAGAGCGTTAACGACTAGTCGAAATGAAAAAAATATAGAAATAGAAATGAAACGTTATACAAATCAATCTTTTATTGATTTTATTTTTCTCCACTCTCTAAATTTTTTCAGGGCTCCATTGAAGAATGGCTACAATTGTTACGACTCGAAGAGTATATACAACCGCTGCTCGATCAAAATTATAAAACGGTACGCGATGTAACACAAGTCACTTGGGAAGATCTCGAAGATATTGGCATTGTCAAGCTGGGACATCAAAAGAAAATCTTATTGGCCATCAAACGTGTCAAGGATATAATTAGTGGCAAATGGAATCCAGGTGGTGCCAATGCCTATCAGCAACAGGTAAATATAGAGAAGAATTTAAAGTTGAAAATAATTATAAAAATTAAAAAGTCTCCAAATAACTACGCAACAAAAAACTGCGAAAAATCTAAAGTGTAGAGTTTTTGTAATGAGCAAATAAAAAGTTGCAAAAGTATAAAGTGGAGAGGTTATACGTCTGCAAAATTGATATTCTATTTGCTATTTAAAAAAACTGAAATTCTACAAAAGCAGTTTTAAATATGAAGTGGAGAGAATAAGCACTTATAAAGGAAAAAAAACTGAAACTAAAAGTTTACATAAATAAAATATGTTTATGCAACACAAATAATACTTCAAAAGTAACTCTACAAAGTCTCCAAACTCTACACAAAATTTAATTGCCTTAATTTAATTTGTTTTCAATATACATATTTGATTTTATTTTGTATTATTTTTTTTTTTTTTTGCTTTAATTAAGCGAAAGTTTGCTTGCATTTATAAAAAAAAAATGCACTAAATGTGAAATTTAAACATATTTTTAGTTAAAGTTTTTGTTATTTATTTTTGCTTGTTTATTTAATTGTTTGCATTCAGAAATTTAACTTACGTTTTACTGCAAAACTCTCCAAACTTAATTTTTAAAAAAAATATATATAATTTATGCATTTTCTTATTTTTAAATTAATTTTATTTAACTTATTGCAACTAAAAACGCTAAAAAAAATTATTTTTAAAAAGTCTCCAAACTCAACAAAATTATTTATAACATTTTTTTTTAACATTTAATATAATTTTCTTATGATTTTTTCAAAATTAATTTGCTTTATTTTTCTAATTTCTTTTTTTTTTTTTTTATGCTTATGTAACTTTTCTGTTCATCTAAAAAAAAACCTACTACCACAAAAATCTTCATAACACTAAAAAAGGAGTATCAACGTAAACCATGGCAATTCAATGTGCCTGTGCCTAGCACACCCACTTATGTGCCAACAGCACGAGTCTCTTGGGATGATTCAAAGATCTATGCGACCACAACAGCAACGCCAACGCTGCTAAATGGTAATCATACACAACAACAACAGCAGCAGCAGCTACAACAAAATCTTTATCAGCAACATAACCACAACGGCAGCAACAATATAACAACTAACGCAGATGCTTATTATTGCACCGGTAGCAATCATGAATGTTGTAGTGGCAACGATGTAGTGCTCATTAAGGTGAGAAAGCGTAGAAAAAAAAACAAGAAGAGAAAAAAAATTGGAGAAAAAGCGTAGGAAAATAATACGGAAATTTATTATATATCAAATGGCAAAAGTTGCATTTTGTGACCTTGAACTTTTAAAACTTTACGCATAAGCAAGCACATCGGTGCACACACTCACACCCACTCATCATTTAAAATTGTGTATACGTTCTGTGTAATTTCAGGTACGCCAACCACGCGGCAAAAGTTTAGAATCACTCGAAGATATACACGATAATAGTACACGAAGCCATTTAACCTTTAGCCATTATACAACAACCGATTATGGACACTTTGGGCATCCAGCGTCGGCGGCGGCAGCATTACAAGCGCAACAACAACAACAACAGCAGCAGCAGCAAACTATGCCAACGGCACATATGCTGCATCAGCACCAACAGCAACAACAACAAGCCGCAGCTGCTGCACGACTATTAGGCAATCCTGCAGCAATGGCTTGGCGTCGTTCATACGATGATGGCGATATAACACCCACCAATGATGCCACAACAACGCGTGAGCTTATGTATGAAGAAGGTGGCGGTACATTGCCCAGGCAACAGCGTGGCATACTGCAACGTGCTGTGCTAAATACAATGCCACCGTTAGAGCATCACTATATGAATGCAGCAGCTGCAGCAGAGTATGTAACGCATGCGGGAAATGTTAACGATGCAGTTGCAGCAGCGGTAGGTGGTGGTAATGTGGTGAGTTTGTATTTTGATATTACTTTAAATAATTACTTTAATTAATATATTCTCGCTTACAGTCCTATCTAACTGGTAGTCCCATGACTGGCAAGAAAATTGCACCAGAGCCACCGCGACGTCATTGCAGCATACGTAATTCACGTACACTAAGCGCGGATGGTGGTACGCCACAACAACAACAACAACGCAGCCGGGAGTAGCATTAGTGACGCAACAACAAACACAAGCACAAAGTCTTTACTATGGTGGCGTTGCAGCGAATGTGCTGCCTGGCATGCCACATTGGCAACAGCAACAAGCAGCCGCAGCAGCAGCGGCGGCCAACAACAACAACCAATTTATGCAAATTATGCCACCATACAACAGACTACAGCAGAAATACACTGCGAAAAATATCATGACAATAAGGTAATTTTTAATATTTTTAATTTTTAAGCGCTTCAATATTGATGATGGCAATTTTTTGCAATTACAGTCAAACTCCAGCATCGATTCAATCGATACAATACCCTTTGCAAACGAAAATACCGGCACTATAAAACAACGTCTGCTCAATCGTCAGGATATGACAATAGCTGGCGGCGTCGTTGGCACACATAGCCATAATCAACAGCAGCAACAAACACATTTACATTCCTCCTCATCGAGCTCATCATCATCGTCGACCAATACAATTGCCAATATAGCACATTCATTCCATTCGTTAAAATCTTCCAGTTCATTGCATGATGCCTCACTTATACGCAGTGATAGCATTGGCAGCAATGCCAGCGGTGGCAGTGGCGGTGCTATTGGTGGTGGTAGTAGCATGTTACATTTACGTTCACCGACATTACAATATCCGCCAACGGCAACAGCTGCACCAACAACAACAACAAACGATGCAAGTTCCTGCAATTTACAAGATGCAAGTAGTCCAGATAATATTTGTGGTGGTGCTACTGTTGCTGCAACAGGTGCCGTTGTTAATGTTGTGCCAGCAAAGGTCTCGGTCAATGTATTAAATGACATTGGCAATATGTTGGCTAATTTAACTGATGAATTGGATGCAATGCTTGAAGAAGAGAAACGCGTTGGGCTTAATATTGACAGTGAGTAAGCAGCGTAATATAGAAATATATTCGTTATATGTTGCAAACGACGCTTTCTACTACAGTCCACAAACTCCAGTCCTTCCACACGTTCCCACCAAGCAAAAGAAAAAAACAAAAAAAAAAAAAGAATCAATCCAAACAAGTTTCCTTCTTAAAAAAACTTTCCTTCTCAAATGTATACAACACATTCATAAAATGATCCTGATGAAAATCTATCCATATTTGCACACGTCGTTCATCGTCGTACATTATGTGAAGCATAAAAGTAGTATAGCGAAAATTTAGCATTTAAGTTGTTAGTTGTATTTGTATTTAGTGATTTATATGTGTAGCGTTCGTTCATTCGTTCTAATGGTTTGGTTTATAGTTTTAGTTTCTTTTTTCTATACATATATTGTTTTTTTTTTTTTTTTTGATATACCTAAGTATAAAGAAATGTTGGAGTTCTAAAAGTCTCCAAGAAAAAGAAAAGCTTTTCCAAAAGTATACATTTTTGTACTTTCTATATAAATGTTAACAAAGCAAAAAAAAAAAAAAAGAATATTAAAATAATAAATTTTCACAAAATAATAAAATAATAATAATGGCATATATATATAAAGCATAAACTACAATTTAAAAAATCATATATATATAAAATCATATTTAAAACGAAAAAAAGTATTTAGTGGTTTTTGATACTAAAAAAAATTTAACTTTCCAATAAAAAAAAAAAAAGTAATTTATAAAAAGCCAGACAAAAAAAAAAAAAAAAGTAAACATTAAAAAACTCTACAACTGACAGTTCTAAAAAATATAAAAACGAGGGACGTATAAAGAAGTCTTCAACAAATGAGAGACAAAGTTAGGCAAACAAAAAAAAAAAAAAAAAAAAATATAAGTATTTACTTCGGTAAAATCGAAGCTTTTAATACGCTTTATACATAATTAGGCACATCCAGTAAACGAATTTAAAAATCGAAACGCACACAAATTATTTTTTAACAGTGTATCACTCTCTCGTTCACTTTCTTTTTCTCTGTTAACTGAATGTAGATGCATTGCCAAATGAGTGAATATATTACTACTTAAACATTCAGTAGTACACACTGTGCACTCATTGTGCTGATCTCTTTTGGCTGACATTTCAATATTTAAATTGTACGTAATTTTTATTTTTCGGATCATGTCGTAATTGCACAGTGCTGTGCAATCGGTGTGCACATATATTCAATATAACTCATGTGATTTAAGTTCGAATACAACAGATTTTCATCAATAATATGACTGAATATCAGTGCATTGCCAGATAAGTGAAAGTGCTGATCTCCTTTTGCGAAGTATATAAAAGTGTAAGCTTAAAAATATTTTATATTCGATTTGGATCATGAATCATTCAGTAGTACACACTGTGTACTCATTGTGCTGACCTTTTAAAAAAACTATTTATGCTACTAAAAGGGAGAATTAAATTTGTTTTTAAGTATTAGATACTCTGTTTAAAGCATGGCATTGAATGTGGTGTGGATGGCATGCGCACAGTTATTAAATTTAATTCATGCAGTTTTCTAGAGCATGTTTATGATTAATTTTCATTAAAAATATATGTACCCATTTTTTTTTAAATTGTATAAAGCGTATAAACAAAAATTAATGAAGCTCAAAAACTATTCCAGTTCAATCAATCATTTACTTACTGTGTACAAATATTTACATTTTGCTCTTGGAAACTTTATTTTTTTTGACAAGAGCAAAGCGTTTATATTTGAAAAATATTATTTAAGCACAAAATATTTGTTTTATTTTATATTTTTTTAAAGAAATTTTTATTGTATTTTATTTGTAACAAATACGAGTTTACTAACTAGATGCGTATACTAAAAATCAATCAAACTGTAAATTGCATGCAGCAAATAATTTTTTCCATTTAAATAAGAAAAAAAAATTATTGTATTTTTTACAAACTCTTTTTTTTTTTTTTTTTTTTGTAAATTTTTTTTAATTGTAAATTTTTTGGTATTTTTTACAAAGTTGAAATTTAATATCAACTTAAAAATCAAAACAAAATAAAAAATTATATTTATAGTAAAACAAACAAACAAAAATATATACGCGCAAGGAGCACTGTGCTCTTTTCTTCAAAAATTTAAATATTAAAATAATTAAGTAATTAAGTGTTATTCTATATAAATAAATTAATGCAAATATAATTAAATTTATATATATTATTAAAAAAAAAAACATCATAATAATAATAATAAATGATCTATATATACGAATACAATTTAAAAATGAATATGTACGCTAATTGATGATGATGTTTATCAAAATGATGAATTAAATTGCCTTCTTCTTAATTTCTAAATAGCGAAAGAGAAACTTATTTAAACAAATAAAGAAAAAAACAAAATGTATTGTATTAAATTATTAAGTTGAAAGATTTTATTTTTTATTGTTTAAAATGCGTAGTAAACATAGAAGAAGAAAAAAAAAAATAGTAATGAAAATAAATAATTTAAAATTGTGTTAGAAAGAAAAAAAAAATAAAATTATAACTACAAAATTTAATAAAACTATATAAAATTGGTATAATAATGTGAGATACAACTAAATATAAATAAATATATATATATATAGAAAAACGCATGTAAAACGGCAAAACAAAACAAAAAAAAAAAAAAAAAAAAAACCATATGATAAATAAAAATTTCATAGTAAATTATTGAGTGTTTTCTTTGACGGAAAACTATCTTTAGCAATACAGGCGATATATCGAACGTTGCACATCTCTCGAATACCTTTTGTTGTGTGGATGGTAGATGTGCAGAAGCATTTTAGAAACAATTGCACATCTCTAGCATACAAATCTGTTGTGTGAAAGGTAATTGTGTAATCAATGCAGTGTTGTATAATTAGTGGATTTCCCAATACATTTTGGAGTTTTAGGGGACTTAGGGATATATTTAAGAAGTTTAATATTTTGTTTAAATTTCAACCCCCCGAAAAGATTAAAATATTTGTTTATTCTCTAAAACTGTGAAACATGTCTAATATATTTATACTGTTCTTTTACGTTTCTGAATTTCAAGTCTCTAGTTGTACCTATTTTAAAAATATGGCTAAAATCCGACGTACGGTTTTTAGTTACTCATTATGGACTGGTACAAAATTATGAAAAATTCATCCATGACATCTGGTGTCACATATGTGTTGAGCAGTTTGAAAAAAAGTGCCCTAATAGTTTCGCCAATCAGGACAAAGATTTTTGTAATATATTTTAATTGTTTCGAAAATGCATGCACTAGTGGTGAATGAAGTGGGCTTGAGATATAAATTAAGGAGTGGGGAAATAGACCTGACTCTAGGGGGATTTCTGACAAAGCAACTACCAGCACTGAATCAATAGAGGGGAAAAAGAATTTTATTTTGGGCTTGGTTTCTGTGCTGTTCGAGTTTAACTTTTTCATGTATAATAATGACTGTGCAGCAGTGTTATGCAACCAATACTCTCCAAATAATTCTAAAACAATGTTTAAAAAATAATCGGTTATTTAAAAAATAATCGTAATAAATGCATCACTAGTTTTAGCTGTTTTGTATATTAAACCTAATGTTCAGCTACAGTTATGAGATATCAATGAAGCGAAATAATCAATTTATATAACTGTTCTCTTTTTTAACTATCGTTGCGCCTTTCAACATCTGTTCACAGTTTTAACGCACTTTCCTGTTTTATTTCTATTTTGATTCATAATTTGCAAAAATCATTAAGTTTTTAACTTTTAAATAAACAAATACACTATAAAAGTCGATATAAAATTCCACTATAATTCGTTAATTTCTCCCATTTAAATTTATTGAAAAAGTACTTTTACTTTTTTGGTACACTGTAACTGCAGCAAGGCACTGGTAGCATTAATTTTGACTACTTGGCAGCACTCTTTGAGAGCGATAGAGAAAGCTATTTATTGCTTCTCGTTCAATACAATTTAGTTATATTTGTACAGTAAGAATCGTGCTGCTACATTTAAGCATAAGTGCAAGCAGCGCAACAATATAATGGCCTACTATAAATAATAATAAATAAGCGGTAAGCCATTGGAATAAACAGTATAGCAATAGGAGTGTGCAAGCCATCTATGAAAAGCCACATAAGTATTGTACTGTACAATTGTACACTAGTTTAGTTAAACTCGCAGCTCGCGGACGCGTCGTTACGCTAAATTGCTCGTTGTTTCAATAAAAGAAAGAAGAAAAAAAAAACGTAAAAAGAAAATACAAAAAACAAGTTATTAGATTTTTAAAATATATATATTTGTAATTTGTAATGTATCGTATTTTTGTTTGTATAGTGCAAGTGATTTTATTTTTTTTGGCAACAGCTACAAACAACAAAAACAACAACGAGCCTACAAAAAAAAAAAAAAAAAAAAAAAAAATAAATAAATAAAATAGATGAAAAAATCTTGTTATATCTCTGCTGCCTGCATAAACTGAATAAATTAAAATTTGTATATCGTATATATGCATTAAATTTTTTATATTATATATTGCATATGACGTAAAGTGATTGATTTATATTAGCGCGGGGAGTGTTGTGCTTTTCTTTCTTTTTTTTTTTTTTTTTTTGCTTTAATGATATTCAAGGGGAAATGCTTTGTAATTGAATAATAAATAACAAAACACGCGCATATCTTATTCAATTAAATAAATATAAAAAAAGCATTGTGTTGGCACATCTTTTGCAATACCACAACTATTTTATTTAAATTAGATTTACTACTTAATTCAATTCAGTGTTAAATTAAATTTTGTATGAAAGAAAATGTCAGCAGCCTCCGCGACAACCACCACAACAACAACAACGGCATCAGCAGCAGCAGCAGCAAACACATCAACAAATTCAGCGAATACTGAAGACAGCGAGCTGGACCCGCAAATTCAGGTAACAAAAAAAAAAAAAATGTTTGATATAAAAAAAATTAAAGACAACTAAAAAAAAAAAAAGTTTTTCGTTTTTTGTTTGATCAATGAAAAATCACGCAATGTGGGTTAATTATATTGGCACGTGAGCTATCAATGACGTACTACGGCAAAGACAACATCAACAACAACAAAGTAGATAAAGAAGAAGTCTAATAACAACAATTGTAATGACCCCACACAGAAAAAAAAGCACGAAAAGCAAATAAGCAAAGCTCGTTGTCAACTGCAAACACGTCAAAGTCGACTGCAGGCAGCTATGTATGCAATTTGTTGCTGCATTAAATTTTAATCGCTTTTTTTTTTTTTTTTTTGCTTTTATTTATTTTCACCCTTTATCACTGATTTACAATTGTCAGTTAGTTTTGCAAACTTTTCTTTTATAAAGGGTGCTCAAATCAAGCAAAAGTTTATAAATTCATATGTACTTACCTAAGGAGTACTCAAGAACACCTTCTTTTCTAGGGGTGATCAAATATGAAAAGTAAACATAAAAAAAACTTGCGGTAGGTTTGCATATTACAGTGGTTATCTGGGTTGATAAATTTATAATTCAAACTAAATTTCTGGAGAAAGAAGATGCTGCAAAAATGTGGAGGAAACCATCGAGTATATTCTCTGTCACTGCTCGGCTCATATCAGGAAACATAGGAGCTAGTGTAGGAATAAAAAAATACGTGATTTTCTCACAGTGATTTAAAAACCAAAATGTCGCACTGCGACTGAAAGTTGTGATTGGCGATTTTCTTGTTCCTTGGTGAACATGTTCAGTGATCGGCGATTATGTGTATCGCTCTTCGTGAAGAGTGAAACTGTTCATTTATCAGAGAATGATGCCTTTATAACTTTTAGCGAATCGTTCTTATTCGCTGGAAAACCAAAACTGTACAAATTCGTTGGTAAATTTTTCAGTCACCGAACAAAAAACAAAGTGAAATGTTCAATTTTTTTTATACAAAAAGGTAGAACAAATGGTAGAATACTTAATGTTTTTTGCCAAACGGTCGTTCAAAACAAGAGTGAATAACTTAAACTGACAATTGCAAAGATTGTTGTTTCGCAAATATTATTTGCTATGCAATATAAATTTTTACAAAATTAACAGTGTTTTTTTTTTTCAATGAATATAAAACAAAGTCGGTTTGTTGTGTTGGTGTAGCGAAACAATTGTGTAACACTCTTTACGTGCAGTGAAACTGTTCAGTAATCGCTGATTGCTTTTTCGAAAACTGCGACTTAGTCACTGTTTACAGTCACTGTGATTTTCAAGTCGCAGTCGCTAAAGACACTGCGCTCAAAAATCACTCTTTTTGCCAACACTAAGCTTTGTGGAAAAGCAGTTTTTGAACAACTAAACAGATTTACTTACTGTATGAATTGGACCACTGAACAAGAGATTATATGGTATCACATTAGGCCTCTTCTGGGCCTCAGTAACGGCGCTAACAATTGCGGCTGCTATTTCAAGCTAAACTTGTTTTGATTGATGCAAGATCCAAGCTAGTGTTGTCAGATGCTCTTTAAAAAAGTTTCTTAGAGTTGTTATTTGTTTTTCTAAAATCCCCTTCAAAATTTGTATATGAATTTCGTCAGATATTTTGCTGAACTCAAGTAAAATTACAACAGTTGATAAATTTGTCTTTAGACCTTTTGTTTATATTTCCTTCTTCCTTTACTAGTTAAAGTTATTGTTTAATGTTAAAGTAAATAATATTATTAAAGTAAACGCAATTTCCGGTTTGCAAACAATAAAATTAAAATTATCAATTTCTTTATTTACTGGTAAACAATTGTTTTTTGTAGTACTTGAATATTTTCCGTAAAGCATATTAATAGTAAATAAATATATATCTTGAACACCTGCTCAGTTATAAATAAAAGTTTTAATTGTAATGACCCAAAATATGATCACCTTTTTTTAATTGAGTAAAATCTCATTTGAACACCCTTTAATAAGCTTGAAATGCATTTTCTTTGCTATTTGTATTTTTTTTTTTAAATAAACATTTAAATAAATACAAATAGGTAAGTTCGTGCCAGTTGGATACATCACCGTCTATGAATAAACTTTTTAAATATTAAATTTAGTTTTTAACAGGAAATATTTGTGTAGTGGTTTTTGTTGTTTTTTATTTTTACAACAGTTAACGCGTATTTTGCGTGTGTAAATTTTGATCTGAAACGCTTCGTTGCGTTTTTGTAACAGTTACACTAAAATGATCTATTTAGTTAAGAAGTAGACGACTCTCTAATATGCTGCATATTATTCTATTTGAAATGTGTAACGAACTATTTTTAAACACGGATTTTATGCTTAAAAGTTTCAACGAAAAATTGGAATGAGCATAGAACTTTGTTTCTAAATTGCCGACTTCTTTTCGTGTTGATCTTTTGTTTGAAACGAATGGAATGGAACATTTTCGAAACTTTCTTATTTCGAATTACTTACAAAATATCTCATCCATTAAAAATTTATTAAAAGTTAAATTCAAACAAAAAATTTAGCATTTTTATAAAAAAAATCTAATTCCGCATTATAATTTCTGAAATTTTATAGAGATCAGCCCATTAAACAAAGATAATTATGCAAATATTTCCACACAACTTCATTGTATCCTTAACAATAAAAGAAGAATAAATACATAAAAATTAAAGATCTTTTGTTAATTAAAACAAATTGCTTTTGAATAAATTTTATTTGTTTTTTTCACTTGCCCCTTTTTCCAACTTTTCCAACTTTGACTGCATAAAAAAATCTGCCAATTATGCATATTAAAACTCATGTAAATGCATAAACACATTGTCCTTGTGTATCCTTTTTGGCGCTTGGTGCGTTGTCTTGTATCGTCCCTTAGCATTTTAGAGGCTTAAGGCGCACTTGTATCTTCTCGCCTAAAAATTTAAATAAAAACATTGCTTTTCGAAATGACAGAGAGGCTGTCACATTTTCTATTGTTTTTCTTTTTCGGTTTGAAGAGCACTGTCAAGTGCTGCCTGTGTCACATTCTCAAAATTACATCTTTGTCCTGAGACTCGTTACAATTTGTATTTTTTTTTCTTTATATACATTTCAATTGTGCCTTTTTTTCTAAGTAATTGGATTTTCCGCATATGTGCATCTTTCGTGCGAAAATGGAATTTTTATATATTTTTCACGCACATATTCTTTCCATAGAGACGACATTTTAAACAAGGACACTGAGTGACTTGCTATTTGAAGTGTAAAAAGCAATTTTTTGTTGTTTGGTATTTTGTTACAGACATTTTGGTTGACCTTTTCTGGAATTTTGTGGGAAAATATGTAAGGTTGCTTGCAGGTATATTTTTGATGAAATAAGAAAATGGATGATGAGGTTAAGACTGGAAATAAAATATTTTAAAACCCATATTTTTTTTATGATATATACAAATACAATATAGTACATATATGTATTATAGTTAAAAAATCGTCTAAGGTTTTATATATTAAATATTTTGTGTGATCAACATGATGTTTTTCAAGAAATATCTGTGTGAGAACTCGTGGTAGATGTATGGTTGGTTTTTTTTTAACAATCAATGAATTTAGAATTAGTACTACTCTTTTTAAATGGCAGAGTTGCAAAATATCTCATGTATCTTAAAAAACAAACAACAGAACATCTCAAAATTGTGAAGGGTTTAAAATATTCGAGTATTTCAAATTTAGTTCTAACGTTTTTTAACAATAAAATTTCTCAGTATTTCACAAATTGCCGGTGTTTTAGATATTTATCTCGTTTTATATAAAAAAAATAATAAAACTTACTTAACCTGAAATTTGATTTATTTTTTTTTCTTAGTTTTCTACATTTCTTTATAATTGTTTACTACTAATTAATTTAATATAATAAATTTAATCGGCAAAACAAGTTTTACAGCAAGCACGTTTTTATTTTTATGTATATAGTCATGCGTAAATAGGTATCTAGTATAAAACCCGCACAAAAAATGGCAACTAAATAAATTCCAAAGCCAAAAGAAAAAGATACAAAACAAAAAATCAAATAAAATATGTCAGGTAAAATAACAAAAAAAAATAGAGAAAAAATATCAAACATTGCGCACTTTGAATAATTAAACACATTTGTTATAGGAAGGGGCGCTACAGTAAAATCTTAAAGGTTATTAAGTAGCTATTGTATCTCAAAGTTGTCATTGGTATGTTGCAGGTTAACTGAAAAAAAAAGGGCCTACCAAAGTAAAATTCATACCTATTTGAAAAAAAAAAAAAAAAAAAAAAACAATAGCGACTGTCGCTCCGGGGTTTGAACTTGGGTCTACCAATGTAAAAGTCATACCTAACTCAGACTACAATATTACTTTGCTTTGATAAATACTTTCTTTATGCTCTTTACAATTTACTATTCTTATTTCATTCCATAATTGTACCGCATCTTAAGCTGTATACGAAACAACAATAATTTTTTTTTATCATAAAATTCATATGTGTCTATTTTTATTTTCATAACAAATAACAATAATATGGTGGGAGATCACAAACGAAATTAAAAATCAAATATAAACACAAAAGATAAATAAAAAACGACAAAATATATCAAAATAATAATCGAAAATACGCGGTATGTGGCGGCGTCGTGGCATGTGATCGCCAAACAAAACAAAAAAAAGAAAAAAAGAAACGTTAACTTCGGTGGAACCGAAGCTTATATACCCGTCACACGTATTTTTAAATTGTTAATGTGTTATCATCAGTGGCTTTCGTAGAACTTCGAGATGGGAAAGGACGGGGTCAACAATCTGATACAACTATGCCAAAAAATGGGAGGGATTGGAGTTTGATATTGGATGATATTAAAAGTATGTTATGGGGACTTTAGCCTAAAAATGGGCGTGGCACCTTGCTTTTGATATTGGATGATACTAGATGTTTTTTTAGATAGATTCGGAGTGAATAAATTCATAAATAGTAACCATATTCAAGCATAAATCTTGAAAATGGGCGGTAAGTTTGTATGGGGGATCATATCTGAAAATGGGCGTGGCACATTTGGTTTGACATTGGATGCCATAAGAAGTGTTTTTAGCCAATTTGTAGTAAAAACATTCACAAATAATAACCATTTTCATACAAAAATTCGAAAAAATGGGCGGTAAGTTTGTATATGGGGGCTATACCTTAAAATGGGCGTGGCATTTTATTTTTTGACACTGGATGACAAAATAAATGTTTTGACCCAATTGGGAGCGAATACATTCATAATATAATTAGTATTTTTATACAAAAAATCGGAAAAAAACGGTTAGTTTGTATGGGGGCTATACCTAAAGGAACGTGGCACTTTCATTCTGACATCGAACTGCCTAGGAGACAATATCCTGAAATATCAGTTTATAATCTTCTAGACGAAAAAGATGCCTAGAAATATGCAGACGGACAGACAGACGGACATGGCTAGATCGATTCGTCTCGTCGAGCTGATCAAGAATATATATACTTTATTTGGTCTACGACGTCTCCTTCAATGCGTTACAAACTTTCAGACAAACTGAATATACCGTTCACACTATGTGTGGCGGGTATAAAAAAAACTATTTCGGTATGTGAGAGAATTTTTATCATTTATGTATAAACAAAAATTAAGCAATTCAAAATATGCAAAATGTATATAATTGGTTTGACAAAAATGATTTCAGCTTTTAATAGTTATTGGCAAAAAAAAAAAAACGTAAAAATTTTGGCTGAAATGAATTCATAATTGCTCAAGGGCTTTTATTGCGAAAAAGAATAAAATCAAATTCAAAATCAACTTTGTCATTATAAACGTCGTGTATAATATTATCATCAGAAATGAAGATCATAAACCGGTTTCACTAAATATTTTTTGCGCATATTACCAAATTTGTATTTTTTTGCAATGATAAAAACATTTGTTTTGATTATTTCTATGGAAACACAAAAAGAATGTTTAAGTAGTTTTTTACACGAAATACTTCCTTAATAAATGATGAATAGATTTTGAGTTTATTGGAGTGTTTTAAAAAAGACTGAGCTTGGTTTGAAATTTAAGGAATAATATACTCTGGCAATGTTATAAAAAAAATAGTACTCTAAATGATCGTTTGTGATTGTTTACATTTAGATTTATTTTAATAACTGTACAGACGTGTTATGCATGTGTTGAAGCAAGACATATTTACAACGTAATACAGGCAAATAGATCATAATAGGAGATTGGTGTAAACTTATTATCTTCAAATTAATGAATCAATTCATTTGAAAAAAAAAGGTTACGAATCGATTTATTTGAAAAAAATTTATATATATTTTTTTATTCATCAATCAATTTAAAATGTTTTTTTTTTTTCTGTTCGCAGACTTTCAAGTATTTTGTTTTTCGCACTTAATGATTAAACAAGTTTGTAGCCTGTTTGTCTATGTAACTTAAATGAGCCACAAGCTCTTGAAAAAATGTATTTCATTGCGCTATTTATTTATCTATTTTATTCGAAAAATTTAAAAATGACGTATTTAGCTTTCTCAAATAAAAGTAGACAATCAAAGTTTGACGTTTGAAAGTTATATTTATTTATTTTTAGCATTTGTAAGGAGGGAAAATTTTTTTATTTATCAAAGAAACACAAATCCCACACGTCATTTATTGCGATAAGTACTTGAAGGCTTTAATTTTTTACTTTTTTTTTAAGAGTGTCGCGTCATTAATTGTATAATATTTTAAATTTTTATCGACTTAAAACATTTCTTCCATGAAATATTATTCAAATTTGATAAGTAGTAGAATGACTGCATGCGATACTATACTATTATTTTTTTATTTTTTTATTACTTTTTCACGCCAACATTTCTCACGACCTTTTTTTGTTTGTGTCGTTGTTGTTGCTATTTTGTATCTTACCTGTAATTAACTAAGCATTAGTAGCATTTAGATACGAAAATTTCATTTTAGAAGTTTATGAATCACATTGTCGTCTAGCAGCATTTATTTTTTAATAACATTTTCTTTGTCCTACTTTGGAGAATTTTTTTTTGGGTAGATAAGCTGTGAGTCATTAGATTTGTATAAGGTTTATGGAAAAAATAGGTGGAGCAAAATATGAAATTATAATAAGGCACGATATATTATTAATTTAACCATTTTTTAAACGTTCAAAATAAAGTAGAAGAAATAAAAAGCACATAAATTAATGTCTGTAATCTCTAAAAATACATTTGCTAACAAAAATGTTTGTTTTAATATAAAATTTTATATAAAAAAATTTCTTTCAACCGTTCCAACTTTGAAAAAAAATCGATATCAGGAATTATTTTCCTTAAAAAGTTCTTTTCTAAACTTTCTTTTAATCTGTAAATTTATTAAAATATTTTAAAATAAAAAAAAAGTTGGAATAAAAAAAAAAAAAAACCTTGTGGCAGCGGTGGGATTCGAACCCACGCCTCCGAGGAGACTGGTGCCTTAAACCAGCGCCTTAGACCGCTCGGCCACGCTACCTTGTTGTATACGCTTTGTTAAACTAGCAAACAAGAACGCTGAACATTAGAATATATTAGAAGTACACAGCAATGACCGAATTAGATAAAAATAATCTAAGTATGCAAAATTTAGAAAAAGAAAAAAGTATCTGATGGCTTGAAATTTTTGTTTGTTTAAATTAATTTATCAATTAAAAGAAAATTCACTTTAAATTGACATTTTTATTTAAAATTTTCAATTTCCGGTTATATAATATTGTATATATATGCGCTTAAAGAGAGAATATAATAAAATAAATCGATTTAACCTTACTATATGGTAATGCATGATTGAATCAATAAATTCATGATAAAATTATACCATAAAAGGAGCCAATGCACTTCACAACAAGCAACATGCAAGCAAGGCAGAAAATCGTGTGACAGTTCATAGCAGAGTCATTGCATTAAAATTATATAGATTATGTGAGATGAAAGTGTATATTCGTTTCTGGTCTTTGTAATTTTTTTAATGAAAAAATAAAACAGAGTGAATAGGGTACATCCAACAGTTTAAAGCAGATCCCATAAAACATACATCGGAAATTAATTTAGCTATGGTTGTCCGTCTGTTCCAGCCAGTCTGTTGAGAAGATTGTTTTCAGATATCGGAGATAAGAAACTTGGGACTTGAACCATTAGTAATTCCCAGCTCATACCATATAAAATAGTGTATTATTTTTGGTTTTTACTAATAACTTTTTTTAATTTTTAGCTTTTCTAACTCCCTACTTATTGCATCTATACACATTCCCTTTCATTTATTGCATTTTCATTTCATTTTCAATGCAAATATTTATTTTTCCCAGGCTTGCTGCTGCTTACATAGTCTTTTCGCAAACAATTTCACTTGTTTGTTTTGGAAAAAAACTAATAATGATGATGATTATAGGTGCACCGCATACCAAACTTGACTCACTTGACATGCTGTTTTTAAACAAATCATGCTTGAAGTTTTTTTTTTTTTTTGCTACGAGGGCAGTTCAGTGAAATCTGCATAGTAAAATATTTGAAAACATATTTTTATTTCAAGGCTATCTTTTTATATAAGCTGAGTGAGGAACAAATTTGGATGAATTTCCACTGTTCGAGTGACTACAAAATTATCTTTTATAAATATATTGTTTTTGGGAACACAAAGTTCTCATATGGACTCTTAATCCGATTCGAATTAAAGCTCTTAGCTTTGTTACATGCCGACAGATGCACATATAACCTCGATCGGCTTTTTTAGTTTAAAATAAATCATCAAATTTATCCACAGTTATAACATAAGTTTGGTGCTTGCAGAACATATGTGCAAAGTTTTTTTTGGAATATGTTCTGATAAACTTTTTAAACAACTCTCTTAAATTGTTTGAATTATTTTGAATGTCATTCGTTGTTTTGTGTGTGGGCTTTAAATTTGTTAAAAGTTAATTTTTTTTTTATTGTGATTTATTTCGTCATCGATTACAACAAAATAACTAAAACTAGTACCATCGCTATAGGAGGCAATGATGCATAACGTTCGTTGGCGTTTTTAAAATGAATGTTTTAGTTTTATTTCTTTCCGTTTTTTTTTTTTTTTTTTTTTTTTAAATCAATTTAATTAAATTTATACATTAGTTTGCGTTACCGCATCTGAGTTTGTTTTGCATAAAATTTTAAAATGTTTTTTTTTTTAATGAATTAATTAATAGCTTTGCAAGCAGTCAAGACAAATCATTTGTCTTTCTCTCATGTTGCAGTCATTTGTAGTAATTGAGCCAATTTAAATTAATGATTGTATTGTGCATTTACCGATTTCAAGATTTAATGGTTCGTATGTAAGAGTACTATGTAAGACTAAATTGGAATATTGTGTACTGCTTGGAAAGTTGATATATTCATAAATGAGACATGTAAATAACATGCTAAATAAAGCTTAAAATTGTTTTACTCAGTAAAAAAAATATGAAAAGATATTTCAACTCGTGTTAAAACTTGATTTCACCACATTTTTAATTCTTCACCACATGGTGGGAACTTTATTTTATAAAAATAGTATTTTTTTTTAATCTCTTTTAAATAATTTTAAATTTTTATGTTATTTTTAAAGTATTAAATTAAAGCAACTCATTCTAGTCAAAATATGTTAGAACTTTGCTACTTTTCTAAAAAAATATCAATATGTACCTACATACATTTCCTGCTTTATCTTATCATATCAGTTTAAACACCATGAACTTGCTTTTACAAAAAAAAAAAAACCTTTCATTGATAATTTTACTGTGGTACTTTGATAGCTATATAGTATATTTATAAAAAAATTTATCAGTTCTAATAATTATCAGATATAGATCAATAGCCGCGTGCGAAAACTTATCAAATCACAATAACTTGTCGAAAGAAAGTGGGCGTCACATGACATCTAGGGTAAATACAAAGTAGCTTGACTGGGCGTAACCAGGAACCAGGAATGATAGTTCTCTTTAATAAGAAAATATCTAGGGACCGATTCGAAAGAAACTTGCTAAAAATGGGGTCAGTGTTTCTAACAGATCACTGCTCACTTAAGAAGCTTTTATGTAGAATGGGCATTGAATGTGATATCACCTGTAGCTTGTGTCTAAAATATGATGAATTACCGAAGTATCTCTTGGAGAACTGCTCAGCTTTATCTTCCATGAAGCTTGGGCAACAAATTAAAAACTTACAATTTATTCATAAATACTGAATATAAGCAAACTACTTATATGAGATATATTATCTTTTTACTTTTTCAATGATATAATCTTTGATTTTATACAAAAATTTCCTACACGAGCAAGCGAAATGAAAGTCATTGCTACAATTCAAATTTTTTGATTACATAAAGAGCATTTGCAGCCTCAGCTAAATTTCTTTTTACGAGATGTAGTAACTAAACAGAAAAAGTAGTAATGTAGCCCTTTCTCAAATTTGGGTTGACATAATATATAGTAAATATAATCACAGCAAACAGAGGCTGTGACATAGCTACATATGTGTTTTTTTTTTTTTTGACAAATTAAAATTTTGCGGTCAATTGAATTTGACACGCTCAGATGAACTAGAAAGAAAAAAAAGAAGCCCGAATAGTTGTAAGTACTACATATGGAGTTTATATAACAAAACCAGAAATATATAATTGACCAAACTACGTATAAAATATGTAGCAGAAGTTGAACTAGAAATTTTAAGACGCTTAACAAATGCTTTATTGTAAAGTTAACTGAAAAGGTTCTTGAACTCGCACTCAAACTATTAAAGTTCTTTAAATAAAATACACACCACAACAAATAATTATCAAGTATTGTGCGTACCAAGCAAATATTGTCGCAACTTTGACGTAAAAGTTTGATTTATATAAGTATTTATACACTCACATATCTAGTTAGCAGTTATATAAGTTTCCACTGAGTTAGGTTTGGTTCGGTTGGGTTGGATTGGGTTGTGGCATTTGCTTAAATTGAGTGCGCAATTCGCAAAGTGAAATCGATGTTTTCCTGTGCTCCTGTGTACTGCGGTCTGCTTTTTAATGCTTTATGGCTTGGTAGTTGTTTCCTTTTGTTTATGTTGCTTGTTGTTGCGCTTTATATACATACTATATATATACGTCTTACCAAAGGTAAATGTAATAAATTTCTTTTCTCTTCCTCTGCACACAAAGTCAAATGACGCAAAGCATAGCGTTGTTGTAGGTACAATACAGCACAAGTAGGTCATCACCATCAAACATAAAAAGAACCTGTTCCAACGCGTTCGCTTGACTGTTTTACCTTTATTTGTACTTGTACATATTTCAACATTGTATTCATTTCAACATGTCTCCAATACGAATACAATTTCGTCCTTTTGCGAAAATGTTCATGTAAGGTGGTATGATTTTATATGGCTTCTTAGTGATGGTAAAATGTCGATAGTTTTTTGTTCATGTTTAAAATCGATTTCTTCACTAAAGTATGATTTCTTTGTGTGTCGATGATTTTGTTCTTCTGCGAATATATTACACGAGTTAGTATAATTTTAGATGGAAGAATGTAGTGATAGTTTTTTTTTTTTTTGGTGCATATTATCGATATGCGAACATATTACAAATGTGAACATATTATTAGTAAAGTACAAATACTCTATATATCCATGATTATTGTTTCTTCTAAAAATGTGTTGTGTAGTGCACCCTTAACACTCCATATGACTAGCCTACAGATCTATGATTTCGTCTATTTGCGAAAACATCAACGTGAGATGGTATGATTCTATATGACTTCACAGTGATGGTAAAATGTCGATTGTAAATTAAAACAATATTTGAACATTTTAGAATCGATTAACTCACTTAAGTATGACTTATTGCTTCTTCTTTTAAGATTATGGTATGTAGTGCACCACTTCTAGGGTGATTTTTTAAGAGCTTGAGAACTTTTTAAAAAAAAAAAAACGCATAAAATTTGCAAAATCTCATCGGTTCTTTATTTGAAACGTTAGATTGGTCCATGACATTTACTTTTTGAAGATAATTTCATTTAAATGTTGACCGCGGCTGCGTCTTAGGTGGTCCATTCGGAAAGTCCAATTTTGGGCAACTTTTTCGAGCATTTCGGCCGGAATAGCCCGAATTTCTTCGGAAATGTTGTCTTCCAAAGCTGGAATAGTTGCTGGCTTATTTCTGTAGACTTTAGACTTGACGTAGCCCCACAAAAAATAGTCTAAAGGCGTCAAATCGCATGATCTTGGTGGCCAACTTACCGGTCCATTTCTTGAGATGAATTGTTCTCCGAAGTTTTCCCTCAAAATGGCCATAGAGTCGCGAGCTGTGTGGCATGTAGCGCCATCTTGTTGAAACCACATGTCAACCAAGTTCAGTTCTTCCATTTTTGGCAACAAAAAGTTTGTTAGCATCGAACGATAGCGATCGCCATTCACCGTAACGTTGCGTCCAACAGCATCTTTGAAAAAATACGGTCCAATGATTCCACCAGCGTACAAACCACACCAAACAGTGCATTTTTCGGGATGCATGGGCAGTTCTTGAACGGCTTCTGGTTGCTCTTCACTCCAAATGCGGCAATTTTGCTTATTTACGTAGCCATCCAACCAGAAATGAGCCTCATCGCTGAACAAAATTTGTCGATAAAAAGCGGATTTTCTACATTTCGAACCGAACACTGATTTTGGTAATAAAATTCAATGATTTGCAAGCGTTGCTCGTTAGTAAGTCTATTCATGATGAAATGTCAAAGTATACTGAGCATCTTTCTCTTTGACACCTTGTCTGAATCCCGCGTGATCTGTCAAATACTAATGCATGAAAATCCTAACCTCAAAAAAATCACCCGTTAAAATAGTTTAGCTCTTAATTTATCCATAAAATTTGGACTTGAACAAAATCAGTTTTCTTCTTAATATATACAGCTTTTTTACACAAATATTTCATATGGTTTACTTCATTCCACCATACCATAAAAAAGTCTTAGTCGATTCTAAAGCAAATTTTCCATTTTATTTCCTTTCCAAAAGAAGGCATGAAACTTTTGTATAACTTTTCGATAAATTTAAATTAATTATCAACAAAAACACATCACAAATTTACATCATTAGCTAGAAATTTTTTGGCATGATGATATGGATATAAATATATAATCAACATAGTCGTCATTTACGTTGTCTCCGTCATCCCATTAAATTACTTATGACTGTATAGCAGCTTATACGTAAGTTTAGAAGTTTTGTACATATGGAATGAGTGCAACTGACGCCTACAAGTCTACTTAGTTGGGTTTGGTTACTATGTGTCTACATTTCTGGTAACTTTTTAAAATGTGTGCTGTGCACGTAATCATCATGTTATATATAGGATATATGTATAGGCTTAACAGTAAGTTAAACTTTTATCCAACTTAACACTACACATCCTATCGCTTAGAAATATTCGTAGTAAAAACTCTGCACGTTTGCTAAATTATTTTTGTATTTTTTTTTATTAAGAAATCGCGTGATGTGATATTTGCTGCATATACTATATAGTTGACCCCATTGCCTCTTATAGTATTTGTTGCATTTTAGTAGTCAATCAATAGTTACATTTTTATGTACTAGCGTATTAAGCGCGACCTTGAGTTTGTATACTTTGTTTTAGGGTATATTTAAGTCTTTTTTTTTTTTTTTTCATTATTGCCGCTGAGTAACCGTATTGCCAAATTATTGTAATGCATCTAAAGTCAAGGTCTAAACAGGGAAACATGCTATTCAACCTAACAGAAAACAATTGTGTAAATATTTTACTTTTTCTTAAGATAATAAAAATATTTATGATGGCATTTGTGTATTGTTTAAATGCAAATAAAAATATTTAAAAAAAAAAAGCAATAAAGTAAATATGTAGCTACAATTTATTTGTTAACTGAGTACACTCATAAATACGGAATATATTCTTACAATAGCTTCAATACGATATATGCATATCAACTGCAATATTTGTTAAGATAAAGTTTCAACAATTGTATTGCTTTGTTTGTTTCCGTTGTTCGTTGCATATCAATCAGATGCGTCATTAAAAAATTCCAAGTATTTATTGAATGCTTAGCTCTGCTGTGATCATTTAGTTTTGGATTAAATCCTTCCTAATCGTAAATTTAAAAAAAGTTTTCCGCCAAACCAAAAAGTTGAAAGAGCACATATAAAACTGGTTTTTAACTAGTCATTTTTTTTTCTCTTTTTGCACTTATGTATGTGTGGTGAACTGTGCAAATAACTAAAACAATACACTTTGCATGAGTGAGAAAGAGAGATATAAAGCTAAGTTGATAACAATAATCTATCGATTGAAGTCGATAATCGATTAAAGTACATAAATACAGATTTTTGTCGATAACTTAGCACATGTCGTTAATAAAAGATTCTCTCATATACAGGGGTGTCAGGGAAATCTCTACTAACTCAATTCCAAAATTCCAACCAAAAGAGATTTCAAGGTGTCACACAAATCCCTTTTGGGTTGGTTTAAATTCTCTCAAGTTTTTGTAAGAGATTTGATAGAGTTTTAGTAAAATACACCATTAAAAAATATGTTCTGAATTAACTGCACCTTTACGTTTCAAAATTACATTGGTATAATTTTTAATTAGCATTTTGCCAACAAAAAAAAGAATGCCAACTTGTTCGAAATAATCTTTTATATTGTATTTTGCATTATAATTGAAGTTAAAATTATACTATTAATGTTTCATAAATTTAATGCAAAATAACCCCGAATAAAATGTTCATTTATGAAAAGTATTTGCGTAAAATATATAAATGGTCTGAGTTGGCAGTTTAGCATAAGAAATGTATACATGCTAGTGATGAAAAAAATTGTAAACTAATGCAAATATAGCTAGTACCATAGATAATTTGCCCGCACTAGCATTTATGAACACATCTAGTTTTGGTGTACATTGGGGGGAAATTATTTTAACTGTTCTTTGGTTTAATTTAAAAAGTACGATCACGAACTCGAGAATAATTTAATTCTCGTTTAACATAAATTAAATTTTTGTAGGTTGGGTCATTTAAAATCTGAATTTAAAAATGAAAAATGAAAAGTCTACAAAAATGTTCAGCTGTGATATTGGCAAAACTGTCTTCGAACAATGAAATCTTTCGAGGTTCTGTGATACCGAGATTTTATTTTAGAGATTTAAAACCAACCGAAGGTAGAATTACTAGAGATTTTCCTGACACCTCTGATGTTGTTCGTCTCATGCTTCTATAAAAAGAGTTCCTGGTTTTGGTTAATCGCATAAAAAAAAATGCTTCGAAAATCTAATCGATCTTTTCGATTGTTTTAAATAAAATAATTTTTAAAACGCTATCGAAATTTTTTTTTATGGTTTTAGTCAAGATTATGTATCCAAAAGTAAATTGCCCATTTTGTTTTACATTTTTATACCCGTTACACAAAGTATAAACGGATATATTCGATGAGACGAATCGATTTAGCCATGTCCGTCTGTCTGTCTGTTGCGATGAGTGTTATTCGGAAAGTTTTAAAGATATTGACCTGAAATTGAAACTTAAACTTTTTGTATACCAGAACCAAGGTGCCACGCCCATTTTTAGATAAAGCCCCCATACAAACATACCACTTTTTTTAATTTTTGTATGAAAATACGTATTATTTATGAATATATTTAATCCAAATAGGATAAGAACACTTTTATGTCATCCAATGTCAAATCTAAGGCACCACGCCCATTTTTATGTATAGCCTCCATACAAACTTACCGCCCATTTTCTAGTTTTTATATGAAAACATTTATTATTTCTGAATGAATTCAATTAAATTTGGTAGAATCAATTCCAATGTCCACTTAAGTGAACACTTTCGATATGGTAAGGATCGGTCAAATATAACATAAAGCCTTCATACAAATTTGACCAAATTCATCGTGAATTTTAATCTAAGCACCTGGTGAACATATAAACTATTAAAAGTGTTGTGTAACGGGTATTTCAGCTTCGGTTCCACCGAAGTTTACGTTTTTCCTTGTTCTATATCATTCCTTGCTCTTTAGGGTCTTATTTTAAAGACTGGACCTTTGTGGCTAGCAAAAATCAGAAATGTTAGAGGACTCTTATGTATAAACATATAAGATGAACAATTTTCGTATGAATAATTATTTTATAAACTTTTTAAAGTTACCCATGATCAGAGAGCGTAAAAGTAGCAAAGAGAGAGAGGTGAGAGAGAATGGTTTATAAATAATTTTATTTTGTATTTGTATTTTAACACGCTTTAAGCGACGCTAGCATTAGCCGTGCACGCTAAAGTGTCTATACTGTTGCGAGCACACGAAACCTCGCGCAGTGCCACGGGTTCAAGACCTCGCAACGACGCATATTGCCGAGAAAAATTTTAAAAACAAAAAATTTAGATATTTACTACAAAAAAGCCGCCCTTACGTCTCTTTGGGATTTGCTGCTCAAAAAGCGAATTTCTTATACACATGGGGCTAGAGAATAAATTCGTTATCACTCCACGGATGTTTAAGCGACTTCATTGCCTCCCAGCTTCCTCATCCACTAACCCGCGAATGACAAATTATTTTTTTTTTTTTGGTTTTAATTTAAAATTAATTTTGATTTAAGTAAAAAAAAAAAACAAATGCAATTTTTTTTTTTTATAACTTATTATTTAGGAAACAGCGCGCTTTTGTACACTTGACTTAAATGACTAACAATTTTGTTTATTAAAACTAAAATAATATTTCATGATTTAAACAGTTTTTTTTTTTTTTTTTTTTTGCTAACATAAAAATTCTTGCTTTTAAAGCAAGAATTTGTAGCAAATTTTATTAAGTAGGATACTCGTATTCAAATGCACTATTTTAGAGTTTCTTTAGGATAAATAAATTAAAAAATATTTAAATGATTTAATTTGATTCGCTTACAAAAGAAGAAAGTAGTATATACTGCATAAACTGGCAGTTGGTTTGTTAAAATTTTTAATTAAAATAAATTTTGTCTGCTACATAAACATTAACAAAAGGCACACAGCTAAACTAAATATCAAATATTGGATTAATAAAACTAATGCTAAAGGAAATTGTTGTTACAATAGCGTATACATTACTGGATTACTCTTTAATATGCCATTGTATGATTTTGAATCTTAAGTAAACATGCGAAGAGAGAGAGAGTAAACGCCTCATATGCCACTTTTTGTTTTTTTTTAAACGAATTCATAGCCAATACCAAATTGAAAACCATTTAAGTGCCTTATCCGATATAACTTTACGCAGTGGTACACAATAGTTAAGTTCAATGCGCGCACGTTCTGCTAATTTAAAGGCTAAACCCATGCCGACTGCGCTGCGCATATTTTCTGTAAAAATAATTGAAAATAAAATTAAAGTAAATCCATTTTTTTTTTTTTTCAAATCCATTAAATTACCTGTTGAAAAGTTATTACAATTGCCCATATTATAGAAGAAATGCAAACGGAAATTATTCGCTAAACCCTTAAATACGCCCGCAAATGGTAACGGTGACCATAGATGCGCACCAGTGCACCAATATGTTTGCGCTCCAATTGCAGTACCATCAACTACTGGTCCAGCGCAACCATATTTAAAACCACGTAATGTCAGTGGACCACCACAATAGAACATATTACTTATGGGTAGTACGGTGGTATTTTTAGTTTCCTTTATAACACCAACGCGACCGCAAATTTGTGCTACCAGGCCCGAGAATAATGGTACATTTAGTTCAGCATGTGTTGTATTACTCATATAGGCAACATTGCCGCCAAGGCCGCTATATTCATTTATTGATTTGATCATTATGCCCTGCGTTGGAAACACCGTACCATCTCGATTATCATAGATTACAGAGTAGCGTAAAAGTGAAGCAAGTTTTGGACCGCAATGTTCACGTATCGCAAATGGTACCTGACGATTCAGTAACGATAATTCACGTATTGAGGCTTCATATTGAAATGAATGTGTTAACTGTTTAAAAAAAAAAAAAAAAAAAAAAAAAAATTCGTTATGTTTGGCATTTGAAAATTTAAATTTAAGTAAACAACAACGCATACATCTATGCCCAGCATGGTGTGTAGCGCAAATTCCGTTAGGCAGCCAAGATTTGTTGTTTGAAATGAGCTAATATCATAACGATCTGTATGCCGAAAAATGGAAAAGGATATTCTGCAAAAAAAAAAAAAATTTTTATAAAAAAGTTAATTTTCTAAACTGATTTTATTCAAACTTACTCTGGTCGATTGTCCATTAGGCGTGTGTGAAAGAATGGCTTCCAGAATTTAAGCTGCACATCATTTGCACGTGTACTACTGTATGAACCCTGCAGCGAAATACGTTCACCGCGTCCAAATAGATTTGGCACTGTTAGTTCGGTACGCAGCGAGCCTTCATTCTGTCCAATTTCAGTACCAGCGGAGCCCATAATGCGTGACATTTCATTGCCGCTGAAGGTAACTTCGTAGCCATTGGGTGTTGCATCTGCGCCACGGCTAATGTCTATTTTAACGCTAACATCTTTAAAAATGCCCAGATCATGTATATAGGATTTGGTGCTATTTAGGAAAAAAAAGTATATTAGTATAATTATTATTTTTTTATTTTTTTTTTTTTACTCACTTTACCGCCTCCAACATAAGATCTTGAAAATTTGTTGCCTTAAATAGACCATCTGCTACGCGTTGTACATAATCATTATGTGTGCGCAACAGTCCGGAGACATTAACGCGATCAACGCGTGCTGAAATCTTCGAGAGATCATATTTATTTGAGGCATCTTTGCCATGCTGTCGACTAGATTTAGACATGTTTTTGTTGTTATTTTTTTAAGCACTGCAATAAAGGAAAAAAAATAGTATAAATATTAATAAAAAAATTTTTTTCTTTTACAGATTGAACTGGAGAATCTCAATAGTGCTACCGATGAGATTAATAAACTTGAAATTGAATTAGAGGAAGCAAATTCAACATTTCGCATTTTACTCAATGAGTCTACAAGACGTCTGAAACTTTCCTCGAAACGTTTGGGCAATTGCATCGAAAAAGCGCGTCCGTATCATGAAGCTTTGGATAAAGCGCGTGAAGCACAAATCGAATGCCAGCAGGCAGCGGTTAAAATTTCAGCGTGCAAATGGTGCGTAGTAAAATTTTAATTTCTGGAAAATTTTTTAATTTACAAGATTTCTTTTTTTTTTAAGAAATTCACACTGCTGCCAAGGAAACGGTTGCACTTGCCGAAGAACGCTTTCTATCCAACTCACATGAATGGCAATTCGATAATGCTTGGCAAGAGATGCTCAATCATGCAACTCAAAAAGTTATGGATGCTGAGAAAAAAAAAGGCAGAATGTCATGCCGAACATTTGCGACGCACTGAACATTTTAAATTTGCCGAGCAACGTGTGCAGCAGCTAGAGGATCGTTTTCGGCGTAGCATTAATAAATCACGTCCATACTTTGAAGAGAAACAAGTGTGTCAGGATCAATTACAAACACAAAAAAATCGTATACAGGAACTGCAGCAACATGTGCAAGCTGCCAAAAATACATATTCAACAGCGTTACGTAATTTAGAGCGCATAAGCAACGATATACATAGGCAACGTGGTGATTATCCAAGTACTTTAAATGCTGGTACGCCACCGCCACCAGGACCACGTGAACCTGGAGTCGGTGCCGAATTAAATACACCGACATCGACAACATTGCCACCACTGCCAGATTTCCAAGCAGAGCTTGAGAAATGTGATTATCCATCGATTGCAGGCAGTCAAATGTCATTGGGCACACATTCGAATGAGTTCTCATTGCCAGCAACAGCAGCAGTTGCGCTTAGTACAGCTGCGACAACAGTTGGCGCCAACGCTGCGGTTGATCTAGAATCAGAATTAGAAGAAGATGCTGGCGATTATGCAGATAATGCTGATTTGCGCGGTGTTGTCGATGAACGTGATCTCGAAGAATTACGCAAAAAAGTTAAAATACTCGCAGTACGTCCCATCGAAGGCGGTGATGGACAGCAGCAACAAAATGATATATGGGAACATGAGCTTAAGGCAACTGTTGATAAACTTGATCATTTAATGATGTTGCGTGAATGTAGCGCTAAGCAAAAATATCAACAAAACAAACAACAGCGACCAGATTCATTGGGCGCTGAAGCGCAAAGGCGACATACAGATATATTGCCAATACAAATGAACAAGTCCTCCATTGCTGTTGCTGCTGATGATGACGATGATAATAATGATGTTATTGTCATTGCGGGCAATAAAGGACCGCTTATTAAAATTAATGCCGATATTACAAGCTTGCCTGCCACACCAGAGCATCGTAGCCAGAGTCGTCAGTCTCAAAATTCGTTGCAACAACAGCCCATTAAGCAGTTACAAAAATTAGCACCTTTGCCATTGGTTAATGTTTCCATGCGTGAATTACCGTTGCTGGCACGTATCTCAAATGAATTAGTTGGTGCCACTAGTATTACTAGCAAAATTTCTGCGCTGACAGCACGCGGCAGTGCTGCTGCTGTCAATAGTAAGCAGCGTCGTCGTTCATTAGATTAAAGAGGCAAGCGGAAAGTAGGACGGACGGGCAGACAGAAAGCATTGTGCATGGAACTAATTTAATAAAATTATATTTTTTGTTTTATATTGTATAAAATTATTTATAAAATGTTAATGAAATATACGTTTCATTTTTTTTTTTGTTTCCGAAGACACAATATGCATGCTTGCTGCACGTACTCACGCATTGCGTTCAAATTAAAACTTTAAGTCTGTCATCAACTACAGCAGTCTTCTTACTTCTTCATAATAAGTTTGTTTGTAATTTATTTAAATGAAAAAAACAAAAAAATATTAAATTATAATAAATGCATTTAGCGCTATATTTTCATACAATTTTAGCATAAACAAAAGATAATTTTTATATAAAAAAAAAAAAAAAACTAAAATTAAAGTGCATAAGTTTTGTGATCAAATATATTAAATTTAAATAAATAAATAAATGAGCATTCTCATGTCTCGATATGCATCTTGAGCAGCTTTAAGTTGAATAGTTGAGAACAATTCAGAAAATTTACTAAAATACTAAATACCATAAATACAAGTAAAATAAAAATTAAAAAACAAAAAAATAGATAAAAAAAACTCATTAGAAATTTATGTATTGTGTAATTCAATGAATCTATTTGTAGCACATTAAGTAGTTAAGCAAAAAATTCACCACTCTTAGCTCATAGGTCTTAATTTAGTGCAACGTTAATGCTGACAAGAATATCTTTATTTGGTTAATAAGCAGCGAATAGTAACGTTGATAGAAAGTATTTGAGCAAAGTAGTTATTATGGTAATAAATAAAATTCAAATTAAAAAAAAAATTATATGTTATTGTTTTATTTTGTAGTACAAATAACAAATGCATCAAAAGCCAATTAATCCTAAATGTAAGAAAGAAAAAAACATTTTACTCTGAGGAGTGTCAAGCCAACGTCTTTATTGGCAATAACAATTCACGATTAATTTCGAATTTCTTGGGTCAAGCAGAAGATTGCTCGATTTAACATCCAAACTACTTGTCGATAAATTTATTGCAAATCTAACACTCTGGAACTGCACTTTAGAGATTACTGTGGCCTTCCCTTGTTCTCAGAAATTTTTATTTCTCCCAATTTCTGTCTTAACTAAACTCTTAATATTTTGTTGACAAATTTAATGATTGTTTCATAGGGACAGACTTTCAACAATGTTTATTTTCGTATAGTTATGCCTTGTCGGAGGGCCTTTAGTATTCTTGTAGTATTGCTGCATGTTTGGCGAATGTTACAAGTCGACTAGGATTTAAACTACCCGCATCTTCCAGTGATGTAATATACAGTGCGCCAATACATATGTTTCAGCCTTGTTTTGGCGATAGCTGGGCAGCCAGGGTCTCTATGGTACCATGTACCTTTTATTTTCATGAGTAACCGTAGCCTGCAGTCCCTTATGAGGAGCTACAGTAGGTATTTATCATTATTTTGGATACTCTTCAATCGGACCAATTCATTCAAGACAATCAACCCCAGACTACTGTACCTCGTCCGTAGAGAGATTGATAAATATAGTGTTTCATTCTGAGGCCGATGAACGCCTGCTATTGCTAGTCTATCCGCCATTTCGATTCCATCTTATGCTCTGATGTCTGGGATCCCAGTACTGCTACTGCTTCCCTGCTCGAAAGGACGCCTGACTGTCGACAATCAAACTTAATGCTTACATTAGAAATAAGTCTTCGAGGTGTCCAATTAAACATATATAAAGAAATTAAAAAAGTACTTTTACTCTCCACTTGGGCGATGACAATATTCTTTCTTAAATATTTTTTATACCCGTCACACACAGTGTGGATGGTATTATCATTTTGTCAGAAAGTTTGTAACGCATTAAAGGAGACATCTTAGACCCTATAAAGTATATATATTCTTGATCAGCTCGACGAGACGATCTAGCCATGTCCGTCTGTCTGTATGTATGCGTTTCATTCGCTCAGTTTTAAAGATATTGACCTGAAACTCGGAACTTAAGCTTTTCTTAGTCCTAAGCAGTTCAAGTGTTAAAATCAAAGTGCCACGTCCATTTTAAGGTATAGCCCCCATACAAACTTAACTTTTTTTCGAATTTTTCTATGAAAATAGCTATTATTTATGAATGTAGTCACTCCAAGTTGGGTAAAATTACTTCTAATGTCATCTAATGTTAAATCCAGGCTGCCACGCCCATTTTTAGCTATAGACCCCATACAAACTTATCGATTATTTTCGAACAAATGTATGAAAAAGTAATTATTTTTGAATATATATTTATAAATGTATTTAAGCCACTTATGATCACACATAAACTATTCAAAGATTCGTGTGACGGGTATTTAAGCTTCGGTTCCACCGAAGTTAACGTTTTTCTTGTTATTTTTAATATATACACAGCACCTTTAAGGGCAGTACCACACGATTTTATTTTCCTAGAAGTGTTGCAAGTTAATGGTGTAACCAATTTTGATCTAACAAATACGAAGTCAAAATTTTTCCAACCAATTGTTTCCATGGAACGAATTTTTAAAGAAAATTTAATATTTATTTTGCCTAGCCAGAAATATCAGTTCAGAGAGGTCAGAGAAGAGATCTACACCAGAGAAATAATAGACCATAGTTTTCAAATGGAAGATCAATAAGAGAAGGTGTATGAGAACTCGTAGACTGTAGGCAGCTTACGTGAATAGTGCAGTGCACATTTTGTAGTTGCTTTTAATGTGTGGGGCATGTGTTATGAGATTAGACTAAATTTAAAAAAAATTGTGTGTCACAACGTAAATTATTTGGTCAACTAAAACAAACAATGACATTATGCTTCAAAAATGGATTAAGCATTTTTTGCATTCAATGCAAGGCTGCATTGTGCTCAAAATTAATTAGTGCAACGAAACACCTTTGGCACTACATAATGTTTTCTGTTTAAATGTTAAAGTTTAATGAATTTTATTGAAATTTGAGCAGAAGCTGTTACAACATTTCCTAAGAGCTGTCAGCTTTTTAAAGTTTTTCCAAAATAAATTTGACTTGCTACACAAAAATAAAACTAATTGTAAAGGGTTTAATACATATTTTTGCTAAATTGTATGTTTTTTCATTTTCATTTTCAAATCAAATTTATTTGATGCAAATTATATAACTTAACGCACAAATTTTAGGCTTTTGCGCGTACACCCACCTTTGCCTTTTATGCTTTAGTATGTTTTTTTTTTTGTTCTTGTTGCGATTGTCGGCGGCAGCTGTTTTCTTCGTTTGACTTAGATTTCTGTTTATATTTTATATATTTATATTAGCTTTTTCGTATGCGCGTTTATTGTAATTACTTAAAATATAAATTAATTTATTTAAATGCCCGAATAAGAAATTTATACAATTTAGCGGAAATAAAAGCACGCGACGAATTCGGCGACAACAATTAAACTGTGCAATCAGCTGTTTTGCTACAAAACCTGCCACTTGAAAAAGTGTTACCGTACAGTGCTGCCGATTTGGCATTTTTCTCTTTTGCACTCATGCATTTTAAAATGTATAGAAACTCGAAACAGTACACCATGCGTATGTGCGAAAGAGAAAAAAAAGTAAATCGGCAGCACTGTTACCGTACACATTTTTGTTTTTGTGTTAAATCATTTACTTTTTTTTTTTTGTTTAAATAAAACGATTGAAATATTGATAAATTTTATTATGAACAAAATTGCCGAATTGTCTCTTTTCGCAGTTTAATATTTGTAATATGTATGTAGAATGTGTTGTTGTATAGTGTCATAACGGAAGTTAATTGCGATACTGTTTACATTTTCAGAATTTCAAAAATCGGTCACACGTTTTTTTTGTTATTAAATTAAAAAAAGAACCGCGAACATTTCGTTTTTATTTATAAAAAAAAAAACGTATTCTTCATTCAAAACAAAAAAAAAAAACAAGCAAAAACGTTAACTTCAGTAGCACCGAAGCTCAATTACACGCCACACGAAGCTTTAATTTTTTTCTTGACAAAAAAAAAAAAAAAAATGGAAGATAAGTTTGTATGGGGTCTATATGTGTCCCGATCCCTGTCATATCGGTAGCATACTCATATGATAACAGTAGAAGGGATTTTACCCAGATTGGAGTAAAAATATCCATAAATAAAGCCTATTTTAATATAAAAAATCGAAAAAAGTGGTAAGTTTCTTTTGATTTTGGATGCCACTAGAAGTGTTTTTAGCCAATTTGTAGTAAATATATTTATAATTAATAACTATTTTCATACAAAAAACCGGAAAATGTGGTAAGTTTGTATGGGGGCTATATCTAGAAATGGGCGTGGCACCTTTCTTTTGATTTTGGATGCCACTAGAAGTATTTTTAGCCAATTTGTAGTAAATACATTCATAATTAAAAACTATTTTCATACAAAAAATCGAAAAATGTGGTAAGTTTGTATGGGGCTATATTTAAAAATGGCACCTTTCTTTTGAAATTGGCCACTAGAAGTATTTTTAGCCAATTTGTAGTAAATACATTCATAATTAATAACTATTTTTTTAAAAAATCGAAAAATGTAAGTTTGTATTGTTGTATATTTAAAAATGGGCGCACCTTGGTTCTGACAGACAAACAGCCTAGGAGCGCAAAAAGCTTAAGTTTAAAGTTTCAGGTCAATATCTTTAAAACTTTTCGAGAAAAACGCATTGCAACAGAAGGACATGGCTAGATCAATTCGTCTCGTGGTAGTGATCAATAAAATATATACTTTATGGGGTTTCCGATGCCTGCTTTAATGCGTTACAAACTTTCCGACAAACTGATAATACCCTTCACACTATGTGTGGTGGGTATAAAAAGGATGATGGAGAGAGAAGGCTTTGAAGTCTCCAAAGCCCGAATTGGCCAATTAAACTCTAGACCAAGCTTTTTTTCAAGGTACAAATTTAATGATTAAAAAATTTAATATAAATTTTTGAATACACAAACTTAAAACTTAAAAGAATGCAGGAATTATTTTAAATAATATTTATATTTAAAAACTAATTTTCTTTATTGATTTGTGGTTGTGGTTATTAACATTATTGCTAACCGAGATCGTCTTAATTGTTGTTATATCTTTGGGACAATCCTGTTTTTGTTGGACTATTTGTTGACTTGTTTCTGCATTATTGTTCTTTTTAATATAACTAAGTTTAACGCCATTCGATTGCAGCTTCTTTACCAATTCATTTGATAATATTTCAGCAACTTTGTTTGTAGTTTGTGCATTTGTTTGGTTATTAGCGCGTTTAATTTGTACACCTAAATTTTGTAGCTTATTAAGTATTTGCTCAGTTTCTTTAGTATTTTTATTATTCGATGCTGCTGCCAATGGAGCACATGAAGTTGACTTTGGTGTAGAGGTAGCTGCTACTTTCTTATTGCTAGTTATGTTAGTAGAAAACTTTGAAACCGATGATGGTGCTGCTGTTTTGGTTATTGTGGTGAATTGGCCAGCAGCTTCTACTGATTTTCGCAGCGTAGTTACAGCTTTTTGTGGTGCTGCTGCTGCTGGATTTATTAACATTTTTTCTTTATCTAAATTTCTAATAGCAGTTATGGCTGTTTGTTTTGGTTTAGTTTGCGGCATATTTGCGTTTGATTTTATGCTTATTGTTGGTAGTTTATGTACTAAAGTATCTACGATTTTTGCTGTTGTTGGCTTTTTTGGAGCGCTCTCAATTTTTATTTCTGTATTACTTTTACGCTTTTGTGCCGCATCTTTTTTTATAAACTGTTCTTTTTGTTTTGATTTATTGTTTTATTTATTAAAACCGTTTGTTGTTGTGTTTTTCTTGGCGCTGCAGTTGCATTGCTCGGCTGCGTTGTCATAACTCCTTTTGGCTGCTTTTGTATCGGTTCCGATTTTTCATCAGACATATTTAGCGAACGTCGACATTTTGTGTAAGTTTTAACATTCTCCTTATATGGCACAACGTCTTTATTAAGCTCTTCAAGTAGCACATTATTTACGTTAGATGTAATTGCTGTTTTCGTTTTATCTGGCGGCGTTGTTGTTATATCGACAACATCGCTGTACCAGCGTGGATCCAGTAGCTCTGCATCCAGATCAAGTGTTGATATATCATCATCATTATCTATATCATCGGTAAGTTTAAGCATATCGTCGGCGTTGCATATAAGAAACTGTGTCGCAAGATATAAAAACATTTTTTTAATGCATTTTGTGTATTACATATATGTTGCCGTCACTTACCTCCTTCAATACGCCATGACGTCCTTTGCCAAATTTGCTAAGACACTGCGTTTCATCAGGAAATTTAAGCACTGCATCGCGCGCTGTCAAATGTTCAATGCCAGAACATTTTGTTAAATGCAACTGAAAGGAAACGAGACTTGCGTAGTCTGTATTGCAGCGAGCGCAGAGTAATATTAATTTTTGTTGTTCAGTCATAAGCACTTCACCGAAGCGTACGCATTGTAGCTTTTGTGTTTGCAGCATTGTTTAGCTGCAGCTTTTTTTTATTCTTTTGTATATATATATATATATTTTTGTTTATAATTGGAGAAAGAATACAATTTTATTTGTTTACAAGCGTTTACTAGAGGTGGAGAACAGTCGATAAAAAGAGGTTTGGCAATATCGAGCTACCATATTATCGATAGTATGCAATAGTGTCATCGATAGTTCGGCTTAGAGATGGGCGTCGAGCCCGAAATCGAGTTTTTCTCGCTGAGTCTGATTACTTTTTAGCACGAAACTGCAAATATTTATAACTGAAAATATTAACTTGGGATTTTATAATTAAAAGTATGCGGGACCCACGGGTCCCGTCCCAACACCCATATTTTCATAGCTTGGTGGCAAAAGTTCAAAACTTTAAAAAGCATGTGATTCCCTTGAATCGATTAAAAAGTGTGTGAAACCAAAATACAGTGAATGTCACTGAACAATCGTACACCTCAACAATTTTATTGCTTGGTTTAAAAAAAATAAAAATGTTCCAAAATTACCAAAAAAAGAAGCATAGGTGCCGGTCACATATTAAAAAAAACCAAAAAAAACAAAAAAAAAAAAAACAAAAATAAAAAAAAAAAAAAAAAAAAATGTTACTTCAAACGTTAAAACAAAGAAAACCGTGTATGGGGCTAGTAATAAAAATGGGCATAACCATTTGGATGCCATCAGACGTGATTTTAGCCAGATTGTAGTAAATATATTCATAAATAAAACCTATTTTCATACAAAAAATCTGAAAAAAGTGGTAGGTTTGTATGGGGGCTATAACAAAAAATGGGCAGGCATCTTTCTTTTGATATTGGAAGCCACTATGAGTGTTTTTAGCCAATTTGTAGCAAATACATTCTCAAATAACAATTATTTTCATACAAAAAATCAAAAAAAGTGGTAAGTTTGTACGGGGCAGCTTTTGATATCGATGCAATTCATACCATTCATGGGCGTGGCACCTTGATTCTGACATACAAACTGCCTAGGAGCACAAAAAGCTTAATTTTAAAAATTCAGGTCAATATCTTTAAAACTTTCCGAAAAAACTCATTGAAACAGACGGATATGACTAAATCGATTCATCTCGTCAAGCTGTTCAATAATAGATATACTTTATGGGGTCTCCGATGCCTCCTTTAATGCGTTACAAACATTCAACACTATAATCCCTGCACACTATGTGTGGCGGGTTTAAAAACAAATGCAGACTTCCAAAATACATGTATCACTCAAAATCGTACAGCTATATTTTTTCAACTAATGTTAAAAATTATATTGCGATCGCCTATTTTAAGTGTTAATAGGCGTTCCATTGCATTAAAAAGTATTTTAATTCTTTTCGGCATCGAATCAACCAACTTTTTACACGTTTTAACACTGTTTATTGCCACTTATTGCCCTTGTATAAAATCGTATATGAAATTTTGAACATGGTTTTTTCGCCAAGAAATGAAAATTATTTAGGTGTATAAAATCGTATATTAAATTTTGGAACATGGTTTTTTTTCACCAAGCAATAAAAATTATTTAGGTGTACGATTTTCAATATATACAATTATAATTTACTTGGTGGATGGGACTATCGTACACTTTCGAGAATTTAAAGTAAACTATCGTCGACTATCGATGATGTCGACTATCTATAGTTCTCCACCTCTAGCGTTTACCCAGCGACCGGTGTGTTGCCACACAAAAATACCAGAACATGTTATCAAAATACCAGATAGTTTTCAAAATACAAAACGCTCTAGAAAATACCAAATGTAATTGATGATGATGATGACCGACTGATGACCAACTTGAAATTGACCGTTATAACTGTAAAAACGCTTCCGCCTTAGTGAAAGTTTTTGTAAAAGTTAAAATTTTTTTAATTTTTAGAAGAGCTGCCTTTAATTACAGAAATATAAGAAATTAAAATATGTTGTAGTTTTGTTTTAGATTTAATGTAAATAAAAATCAGAAATGTATTTTACCAGACATTATTTGGTCTTCCAATGATAAGCAAAAATGAAATTTAAGACAAAAAGTCCAAAGTTTGGGGTAAATTTGTATAGGAATTGGGAAATTTTTGAATCTGAGTCAAATTGTGATATTTTGTTGGAATTGAAGGTGCCTACTGGAATGTCCATAGAGTTTTATGGAAATCTTTAAAATTTAATTCACAAAAGTTTTCGCATGAAGTTAAAAATAAATATGTTTTTTTGGAATGCGATCCGGTGACTTCTAGTAGTTCCGGCTTAAGCATTATGGTTTAGGCTTAAAGTTTAACCCGGAACCACTCGAAATCATAGGAAAGCATTTTATATCTTTTTTATCGCCTATCTTATGTTTTTACCACTTTTGGGAATAAAATTTTAAATAAACTATGGTTAATCTAGTACCTACAATCTACATATACTGAATTAAAAGTAAAAATATGTAAAATACAATTTTTAAAAGTTCTAAGGTCCAAAATACTAAATGAATTGGACTTGACCCAATAAACAATTTCCATCGTTTACAAATCTCGGCAAAGTAAAATCAAACGGCGGTTTTGAATTTGTACACCCAATAATTAAAATTTCAAAATTTCAAACTCGTAACTCTCTCACGTCTTGTCTAATTTCTTAAATTGACTTAAAAAATATTTAACTTAAATTTCAAAAGGAAAAAAACGTTTACTCACTCAATATACTCACAATTAGATTAACGAATTACATACGACAGCTCGACACTGAACAAGTCCATGAATGAATAAAGGCAAAGGAACAATGACATTTACACGGTACAAGAAGTAAGCAAGCAAGCAAGTAAGAAATTCCAGTAGAGTCTGTCTGTTCAGTGCTGTGTGCGTGCATATTTGTATGTTGTACGAGTATCGATGCAATTAAGCGCGTATCCGGTGGGTATATATGTATGTGTTCCGGAGTAAAAAACACGCCAAATATGCAAATTTCTCAGCAGAAGTCAATCAGGTGCCAGAAGCACGAAGTTCGTAAGTCCGTTGCTCTGACTGTACCATGTGACCAACTCCACAGCATAAGGTGCTATACTGTCCATGTGAGTGTTAAAGCTAACTGGATTTTGTGCATGTCAGACAGCCAAGAAGAAGTATGGAACACCAGACAAATTTCTTTTTTTTCTTTTTTGTTTTTTTTTTTTTTTTTTTTTTTTGTACATTTGCAGATTGTTGTTGTTGACTACATTGCTTGCTTCGATTTCATTTTAAATCAAAGGCTTAAGCAACAAAATGAGGAACAACAGTGACATGCAAAGTGTAGTACAACTCTACAATGAACGTGTTTACAGCATGTTCAGAAAAACTTCCTTAAGAAAAAAAAAAAAAATGAAAGAAGTTGTGGCACACGCAAAGTTTGCTGTAATTCATGCTCATATTTGTGCCCGTTTGCAGTTCCGTGTATTATTTTACGTGTTGTTTTTGTTACCATTTGCATTTTCATAGTACGTATTCTTGCACAGCACCTTTTCTTGATATGATTGTCCATACGAGTACGTTCAGTTCAGGTTGAATATGCTGCATGCAGCGTAAATAAAGACATATGCTTATTTATGCATTAGAGTTTGAACGAGAGCAGTTTAATGCATGCCTGATTGCACTGCTTTAAGAGTATTTCCATAAAATAATATCCAATTTTAACTTAGAGACATTGCACAAAACTATTCCTAATTTCCTAAAATATTTCGTATACTAATACCGACGTTGGTTGGTAATCTTTCTTTGAGTGAAAGGTCAAGGATCCGTTAAGTTTATAATAAAATAATAATAAAAATAATAAAATTAGTAAAATAAAAAAAAAAAAAGATAATAAAAATAATAAAATAATAAAAATAATAAAAATAATAAAAATAATAAAAATAATAAAAATAATAAAAATAATAAAAATAATAAAAATAATAAAAATAATAAAAATAATAAAAATAATAAAAATAATAAAAATAATAAAAATAATAAAAATAATAAAAATAATAAAAATAATAAAAATAATAAAAATAATAAAAATAATAAAAATAATAAAATTAATAAAAATAATAAAAATAATAAAAATAATAAAAATAATAAAAATAATAAAAATAATAAAAATAATAAAAATAATAAAAATAATAAAAATAATAAAAATAATAAAAATAATAAAAATAATAAAAATAATAAAAATAATAAAAATAATAAAAATAATAAAAATAATAAAAATAATAAAAATAATAAAAATAATAAAAATAATAAAAATAATAAAAATAATAAAAATAATAAAAATAATAAAAATAATAAAAATAATAAAAATAATAAAAAAAAATAATAAAAATAATAAAAATAATAAAAATAATAAAAATAATAAAAATAATAAAAATAATAAAAATAATAAAAATAATAAAAATAATAAAAATAATAAAAATAATAAAAATAATAAAAATAATAAAAATAATAAAAATAATAAAAATAATAAAAATAATAAAAATAATAAAAATAATAAAAATAATAAAAATAATAAAAAATAATAAAAATAATAAAAATAATAAAAATAATAAAAATAATAAAAATAATAAAAATAATAAAAATAATAAAAATAATAAAAATAATAAAAATAATAAAAATAATAAAAATAATAAAAATAATAAAAATAATAAAAATAATAAAAATAATAAAAATAATAAAACATAATAAATATAATAAAACATTGACATTGGATGACATAAGAATTGTATTTTATCTAATTTGAAGTGAATATATTCATAAATAATAGCTATTTTCGTAAAAAAAAATCGAGAAAAAGGTAAGTTTGTATGGACACTTGTAGGCTTCATATTTTCGCAATGAAATTAATTTACAAATTTTAATAATAAATAAAAATAGTTTTTATCTTCTACGAAATTGGGATTAAAAATTAACATTTTTCAAAAAGCATGAAGAATACAATTTTTTCTGTGTTTTCACAAATAGCAAAGGTGTAGAGAAATATCTTCCAACCCGTTTCAGCTTTATAAATTTGTCCATTCTTAGATTTTGGTAATAACTGAAAAAAAGACACAAAATGTTTTTGAAGATATCTCCTAAACGGTTCTTTGGTGGCCATTTTGAAATCAGTCCCAAAATACATGGAAATAGGTGGGTTAGAAAGAATCCCATTTTTGGTGTAAACTTGTGTAATTTAAGAACTCCTCAACATTTAGTAGCAATATACCTAGGAATGCATATGACGCAAAAATTCAACTTTGAAATGGAGAATCAGTAAGATGCACTGGCTTTTTCATAGAATAGCAGACTTAGTCTTTCTAACAAAATGCTCCAATATAAAACAATGATTGTACCTATTTGGTCTTACGGCTTTGGGTAACTGCTAAGCAACTCTAATCTTAAGTTCAGAGACTTAAATTTACCAATAGTTCTGGAACAGCTACATAAGATTAGTTACAGATACATTGAACATTTACATAACCATCCTAATCATCATGCGCTAAGTTTATTGGTCAAAAGCGTAACACGTAGAATGTTCTTAAGGTTTTATCTGCTCCACATATAGTGTGGAGGGTATTCTCATTTTGTCAGAAAGTTTGTAACGCATTAAAGGAGACGTCGTAGATCATATAAAGTATATATACTACTGTGTACAAAAAGTAAGTGAAATTTGTTTGTAAAAATGAAAAATCTTTATTTATTCTTGTATATCATTTTCATCCCCTTCAAAGTAATCCCCTCCCGATAAAATACACTTATGCTAACGTTTTTTCCAATCCTCGAAACATGCCAAATAGTCCCTTTCCGGTAAAGCCATCAGCGCCTTCTTCGATTTAGCTTTTATCTCCTCAATCGACTCGAAACGCGTTCCCCGGAGTGGTCTCTTTAGTTTTGGGAATAGCCAGAAGTCACACGGAGGCAAATCAGGCGAATACGGTGGTTGCGGAACGATATTGGTTGGATTTTTGCAAAAAAGTCACGAAGAATCAGTGCAGTTTAAAAAAAATATCATCATTTTTGGTACCAATCAAGATTTGACACTTTTAAGACCCAAAACATCTTTAAAAATAGTATTGATTGATCTTTTCGATACGCCAATTTCATCAGCAATGTCTTTTATAGTTAATCGACGGTGTGCAAGCACTAATTCTTTTACTTTTTGAATGTAAGCATCGTCCGTTGAGGGTTGATGGTCGACCAGGGCGCTCTTCGTCTTCAACACGTTCTCAACTTTCTTTCAACAATTTATACCAATCAAGATTTTCAACGTTTCTGCAGCTTTTATTTTATTCAGAATCTCTGCTCAATTAAATCAGATATTGTAAAAATCGAAAAATGCACTTTTGGTCGTTTGGTAAACCCAAATTTGTCCCAGATGTTATTAACAGTCCTGCCAACTCAAGAAAAAAAGAACTAACCCGAAATGTTAAGCCCGCGAAGTTTAATTTGAAAATTCACCAAAATTTTTGTAGACATTAGTATTCTTGATTTTATTAGTTTTGAAGATATTGACCTGAAACTCGAAACTTAAGTTTTTCTCAGTCCTAAGCAGTTCAAATCAAAGGCCACGCCCATTTTAAGGCATAGCCCCCATACAAACTTACCTTTTTTCTCGATATTTTTTGTACGAAAATAGCTTTTATTTATGAAACATTTCTTAAATCATCCAATGTCAAAACCATGGTACCACGCCTATTTATAGGTATAGGCCCCATACAAAATTTTCGCCCATTTTGTATTTTTGTGTAAAAATAGTAATTTTTTATGAATATATCCACTCCAAATGGGGTAAAAACACTTCCAAAGCCTATATATACTCTACAGAATATTATAAGGATCAGCCTACTATTACACATAGCCCCAATACAAAGTCAACCCCCACTTTCATTATTGTGTCTGAACATTGGTTGTATCGGACTATTGACTCAAAGCCATCTTTTCTCCAAATTTTACCAAAGGCATTAATGATCAAAAATAAACTAAACTGCGATGTGGCGGGTATTTAAGCTTAGGTTCCACCAAAGTAAACGTTTTTCCTTGTTTTCTATTGTTTTTATTACTTTTATTACTTTTATTATTTTTACAAATTGTATATTAACCCAGACAAAGTGTTTTTTTTTTTTTTTCCTTTTTTTTTTTTATTTTTTTTTTTTTTTTTAAAATTAAATTTAATATAATGGGACGTTCTATCCACGTCAAATGATGTGTAACAGGTCCAACCGAAGTTAACTTTTTTTCTTGTTTTTAATTCCGTTTATCCTTTAAATTTTTAAACAATTCGAGATGACTCGATACGCTAATAAAGAATAAAATTGAAGGTAATCGTTACGACGGTACGCGCTTTACAGCTCACAGTTTAAGTGGAAATAATTTCACCAAGTCCCGAAAACACAGATTTAAAACTCATTTTTTACTGACCTATTCATGATCAAGTTACTATGATTTTATTGTTGCATACTTTCGGGCTGCAGTAAATCGTTTTTCATATCACAAATAGCATAATCTTACATTTTCTTTTAAAAAATCAAAGCTTTGATATAAATAATAAAATTCCATACGAGTTTCAATTCAATTACGTATGAAATGCGGACAATTGATCTAACTTCTCACAACTTCCGCAGCAGCTATGCATCTAAGTATTTCATGCATTTCGCACATTCAAACAAATAGAAATATTCGTATTTATTGGAAAAAAGAATAAAACTATTTTCTTTATTACAAATATACTACATATGTGTATGTGTGTTTGTATGTTTGTATACAAGACAGTTCCTGTCATGATTCTTACGTCAAGCCTAACAAATTCAATTGCATAATTTTGTGGTATTCAGCGAACGGAAAAAAAGTTTAAAGAAAAGATTCAAAAAGAACTTTGCGAAATGTATCTCAAGCACAAAAAAAAAAAAAAAAAAAAAAAAAGTTTCTTTAACTTTTGACTATGTAATGCAAAGTTTTTTATTTTCTTTCGAATATTTGTATTCAAGAGAATAATGCATGTACATTGAAATATATCTAGATTTAGCATAGTTTGCAAGCGTTAGATACATTTGTATCTTAAGATTATAGTACTTTTTTTTGTATGTGTTTGTTTGTATTTAAGCATGACTCTTGTGCAAAAGTTTTTTGCACTTCACATTGAATCTGTTCATAGCTTGAAAATAAGGCATTCATTTTGTATAGATACTTTTTTTTTTGTTACTTTTGAACTCTTAACATATAAAATTTGTGACAAAATATAACAAAGATCGTATATACTATATGATTATAGCAGACATATATAGCACATCTTGCTCATCTGCCTGATAGATAGTTTTTTGAAATTTTTTAATATTAGTTATTTATTTAATATATTTTTTTTTGCAATTCGCACTTGAATTAAATTTTTAAACTAAAATTTTCTGTATTTAACTGTTAGCATGTTTTTATTTTAGACTATTGCTTATTGGCTCTTCTATTCAAATATTTATACTTACGCTCTGTTATCTCATTGTTAGTTTAACAGACTTAGATGCTATTGCTTCGAGAAAGAATGCCAATAATGAAGTGAGATAAACAGCGGAAATTGTCAATCTCCTCAATTGTTGTGTGCTTTCGTATGTACTTGTATATGTATCAATAAAAGCTGTTGTCCTTTAGCAATTGCATTGTCTTGTATGTTTACTCTTTGCTCTGTTGCAAAAAAAAAAAAACAAAAACACAATACTCTGGGTTTGATTTTAATTGTGGCTATCTGATTGCAAGTTAAATGAAAAAAAAAATACATATGTTTGGGAAAACAATATCTCCAAAACAGTTCGTCTTTATTCGAAAAAATTGAAATTCATTTTTGTATTCTACATGAAATAAAACTCATGCTTCCGGCTCCATATTACCTAATACTCAAATCATACCTTCTGGACAGATGCTTCTGTGTCCGGTGTGAAAGCTCCAACTCGAGGATAGAATGTGTAAGGGCTGGCGTTCCACAGAGCAGCGTGTTGGGGCCGATCTAGATGTACCGTCTGTGCAAAAAAATTCGTAAATTCGGAACCCGCTACATCTCCAGACTGAAGCATCATGATAATCAGTTAGCGATAAACTTATCCGACAAAAGTGAGCACACAAGGTTGCTCAAAAGAAGTTACCCCCTGGACCTACCCTTCAGACCTGAATTGAAGTGTTGAAATTACTGTTCTTGATAATTTTGGTTGATTCACCCTTAATTGTAATAAATTTTAATGCATATCATTTATGCTACCATTTATGATGTTCCTCTCATGTGATGTATTATTTTTTTAAACAATTTGTAAAATAATCTTAAAGTTAAAAAAAAAAAAAAAAAAAAACATGAAATTTTTTAATTTAAATCAATAGATCGGAAAACCTTTAAATTGTATTCATGTAAAATATATGTTATGTTTTTTTATTTATGTCAAAATAATTATGACGTCTAGTGTACATACATACGAGGTGTGTTCAAAAAGTATCGCATATTTTGTGTTTTTTTTTTTTTAATTATTTATTTATTCATGAATATCTATTTTGTGCCCTTTAAAGTAATCCCCTCCCGATAAAATACACCTATGCCATCGTTTTTTCCAATCCTCGAAACATGAAAAATAGTCCCTTTCCGGTATAGCCATCAGCACCTTCTTCGATTTAGCTTTTATCTCCTCAATCGACTCGAAACGCGTTCCCCGGAGTGGTCTCTTGAGTTTTGGGAATAGCCAGAAGTCACACGGTGCCAAATCAGGCGAATATGGTGGTTGCTGAACGATATTGGTTGGATTTTTGGCAAAAAAGTCACGAAAAATCAGTACATTTAAAAAAAAAAAAAAATCATCATTTTTGGTACCAACCGAGACTTGACACGTTTGAGGCCCAAAACATCCTTCAAAATTGTATTAATTGATCCTTTCGATATGCCAATTTCATCAGCAATGTCTCTCATAGTTAATCGACGGTGTGCAAGCACTAATTCTTTTACTTTTTGGATGTGAGCATCGTCCGTTGAGGTCGATGGTTGATCAGGGAGCTCTTTGCCTTCAACACGTTCGCAACCTTCTTTCAACAATTAATACCAATCATTTGTTGTTGATTTTGGTAGAGCTCGGTCCCCATAAGCTTTCTTCAACATTTTTATTCCATTTATTCCATTCAGAAAAAAAAAAAATTTATGCATGTTCTTTGATCCATTTTTTTGAATAGGTAAAAATCGAAGACGATCCAAAACTCGTGCAAGCAAAGCAGCTGTCAACAATTAAGTGAACATTCAAAATGGCCGAGCTTGTCAACATAAGTGAGAGACATGAGTACCAACATAACGCCACAAAAAAATCGAAATTCGAATATACGTAACCCGCGAAAATTCAAAATTCGAGATAATGTTTGAACACACCTCGTATATATTTCTGAGCTCTTCGCTGATTTAAGCAAACTGTTAAATATGCTGTTAAGCTATAACACTGTTAACGTGTACAGTGTAACACTCTGTTCATAACAGTGTAACGCACTGTTATCGATTTTAGGCTAAGAATTTTTACTTTAACAAGGAAAAACGTTAACTTTGGTGGAACCGAAGCTGAAATACCCGTTACACTAGATTAAATGTCACGATGAATTTGGTCAAATTTGTATGGAGGCTTTATGTAATATTAGCTCGATCCTTACCATATTGAAAGTGTTTACTTAGGTGGACATTCATTCAAAAAAACTAAATGTTTTTATACAAAAACTCGAAAATGGGCGGTAAGTTTGTATGGAGGCTATGTCTAAATATGGGCGTGGTACATTGGATGACATTCGAAGTGTTTTACCCAAATTGAAGTGAGTATATTCATAAATAATACCTACTTTAATAAAAAAACTTCGAATCTGGGCAGTAAATTTGTACGGGGCTATTCCTAAAAATGGGCGTGGCACCTTGGATTTGATAATGGATGACATAAGAAGTGTTTTTACCCAATTTGGAGTGAATATATTCATAAATAATACCTATTTTCAAACAAAAACTCGAAAATGCGCTGTAAATTTGTTTGGGGGCTAAAAATGGGCATGGTACCTTGATTCTGACATATAAACTACCAATGTCCAAAAAAGGCTTAAGTTTAAAATTTTATGTCAATATCTTTAAAACTTTCTGAGTAAAACGCATCGCAATAGGCGGACAGACAAACGGACAAACAGACGTATATGGCTTAATCGATTCATCTCATCAAGCTGATCAATAATATATATACTTTATGGGGTCTCCGATGCCTCCTTTAATGCGTTACAAACTTTCAGACAAACTGAATATACTCGTTTACACTATGTGTAACGGGTTTAAAAAGTAAACAAGAAAGAACGCTGAAGTCGAGTATGCTCGACTGCAAGATACCCTGTACCAAATCTTTATGTACCGTAAGTTAAGTCCTATCTTTGTATATACCTTATTGTATTGGATTTTCAAACAAAAACTTGAAAAATGGGGTTTGTTGGTCCTACCCCTAAAATTTTGGGGTATATTTGTATGGGGGCTTTATCTAAAATCTTATTGGTCCTACCCATATTGGGATATTTTATTGGGACTATCATAGACATAATTTATACTAAGTTTGAACTTCCTAGAATAAAAAACAATGACGATTTTATGCAAAATCCTAAAATTTTGGGGGTACATTTGTATGGGGGTACTCCTTAAAATGGGTCTAGAGAAAAACCGTTTGCAAGTGAACACTTAACGGTTTAGGAGAGTCTAAGTTTCAAATATGGTGGCCCTATCTCTTATAGTCTCCGAGATATACTCTCTCTTACGGCAGACAGAAGGACAGACGGACGGACAGACAGACATAGTTAGTTCGGCTCCCCTTCCAATGCTGAGCAAGAATATATATACTTTATAGGGTCTATCTTGCCTCCTTCTGTCTGTTACATACATTCGCACAAGCTTAATATACCCTTTGGGTACAGGGTATAAAAAATTGGGTTACATTTATATCATTTTAGATTAAAATGCTAGATATGTAAAATATTTTTTCCGTGCCTATTTATAAAGTTTTTATTAATATTATTATTATGTATTTTTCTTGTGCATATAAATGAATTTTAATAATTGTAAGCAAAATAAACATTTATGAAATCATAAGCCACTAATAATAAAATTTGAAATTCATTTTATTTTATTTTCACCATAAATACTATATATACTAAAGGTAAACATAGCATTATAGCACAAGTCAATATGTTTTCCATATAAATTTTCGGTTAAGCAAATCATTTGGACAAATTTGTTGCTCTACCAAAAATATTTATTAAACAATATTTTTATTGTATATTTTCGCAAAATGTATGCAAATCAAATATGTGTATGTGCCTATCTCAACTCACACGTTTTGCATCTGTAAAATATTTGAGCCATTAAACTATAAAATCAGCAAAAGCAACCGCAAAATTGCAAAAACGTTAAGCAAACAAATGTACAAATGTATACAAATTCAACCAACTTTTCAACCTTTGTGGAGTAAACAAAATTTCGCCGAAAATTTATTGCAAAAATAAAAACAAATTAAAAAAAAAAAAAAAAAAAAACAAATACGATTTTTGGCAAATATACAAAAAGCGTTTATTAAAAATACGCAAACACGTGTATGAAAAATACATACATACACATATGTACATATATGTTTGTATATGTATTGATAAATAGAGCAACAAGAACTAAAATTGGAACATTGTGCCATAGTAAAAATACGTGGAATTCGATGCCATGCCACGACACGACACGACAGGTTGCATAAGGTTGTCATATACAGATGCTTTTTAGTGCCACTGAAACTAAATCTATGCGCAATGCTATTGTATTTTAATTGAATTTACTTTGTAAAAACACACGCAGTTTGCAAAAAAACAGACCCAATTTGAAAAACGATTTTAGCAAAATAAAAATGCTAAATTTAGTGGCGCTTTGGAGTCTTGCAGTTTTCGAGATTAATACATGCGGACATTTGGACAATGGCGAAGCAATTGATATCGATTTTAATTTAGAGTTTACACCACACGTCAAAAAAAAAAAAAAATGTTACAGAATCCTTAACAAAGCATTTGTGTATCTCACTGTCTACAGCGATGTCTGTTGTGGCATTTACTGCTTTTTATTATGCCACATGTGACATTGCAAAACTGGCGCTTCAAATGCTTCACGCCCCCAAACAATAAAAAAAAATCTCTTTATAAAATAAACGCAGACACACAGATTTGTCACAGACGATATCATAATTCAGTTTCTGAGTTGGCTACCTACCTAAGAAGATGACAACTGTTTGCACTGTTTTCAGCTTTTTGCATCATTTTTTTATTTTTTTTTTTTTTTGGGAAACATATGACGCGCAGCTGTAGCTGTATTTAAAAATAATTTTTATGTTGCTGCATTCATCTGTCTGCAATATTATGTGGCGAGTTTGTATTATGTGGCGCCTTTTTTCAAATATTTAACATGATTTTGATTTGTGGGATTAAGACGTACCTACCATAATCTACGGTATTGCCAAATCAAATTTTAGTTGGGAAAAGAAATTGTTTAACACGCACCCTGGATGCTTTTAGAATCCAAGCTTTCAAACATCTTAAACTTATTCCTGGTATCGTGATCTACAAGATAGCAGATTATGTGACCACGGGTTTTAGCTTTTGCCGACGCTTTTCGTTTCTACATCGCAATCGGTCAGATTGGACGTGTGGGAACAGAGGTCTCGACCATAATCCATTAAATGGTATAATGATGGCTCGCTCACCGAAACAGGCACTACTGGTACATTCGTTCCTAATACAAGAATCTGTATTGCTATGTGTACCTGGCCCACTGTATTTCAATCTGAGATACATGTCATTGAAGTCTGCGCCCGTCACCTTCTGGTTCATAGTCCTTGTGTACCCAATATTACAATTTTCTCAGATAGCCAAGCAGCACTTTCTTCTTAAAACTTTTCATCTAAGTTCTTTAATGGTACGTTACACTTCAATGTTGTAAAGTCCCTATCTGCTGGGTTCCTGGACACAGATGTATTGACGGCAATGAAAATGCAGATGAAATGCAGAGAGTCCGCTACTTATCGCCCCTTATTAGCCCGAAGCCTTTCTGCGGACTCAGTTGGGCTTCAGGCATACGTATAATTGATAGGTTCTCCGTAGAATCTCTTCAACAATATTGAATACAACATCCGTACCTAAGACATGTTAAACTCACCCTATCTGCAATAAAGATCACGTACGTCTCAACCGTCATGACCTTATGTTGCTAACTGGCTATCTTACTGGTCATAATAGATTAAAATATGTCCGGAATGTCCGGCTTTGGCCCGTTTTGATTCTTTCTGTTTAATCGCTGTTTTATCACAAACGATCAAATCACGGTCGCCCCGAATAGGGATACTCATCAGCTTATTAAAGAGGCGGAGACGATTATCTGTCCACTAACCTAACCGTTTTTCATATCGGGTTTGGGTACATTAGACTCCTATGGAATCGCTGTTCCTTTTAATCTCCAGTTTCGGAGGGCTAACTTGTTCCTATCATACTCTGTGGTAACGCTAGTAACGTGTGGTGACTTTCTTCAGTCTCCACTTTCGCTCTGACCATTGGCTTGCCTAAGGTGTTCGTCCCCGACACAACGTTAGGCTTTTATGGCTATGGTTTGGTTTATGAAAAAAAACAAGAAAGTACGCTGAGTATCGAGTATACTCGACTACGACGAACCCTGAACCCAATCTTTATGTATCTTAAGTTAAGTCTTATCTAAGTACCATAAATTATTGTATTGGATTTTCACACAAAAACTCAATAAATGCGATAAGAATGGAAGAAGCATGGAAGAACTGCCCCAGCGATATTTAATATGCTTAAATGAGGTTCGATAGGGTTGATCTACCGATTTCGGTTTCTATTTGTTATCTGCTTACTAAATTGATAAAACATTTTTAAAAGATTATCTCAAAAGTTTTTACAGCTATTAGAAAAAATGCAATTTAATATTTTTTTACATTTTTGGGCCAATTTTTGTCAATATACAATTAAGCACTAACTGTAAGTTAAATATACAATACATAAAGTAACTTAAAGTTAGTGCTTAATCGAACATTGAAAAAAATTACCATACATTTTTTTTATTTTCTTCATTTACACTTCTTCTGCTATAGCAACTCCCGCCTCATCTTTAGTTTTATTACAATATAAAATAAATAATGTAAGTGAAACCACTAGAAATACTATATACATAATTATACTGATGGAACCGACAAAACGATTCAATTTAAATCTAGCTATAACAATTGACAAATACAAAATCGGTACCGTTGAAAATAGACAAACTAAAACATAGAACATGGCACCGGATTTTATAGGAACATCACTATATTCTTTAACGCCTTTAATAAGCCATGGTAAACCGAGACATATTAATATATTGAATATATTCGAGCCAATTGCATGTGAAACAACCATGCCTGCATGTCCTGAAAGTGGAGACTCAAGTCAAATAAATAAAAAAAAAAAACAATTGAATTTTTACCATGTTTTAGTACAATCAAAGAAGATATTAATTCCGGAACACTTGTGCCAATTGCAAGCAAAGTTGAACCCATTGTAGCATCAGACATGTGCATATTGTAGCCTAATTAAAGACAATTTATAGGCAATTTATAGTCGATTAAAATTTTAATTAAACTATAACCAAGCAAACTTACCTACAATTGAAAGAAACCACGTGATTAAATAACAACACATACCAATCCAAACTATTGAGATTACAAGCGATCCAGCAAAGCAATATTGTATCGGTGGTATGGTTATGGCATATAAAAATATATACGGATACGCCAATATATACAAGATGCGATGGATGAGATGCCGCTCTTTTGGATAACCACAAATATGCTGTTTAAAAGTACGCGTTTCATCCTCTTCCGCAGCAAGTGTATCATCTAAATCTGCATTATGTTCTGCTGTTGCTGCTGTTGCTGATTGTTTCTTGCATAATATACATTTGCGTATACTATCATCAAATATTAATAATATTATATTTATAATATATGCCGCAACCAGACCCATAGCTTCAAATATATTCACAGCACTGTTTGCCATACAAAATGTCAATAGACTAACTGATATCAGATACCAAATTGTTTCACGTGTCAACGACCACCAATCTAATGGCATACCCTAAATTTTTGAGAGCGTTTATAAAAACATACGATTTTGATGCATTCAACACATTACTTACTTCCTTACAAATTAAGCCACAAACGCCCACAACAAAGAGACAATTGAATACCATAGAACCCAATATAGTACCAAAGCCCACATCGGATTGTGTAACAAATGTGCTTATTATATTTGTAAATAATTCCGGTGATGAGGTGGCTGCTGCCATAAATGTTGCACCACCGACATCGTATGGCATATCAATATCTGAAAATTATTGTATTTAATTGCAATTTACGAAGAAAATAAAAAAAAAACTCATACACACTGCTGCATAAACGTTCTACAGATGGTATTAGATATTCATCACAACAATATGCCATCATCCAGAATAAATATAGAGAGAATACTGTGCCCATAATTATATTGGGTATATTGACTGGATCATCTTTCATCCAATCTGGAAAATCATCTAGAGAAATAATACAATCTTCTCTTTCATAATGTTCACTTAACGGTTTGGAAGATGCTGTCAAAAAAGAATTTTGGAATATAGTTAATTGCCTTTGTTTTTCTTTTTCGAGTGTACTTACTATAGTCCAAATTTGAGATCAAAATGTCATGCTTGGTATTCATTAGAAAAAAAAAATTTGCAAAACAAAAAAATAATTTGTAAATAGTTTCCAAAAAAAAAAATTAAATTAATCAAAATTTAATAAATTGACATTTTTATTTTCTTATTTTGTTTCCTGAATTATACCCACATATTGTGGAGGGTATTAGATTTTGTCAGAAAGTTTATAACGCATTTAAGGAGACATCGTAGACCCTATAAAGTATACCTTGCCGATTTGATTAAAATCGGTCCACTATAACATATAGTAATTAGGGTGAAGTCGGGTGGTCCCTAAAAAAAAATAAAAACAAGAAAAAACGTTAACTTCGGTAGCACCGAAGCTCAAATACCCGCCACACGAAACTTTAATCATTTTCTTAAAAAAAGAAAACAATGGAAGGTGAGTTTGTATGGGGTCTATATGTTATAGTGGCTCGATCCTTGTCATATCGGTAGTATATTTATAGGATAACAGTAGAAGTGATTTTACACAGATTGGAGTGAATATATCCATAAATAAGAACTATTTTCATACAAAATCTGAAAAATGGGCGCTTGGTTTGTATGGGGGCCATATCAAAAAATGGGCGTGGCACCTTTCTTTTGAAATTGGATGGATGGATATTGGATTAGAAGTGTTTTTACCCGATTTGTAGTAAATACATTCATAAATAATAACTATTTTGTAGTTGCATTTTTTTAATGAATTTATGAAGAGAGACATCGTTTTTCGGTTAAAAAATATTCATTTTCCAGATTTCTATATTAAATCAAAAAAATTATATTTTCCCATGTAAACTACAAAAATTATTCGATTAAAAAAATATACGAGTCTTCTTATTTTCAATATAGAACAATCCTAGGGGGTGGGAGCATTAAAAAATTTATAAAAATGTGTTGCCATGCATTTTTGAACCACCCTATTCTCCAAACAAACTCATATCCTATTAGTAGACTAAAAAAATATATGTATTGTTATCAGGAGTGATACTAAAAAAACTTCCTCTAGAGTTTTGAGTTTTTCATTTTAAATAGAGTTTTAAGGTTTCACTTTTAGTTTGGCGAGTCAAAAATTTGAAATTTTTGAATAAAAATTAAAAATATTGACTACTCTATATAATCATAATCACTCACCGAAAACACTCGACGTATCGGTGTAATGGTGTAAATTTTCAGTATTTGCCCCAAAACACTTACACCAAAACTCTGAGACTTCAGTGTCACCCTTGTATATCTGTATTTTTAGATGACAATTTGACACATTTGCTTATATGAACCCTAACACGGTGTCTAATGTTGGGTTGTTTCGGATCATGGAACCTACCCATCCTCTTTACGAAATGGTATCCACGCCAGTGATGATTGATATTTTCGCGTGTCGTGTATTTAAGCATCGGTTTTACCTAAGTCAATGTTTTTCATTGCTTTTTAGATGGAGAACTATCGATAGCACTATCGGCATTATCGAGCAACCATACAATCGATGGTTCAAACTGTCGATACTGTTCGATAGTGTCATCGATAGTTCGGCTTCATATTACTATTTTGATTCATTTGTGGCGTCACTTAAAAATAGGCTTTGCTCGCGTTTTTTTTGTTTCTCTTTGGTGGCTAAATATAAATTGTTCAAAAAATGTGGGTTTAAATTTTGGAAATCCCTTAAACACGACTAACCATCATTCAAATGCGCCCAGTTTCAAGTCTCTACGTCTATTCAATCCAAATGTATGACTTTTTTCAAGGCTCTTATTTGGCCACGGGTCAAAAATTTTCTAAAACCCCTTCTAAGTGCTCACCTGTAAAAAAAAATAAAAAAATTGGTCAAAAAATCTATAGTGGGTCCATGTATGGGTCCCAGGTCCAAATTCCGGAAATCCCTTGAACACCTTGAACGCTATAAATGTTTTTTAATCATTTTCGAATGAGCCCTGTTTCAAGTCTCTACGTCTATTCATTCCAAAGATATGGCTTTTCCTGTTTCAAGACCCCATTAGGCCCCGGGTCAAAATTTTCTAAAACCCCGTCTAAGTGTTCACCTGTAATAAAAATAAAAAAAAATTGGTCAAAAAATCTATATTGGGTCAACATATGGGTCCCAGGTCCAAATTCCAGAAATCCCTTGAACACCTTGAACGCCAAAAATGTTTTTGAACCATTTTTCAAATGAGCCCTGTTTCAAGTCTCTACGTCTATTCACTCCAAAGATATGGCTTTTCCGGTTTTAAGGCCCCCATTAGGCCCCGGGTCAAAATTTTCCAAATTTTTTTTCCTTTCTGGCCACATCTATGATGAGAGCAACAAAACAAAAAAACAATTGTTTAAATCGGTCGAGTCATTCTCGAGTTTTAGCGATGATAAAAATATTAAAAAGTTAGCATAGATTTCTTAACATATTCCTTATTATATAAAGAAAATAAAAACAAAAAAATTTTACTTTAAACTTACAAAATATACATATTCAGGGTTCGAAAATATTGGGAGCGCCTATTTTTAGTATTTAGTTGGACCGCCTATTGCATTTAAGAAGTGTTTTAATTCTTTTTGGCATCGAATCCACCAATTTTTTAAATGTTTTTGCAACTCTTTTTTAAGTCACCCTTGAATGAACTCGTATTTTAAATTTATCTTAGGCTATCGATAGTTTTAAATCAACAATCGCCGACTGTTCATGGTTTTAAGAAAACTATCGTCGACTATCGATAGTTCTCCACCACTAGTTTTTAGTGTTAATAAAAGCGTTTAAAAATACTGTTACAAAAATTATTACACCATGTTTTAAATCCATATATTTGTCGTAGGTGCTTAGTGCTGTTAAAAAAGCGTCCAAATACTATTTTAAAGAAAATTATTAAACTATTTCTAAATTTAAAATTCATATATTTGCTAATAATATTTTGTAATATTTGATATACACCACATAGCATGAAACTCATAGCTTTTTTAGTGCTGTTAAATAGGTTTATAAGAAGAAAAATAAATGTGTATTTTTTATTAAACCCAATTCCTTTTGAGTGTTTAACTGTGTACATTGAAAAAATTATATAATAACAATTTAAAAACAAATTCTAATCAGTTTCACACAACTAAATTCATAAATGAATGTCTTAATTTTTGTGTAATAATCGAAAAGAATTTTTTCAGTTAGGTTGTGTATTGAGAAAACATTAAAGTTTATAAGACAGAGCCAAATAGCACAGAAACAATAAAAACAAATTAGCCGAATCATGCTACAAAAATGAAAACAACAACAAAAATATTACAAGTTGTTAAACACGGTGGGAAATTGTATCTTAAAAGCAATAAAAAAAATTTAAAACAAAATGAAAAATAAAACGACAAAACTAGTTCGAAACGAAATCTATGTATACTATATACTCCAGATTGAGGGTTTATAATCACTTCTTGTATACTCATAGCATAAGAAAAGCGTTGAAAATAAAATGTGTAATAAACTTATAATAGCAATTCAAGTTCAATATTATTGTTATTATTAAATGCAGCATCATATCATTGGCTACAACAATAATAAAAGCAGCATCATTATTATCATTAAGTAGTGAACAAGTTTAAAAACGTTAATTGCCGTGCGAAACTTTGCTAAAACAATTTTAGAAATCGAAAATTTTCGATATAACAAAAATACAATTTTAAGCAATGTAGTACCTACACATGGGGCATGCTTTGAAGTAAAGAATAAATTTTTTTCCTTGGGGAATACTTTTCAAAGTGAACTGCGAAATAAAAAACATACGAGTATATTTTTATGGATCGACATAAGAATCGTTTTTATCATAACTATGGGAATTATGCCAAGAATAGGCATGACTCTTTGGTTTCAATATACAAAATGCCTAGAGTTAAGAAAAGTTAATATTAGGTTAACATTTTTAGAGCTGAGAGAATGAAATGGGTAACCACAGGCAGACGGACAGACTTACTGAAAGACGCACATGTCTAAAGTAATTTCTCATGTCATGCTGATAAAAAGTATAGATATGATTGATATACATATATGATATATATGTATATATATATAACAAGTGGTTAAATTTGAAGGGCCGATGTTGATATTGAATAAAACACGAATTATTTAGGAAATTATTGACATTTCTTTTTATTATGATATATTGGTATGACTCAATTATGTATGGAACAAAATATCGGCCAAATGGCCGCCACGACTTCGGCGGCACACGTCCATCCGATGGTCTAAATTTTCGATGACGCTGAGGCATAATTGAGGTTCAATGTCGTTAATGTGCCGAATTGTTTCATCCTTCAGCTCTTGAATTGTTGTTGGCTTATTGGCGTACACCTTATCTTTCAAATAACCCCAAAGAAAGAAGTCCATCGGTGTCAAATCACATGATCTTGGCGGCCAGTTGACATCGCCGCGACGTGAGATTATTCGGCCATAAAATTTTTCGCGCAAAAGAGCCATTGTTTCGTTAGCTGTGTGGCAAGTGGCACCGTCCTTTTGAAACCACATATCGTCCACATCCATATCTTCCAATTCAGGCCACAAAAAGTTTGTTATTATCTCACGATAGCGAACACCATCCACAGTAATTGCCTGCCAGCCTCATTTTCAAAGAAGTACGGCCCTATGATGCCGCCAGCCCATAAACCGCACCAAACGATGCTTAATATGTTAAAATCATGTTAGCAAAAAGAGGCGGAATACTACACCTGTTATAATTGCATCATGATCTAAAACAAAGTATATAAAAGTATTGTAGTCATGCTTTTCCGACTGGTAGAGCAGAGCTTTTCGAAATGGCGAATAAAACCGAGCGTTACCAAAAAGCGTCAATTGGCGATTTATCCAGACATGCAGATCACTAAAAATAGCCAGTGGCTCTGTTTAGTAATTCGCAATTCCTTTGAATTACAGGTTCGGTTGAAGAACCATCTTTTTGTTGGTGTCAAACCGCGGTTCAGCTCGGTTCAAGTGGTTCAAGTAATATGTATGTAAATAATGTACACTAACATAAACTAATGAAATGTTTTCCTATTCATATGAGCACTTATTTTCGAAACAAACGTCAATTTGTGTTTGTATTAATCAATAAAATTTATTTAAGCTAAGCTCTTATATAAAAAAAAAGGTAAACAAAGCATTTTTTTAGAAAGCCCAAAAAAAAAACAAGAAAGAACGCTGAAGTCGAGTATGCTCGACTGCAAGATACCCTGTACCAAATCTATATGTACCTTAAGTTAGGTTCTATTTGACTACCATACCTCATTGAATTGGATTTTCATAGAAAAACTTAAAAATCGGGTATATCTTTCAATGGGGTTATACCTAAAATTTTGTTGGGCCTACCCATATTGGTCTATTTCATTGGGAGCATCATAGACATAATTTATACAAATTTTAAATTTTCTAGAATAAAAAACAATGACGTTTTTATGTAAAAACCCAAAATTTTGGGGTAAATTTGTATGGGGGCTATACCTAAAATTTGGTTGGTCCTACCCATATTGGGATATTTTATTGGGACTATCATAGACATAATTTATACTAAATTTAAATTTTCTAGAATAAAAAACCAATGTCGTTTTTATGTAAAAACCCAATATTTTGGGGTAAATTTGTATGGGGGCTATACCAAAAATTTTGTTGGTCCTACCCATATTGGAATATTTTATTGGGACTATCATAGACATAATTTATACTAAATTTAAATTTTCTAGAATAAAAAACAATGACGTTTTTATGTAAAAATCCAAAATTTTGGGGTAAATTTGTATGGGGGCTATACCTAAAATTTTATTGGTCCTACCCATATTGGGATATTTTATTGGGACTATCGTAGACATAATTTATACTAAATTTGGACTTTCTAGAATAAAAAACAATGACGTTTTTACGCAAAACCCCAAAATTTTAAGGTAGATTTGTATGGGGGTACTCCTTAAAATGGGTCTAGAGAAAAACCGTTTGTAAGTGCACACTTGACGGCCTAGTAGAGTCTAAGATTCAATTTCGAATGCTCTACCTCTTATAGTCTCCGAAATAATCGTTTTCATACGGCAGACAGCATGACAGACGGACAGACAGACATAGCTAGTTCGACTCCCCTTCCAATGCTGATCAAAAATATATATACTTTATAGGGTCTATCTTGCCTCTTTCTGTCTGTTACATACATTCGCACAAACTTAATATACCCTTTTACCCTTAGGGTACAGGGTAGAGATGGGCGTCGGGCGGGAATCCCTTCCGCCCAATCCCGAAAAAAATTTCGGGTCCCGAGCGGGATTTCGGGATTGAGCGGGATTGGGAAACTTTTTAAAGTTTTCGGGCGGGATTTTGCGGGATTCCCGCCCGACGCCCATCTCTAGTACAGGGTATACAAAAGAGCAACATCGTACTTAGCGCTCTTTATAGATCCGAACGAGACATCCAGGTGGATTGCTTTACCTCTAATGATCTCCCGACGTAAGTCGAGCTAAAACTTTAAAATCATTTTCGAATTCACAGAGATAAACCAACTTTCGGAATTAGATAAATTTTCAATTACAAAATGAACCACTTAAAAATTATTGACCACCGCCATTCTTAGTTTTTGACATTATCAAGTCTACTGGATCTTCTATAAACATTTTCAATATTTTCGTATATACTTCGTCATAAACACAAGCAACTCAACTAAATTTTATAACTTCACAAAATTTAAAAAAAAAAGTACTTTTAAAAAAAATCTCGAACCGGATCGAACTAAACCATTTTGGCTGCTTATATGGCTTGGTTCAAACCCATTTCTTTTGGAAGATCTGGTTCGGTTAACACTTCGGAGCAAACACTCAAAAATACTGTGGTTCGGTTCAAAACCGGTTTGCAGGCCTGGATTTATCAATACTTTGAGTACACCGAATATTACTATGTTACTAAAATTAAGATATGATTGAGAAAGTGTTTATAAAGATGACGAAATGCCATGTGTATAGTTTGTAAATAAAATTCCAATGTATAGTATGTACTAGAAACAAGGGATAAACATATTGACTATTTTATAAACTGTAATTTTAAAAAAGTTGATTCTTTTCTTTGCAATCATTTCTACAATCCTGAATCTGACATGAGAGAGTAGAGGAGATATCTCTACCTGGGCTTTATGTGTAGAACACTGTAGAAGTTTCACTTCCGTCGTGTATAATCGAACACACTGTTTTTGTTTTTTTGAGGAAAAATCAAATACTGTCGTTAATGTTTGAAAAAGTCAGATGTTCTATTTATAGAAAAAAGGAGAACAAAAACCGCGTATATTATTTATATTTGCATATAAATGCTTACAATAAATTGATCTACACATGTCCTTGTATAATTTATCTAATATATTTTATTCCCACGTGTTTTAGAAAAGAGAAGCTGGTGAACATAATAACCAATAAAGTACATAATTATCCTAATTATATACAGATATACAGATATTAATTTCAGTCAAAATATCAAATTCATTTTATTTCAACTATTTTTAGCTGTTTATTTATTTAGTTAATTAAGTCATGCTGCGAAAAAAATAATAATAAAAAACAAAAAATTTTTTGCACAAAAATCATGCAAAATAATTATTTGAATTATATTTTGGTATAATATTAAAAAAGCAATAAAATGTGTAGCATATGCTCAGGGGCATACATGCAAATTGTATAGAAAACATAAGAGCTACTAGATTAGTTGTTTTTTTTTATTCTCTCTGTCTCTGTCTGTGTTTTTATATGTGTGCGTGTGTGTGTGTTTGTTTTGCTATCTTTGTATAAAGTTAATAAAATTTCAGCTATTTCTTTTATTTAATATAGTAATTTGCTTGCTGCACAATAAAATGAAACAAAAATTGAAGTAAATACACACAAGTTACATAGTATTGTATGGTATAGTATGGTATGTGTGTACTTATTTTCTTCTTCTTCTTCTTTCTTTACATTTTTGCAACAATTGTCTTTAATGCACTCACTACATTCTATAATACATAGCTAAGCTCAACAAAGCTAACAATACGAAGACTTTGCACGAAATACAAGTTAACATAGTAAATATCTTTCCAAACACGTTCACAGCATTTCAGCAACAGTCGAGACGAGTCGACACATCTTTCAGTAGCTGACAAAAAGGCTAGCTAGCTAGCTGGCAGCGAACCAGGCAGGCAGGCAAGCAGGCAGCTGCAATACTAGCAGCAACAGCAAATGTCGACGAGTGCTAATAAAAATTTAAAATGACTACAACGAATTGCAACATACAAATATACTATATATGTACATATATACATATATAGACAAATATGTGCTATGCTCAAGGTGTGATTTAAAAGTTTTAAGAAAAAATTATATATCTTAAAAAATCATAGAAACGTTTTCTCCAAGTTTTGTCAGATTGTCATCATTTGAAACTATTCTGAGTATTTTCGCGTTCAAAGTTTTATTATAGCGTCAGGACGAACTTTGATTTTAGCATGCCTCTTTCTTGCAGAGTTTTTTTTTATTCTGCAAAACCAATTCCTGCTTCATGGTGTTCTGCTATGGTGGCAGGCCACGAAGAAGTCCACTTACCTAAAGCTCATGGAGTAAGCGAGACGGCAGGTAGTAGTCTGCATAATGGAGGCGTTGCGGCCCACTCCAACAAAAGCATTAGAAACAATAATAGGAATTCACCCCTGGATATGCACGCTATTCTGATGACGAAAAAAACAGAACAACGCTTATGTGCGACAGGTAACATGGCACCTAAAAACTATGGAGTTCAATAATAGCACAGACTACATGACTCCCTAAAACACTGGTCCAGCGAACTGTACACATATTTACCGACAGATCCAAAATGGATTCGGGAGTAGGAGCAGCAGTATACAGCGCAGAGCCAAATATAAGGCATTTCGATAAACAACCTAACCACTGCAGCATTTTTTCAGGTTGAGGTATTCACAATTAAGAAAGCCGCAGAGACGATACAACAATTAAAAATATCACAAAAACGGATAAACATATTTGTTGATTGTCGCTTGATTGCCGCTATAAAAGCATTGAAGACGATCACTATCAGAATCCAAAAGATGTGTACCTCTTCTGAATTCCCAGCCATCGGGGTGTTGATGGTAACGAGATGGCGGACAGCCTAGTAAATGTTGGTGTCGGCCTGTTCCAAAATGAAACGATAAACTTACCAATCTCCTTACGCTGGAGAAGATTGTCTCCACGGATTTTGGGATACGGTGAAGGAACATAACTGATTGTAAAATATCTAAAATAATGCTTTCGTGACCAAATGAAAAATTAGCTCACTAGTTTCTGCAACTCCGATGGAGAGATTGTAGATTTCTAGTAAGCATCGTGACAGGTCATTGGCTAGAGGCCGCTCATGCGAAAAAGCTAGGTATTACAGAAGGTGCTGGTAATGTGAGGAGCATGGAGTCGTGGAGACTCTAGAGCAACTCATTTGTAAACATCCTAGCATCGCATTGTTAAAAGAGGAGGCCAGTGGGACTCACAACAAATTTCAGACATTTGCCTAACGAACTCCCCTATTGTTATCACTAAGGGTCAACCGACAAAACCTACATAAGCAACCCCAAATAAAACCATAATTCTCTTTATTGACTTTGTATAGATAATGCTCTATTCTAATGCTACTATTTGATTCTTCCACTTCTTAAAATATTTTCAGCCTTCTTTTTGAACAGGGAGTATACTATATGTCTTTGGCTCCTGCCTTCTCTTACATTCTGCCGACGTTTAGAAAATGGAAGCAGTTTAGGAAGACTTGTGGATCCTAAATACATCTTCAGAATCTTTATCGTGCAGCTGGACTTTTGTCAGTTCGATTAGGTCTTTGAGACTCTCTTTTGAGAGTTATTGCCACCATCCCCAATTATGAGCTCTCCTTTTCCTTTATACTTTTCTTATGTAACAGCATCTCTGGTCTTTTATCATCTGCCGTATGTGTAAGTTTCGTCTATTTTCATATATTTTTCCGCGGTGATTTTCCTTATTGTTGTTGTTGTTGTATTTTTTTTTTTTTTTTTTTTGATTTCTTGTCTATGTCGTTCTTATTCGTAGTAGAATATTTCTTATGAGTTGAAGGGATACAAAGTAGGACTTCCATTAGTCACGTCTTACGGTAGGCCGGAAAAATGCCTGTCTCCGTAGCACTTCCTTAAAAGGTCCTTAAAAGATACAAATAAAACTTTTCATTCACTCCTTGTTCAAGTCGATGTGCAACTCAAACAGTAACAGCTTATTCTAAGGTACTGTATAAAAATTGGTGTTAAAGAAGTGACTTACGGAACGTAGAGAGTTTTTTGTATTGTAACAAATTCCCTAGTATATTGTTTGAACAAGTCTCGTAGTAGCAAAATGTCAAATTCTAAATTGCCAATTTTTGTTGATTTTTTTTTTTTGTTTTCAACACTTTCTACAAATATATATGTACGAACGTACTGAAATAAATATGTGTATTATGTAACTTTTATTCGTTTTTCGGCGCTTTTATGTGCTGAAAATTTTTTATATTATTCAGGTATTAGGTACTTTAAGCCATATAATAAAGCGTGAATGAAGTTAAGGTTGCATTGGTGTAGCAGTGAAGCGGAAAGATACAAAGTAACAAACTTCATATTTCTTTTTTTTTAGGAACTATAAAAAGTTTTAAGATTTTCAAAATATTTTATGCTTTTGTGATTTGCGATTTGCGATTTGAGATATGCGTTTTTTTTCATAATCATTGTTCTAAAATGTACACTAAGCTGTAAAAATAAAGTAGCGTATACAAAAATTTGTATTTACTTGCATTTGAAAAAAAAAATGTAAATAGTCAAGGCTAAAGCCATTGCACACAATATATGCCAAGAAAATTGCATTCAGGCCAACATACTAAAATGTTAAGAAAATACAAATGCGATTTTCACTGCATTGTTCATTTTGTTCTAATATGATTATTATTCATATAAATGTGTTTTTCAGTTGTACAATATGCGCAAGGATTTTTAATATGCATATTTCGAGAGTGAAGAAGCAGCAGAACATGTTATAAACTATTGAGCCAATTGGGACTTGATTTGTTCGAATGCTTTGGGATATGCTACAAAAACTGACAAGTAGGTTACTTTTTATTTTCTTTGCGTTTTTTCTTTTCTTGAGAACATAAAATAAAATTGATGTTTTATGTATTCAAACAGTATGAACAGTGTATAACATAATACTACGAGTATATAATGTATTGTTATAGAAATTTTCTAAGTGAATAGATTTATACACAAGATTCATAAATAACTTTTATGCTGAGTGTCAAAATGTTTGCTTATGCAAAACAGAAATAAAATTATTTTTTCCAAATAGAATTCTTGCAGTAGAATAACACTAGCTCAAAATCTTAAAGCGATAAGAAGTTGAATAAGTTATAAAAATTTTAGTCAAAATATTGATCTACATCTCTTTTAATGAAGTAAATTGCTATATTTTCTAGATTAGGAACTAAAGCTATATAACTCGAACATTTCAAGTAATCCTTTTAAAAAACAAAAAAGAACGCTGAAGTCGAGTGTAATCGACTGCAAGATACCTTGTACCCAAACTTTATGTATCTTAAGTTAAGTCCTATCTTAGTACCATTCCTCATTGTGTTGTATTTTCATACGAAAACTTAAAAAATGGGGTATATTTTTTATGGAGGTCTACCTAAAATTTTTTTTGATCCTACCCATACTGGAATATTTCATTGGGACTATTATAGACACAATTTATACCAAATTTAGACTTCCTAGATTAAGAAAAAATTACGTTTTTGAGCAAAAACCCAAAAGTTTGGGTTAGATTTGTATGGGGGTTACCCCTTAAAATAGTTTTAGAGAGTCTACGTTTCAAATATGGAAGCTCTATCTCGTATAGTCTCCGAGATAATTGTTTTCTTACGGCAGACAGCATGACTGCCTATCTGTCCGTCCGTCTGTCTGTCCGTCCTTAGCGATGCGTTTTACTCAGAATGTTTTAAAGATATTGAACTGAATTTTTAAATATATTCAAATTGGGTAAAAAATACTTCTTATGTCATTCAATATCAAAACCATGGTGCCACGCCCATTTTCGAGTTTTTGTTTGAAAACATTTTATATTTCTAAATGATTTCAATTAAAATTAGTTAAAATTAATTCCAATGTTGACCTTATTGAACACTGTCGATATGGTAAGGATCGGGCTCATTAAAAGTGTTGTGTGACGGGTATTTTGGTTTCATCGAAGTTAAAGTTTTTTCTTGTTTTTATACCCGCCACACATAGTGTGAAGGGGTATTATCAGTTTGTCGGAAAGTTTGTAACGCATTAAAGGAGGCATCGGAGACCCCATAAAGTATATATATTATTGATCAGCTCGACGAGACGAATCGATTTAGCCATGTCCGTCTGTCTGTCTGTCCGTCTGTCCGTCCGTCCGTCCGTCTGTTGCAATGCGTTTTTCTCGGAAAGTTTTAAAGATATTGACCTGAAACTTTAAACTTAAGCTTTTTGTGTTAATAGGCAGTTTGTATACCAGAACCAAGGTGCCACGCCCACTTTTAGATATAGCCCCCATACAAACTTACATTTTTTTCGATTTTTTTGTATGAAAATAGTTATTATTTGTAAATGTATTTACTACAAATATGGATAAAAGCACTTTATTGACATCCAATTTCAAAAGAAAGGTGCCACGCCCATTTTTTTGATATGGCCCCCATACATACCAAGCGCCCATTTTTCAGATTTTGTATGAAAATAGTTCTTATTTATGGATATATTCACTTCAATCTGTGTAAAATCACTTCTACTGTTATCCTACGAATATGCTTCCGATATGACAAGGATCGGGCCACTATAACATATAGTCCCATACAAACTCACCTTCATTTTTTTTTTTTTTCAAGAAAATTTATAAAGTTTCGTGTGGCGGGTATTTGAGCTTCGGTGCTTCCGAAGTTAACTTTCTTGCTTGTTTCTATTAAATTTTCTTATTCTTATTAGATGATCTAAGATACTATTCGAGACACCATGTGTTTGAAAATAAAGTCTGTTGTTTAATTTTTTCATTTATCCTCGTCACTTTCGTTATTGTTAGAAGTAACTTCTTCCAAAATCTCAATTGTCAACATTTAAATACTCCTCGAAAGAGAGTTCTCCAAAAGTGTTCCTCAAAGATATTCTTTGTTTAATGGACCGTTCTCTTAAAAATTGTCGTTTACTATTTTAATAAAACCCCAAGCACGGAAGCGTACAACATATAGTCATATATACACACACATAAATACTTACTAGCACATGCATAACATTAGAAGATAAGAATAAGGAGAAATGCAGATGTTAAGTTAGTTAAATAATGACCGCACAGGAGTGAAGTCATAATTAATAAATCGTTCTTATAAATTAAAACGGAGTTTAATTTGATCTTGTCTCGTGGAAGGAACCACGCCGAACGTGATATAATTTGATTGTGCGTCGTAGAAAGAACTACGGTGAACTCACAACGTTATTGTGAGGTCACTAATCAAATTATAATAAATTAATAAAGGCCAAATCTAAGAAGATTGGCTAACTTAACTAAATAAATAAATAAAACTAAAGGCCAAATCTAAGAAGACTTGCCTAAGTTAACTGGCGACGAGGATGGGATAAATAATAATAAAAACAACTATTAAGCATCTTGAAACATATTTTCAACAACGCTTTTTAAATAAAATTCCCGCTTACGTTTGGCTGAAAGCACATGGAAAAATTTTACTGTCTTATCAGCATCGTCAACGTGGAGAGCAGCTAATGATCATTATCTTTCAATACTTCAATTACCGTTTTCTTACGTCTGGAAAGCAGCGGACAAAGTAAAGCAGCGAAACGAGAAGAGAGGACATAGAAAAAAAAGCTACTAATTATTTTCGTACTTCGTTTACCGTTTTTTCGTCTGGATAACAACGCACAGAGTATAAATGAAAAAAAAAAAAAAAAAAAAAAAAACGAAAACATAAGAGATAAGTGAAAAAAAAAAAAAAAAAAATATTGTCACTAACAAAACGAATTAACTATACCTTATTTGAAAAAAAAAAAAAAAAAAAGAACAAAAAATTATAATCGTTTGTTTACAGGTATCAAAATGAATTCAGAACAGATAGCTGCATTTAACCTTTATCTGAATTGCATAAAAGCTGTACGAGATTTTGATGGGACGGATAAAAATCAATTACCAGATTTTATAGAGCAAGTAGATAAAATAACGCCGGCAATTGTTTCGTTTGATACACTTTCGAGAGATATTTTATTTGGATACATAAAAAACAAATGTACTGGACTAACAAGACCAATCTTACATAGATATGGAAACGTGAGTTCCTGGGATAGGCTTAAAGAAATACTAATTAAACATTTTGGTGAAAAAGAAAATAGCGATGAGCTAATGGACATGTTAAAATTGTGTAGGGTCGAGTCAACTATAGAGCTGTATTACGATAAAATTAACGAAATTGCTAACAGATTACATAACCGAATACTGACACATTCTGACGAGACTTATACTACATCTGAAGTTAACCGAATTTCACTCAGGGTATTTCGTGACAATTTACCTGAGCCTACTAAGACTATGATCTTTGCCAGAGACCCAAAAACATTAGATGAAGCGTATAAAATTATCGAAGTGGCCCGACATCAAAATTACACACTATACGGATCCTTTCGAAAACACAAAAATAATAAAACAAACTTTAGAACAAACTTTAGCAACGACTGTCAAAACAACAATGATCAAATCTTAAATGATACACATACTCAAAATGAACAAAATCAGCAATTGATAGAAGATAATTCCAACAGCAACAACTCGAGTAAACGACATAACAAAAAATTCGAGGGAATCAGAAATTATTCTAATAATAAAACCGCTGACTCTCGTATGTCTACAAACACCACTCGCACTAACCAATCAACTGGTATAAACAATTCCCTTAAGAATTCTCCTGTTCCAATGGATGTAGGCCAAATAGACTCAAATTTTCAATTGGAGGGGCAAGAAACCTACCCTATATAACAATAAAAACCCCTATTAGAGATCTTCTTTTCATTATTGATACTGGAGCGGATTTCAGTATTATAAATGAAAAAGTTTGCAATCCTAAATGGAGAAAAGATGTTGATGTAGAAGTTAAAGCAATGGGAAATATTATTAAAGTAAAGAAACTTTGTAGATTTCCTTCATTTAAGGAGTTCCAAACAGAAAATTATTGGTGCGAGTTTTTAGAATACAAATTTCACAATAAGTTCGATGGAATTATTGGGGGAAATATACTAAAAGATTTAAACGCAATTATTAACTACCCTAAACGAAAAATTTTCTTAAACAAAGCTAGTCTTGACTTACAAATACATAACACAAAACAAATCAAGATCGCTGAAGTGAACATGCACAATTTGGTTCATACGGAACATCTCGATTCAAAGTCTAAAACCGTACTGAACACTGTTATTAACAATTTTAAAAGTTTATTTTACAAAGAAGGGGATAACCTGTCTTTTACTAACGAAGTGAAACACAAAATAAAGACGAAAAATGATACACCTATTTACACAAAAGCCTATAGGTATCCTGAAGCCCATAAGGACGAAGTAAATAGACAGATAGAAGACATGCTAAATCAAGGCATAATAAAATATTCAAACAGCCCCTATAATAGCCCTGTATGGGTAGTTCAAAAAAATTAGATGCATCTGGTATCCAGAAATGGCGCATCGTCGTTGATTACAGAAAATTGAATGCACAAACCATCGAAGATCGATTCCCTATTCCCAATATTAACGAAATATTTGATAGGTTAGGGGGGTGCAAAATTTTTCTTTATTAGATCTCGCCAAAGGCTTTTATCAAATTGAAATGGACCCAGATGATACTCAAAAAACAGCATTTTCTACAGCCAACGGACATTACGAGTTCTTGCGTATGCCTTTTGGTCTTCGTAATGCGCCTGCAACATTTCAAAAACTAATGAATAATGTACTCAGTGCTTACATAGACCGTTTCTGTTTGGTTTACATGGACGATATTCTCATATTTTCGAAAACCTTCGAAGAACATGTTGAGCATCTTACGAAAATATTAAGCTGTCTCGCTAACGCTAACCTGAAACTCCAAGTAGACAAATGCGAGTTTGTTAAAAACGAAATTGAGTTTTTGGGACACGTTCTAAATATAGAGGGCCTTAAACCCAGTCAAAAAAAAGTTAATATAATTGATGGCATAAAATTGCCAACAACCCATAAACAAATCAAAAGTTTCTTAGGGATGACCAATTATTTAAGGCGCTACATAAAAGACTATTCTAAGATTGCAAAAGATTTAATAAAATACTTGAAAAAAAATTCTAAAATAGATTTAAAAGATATAACATATAAAGAATCATTCGAAAAACTAAAATTGCTAATTAAAAGTGAACCAATCGTGGCATATCCTGATTTTAGCAAGCAGTTTACACTCATTACTGATGCCAGCAATCACGCATTAGGAGCCGTTCTCATGCAAGAAAATAAAGTAATCTGCTATGCTAGTCGTACCTTAAAAACTAACGAACTAAACTACAGTACTATTGAGAAAGAACTCCTAGCGATTTACTGGGCAATAAAATATTTTCATTACTATTTGTACGGACGAAAGTTTGTAGTTAAAACGGACCACCGTCCATTAATATGGCTAAATAATTTAAAAGAACCAAACTTAAAACTTCAGAGATGGAAAATCCAACTGAACGAATACGACTTTGACGTAACATTTATAAAAGGTAAAGAAAACGTTTTAGCAGACGGACTAAGTAGGATAGTAGATCCCGAATTTTCATGCAAAGCACCGGAAAATAGTCAAAACATACATATAGATAAAGTTGATATTTTCTTAGCAGAACTCGATGAACCAGTACAATCACACAAAGAAATGCACGAATCTGAATTCGATTTTGCAACAGATTTAATACAGTTGTTTTCTATCCAGTCTGACGATTGCGAAACAATTCACAGCGCTCAATCTGATAATTTAAACTTTATTAAAATGACAGAAAATGCTCTAAATATATATAAAACGCAAATGGTAATAAAAAAAATCGGAAAAAGAATCACGAACCATCAAAATCTTGTATAAAGGAAAAATAAGACATATTGTAAACATAAACGAAAATAAATCAAATATTTTAAAACTCATGCAGGAAATATTCCCAGAAAAGGCCTAATTGCAATATATTGCGAAGATACCAACTTGTACGTTACAATTCAAGAATGCTATAGACAATACTTCGCATGCAACAAAAACTTAAAAGTAATCAGATCATGTATACTACTAAACGATATAACAGACCACGAAAAAATTTTAAAAATAATCAAAGACGAGCATCTAAAAAACAATCATAGAGGAATAAACGAGATTTACTCACAACTGAAGCAAATATATTACTATCCTAATCTTCAAAAAGTAATTCAAAAAATACATTAATAACTGTAACATATGTAACCTTGCGAAATACGATCGAAATCCAATAAAATATGAACTAAATATTACAGAAACTCCTACTAAACAAAACGAGATAATGCACTTAGATATTTGGTTTCCGCAACGAAATATTATGTATCTCACAACTATAGATAAGCTAACTAAATACGCTACTACACACTATCTAAGAGATAGATCATGGATTTCGCTACTAAATGCAATTAAAGAACGAATTCAATATTTAGGAAAGCCGCAGCTTATAGTTACAGACAATGAATTTGATATTGTTACAATAAAACAATTTTTTATTGATAATAAAATAGATGTTCATTTTACAACTCCATACAAGAAAACTGGGAACTCGGATGTCGAAAGACTGCATTTGACATTAAATGAACACATAAGATTATTCAATGCAGACGATAAAAATAAAGATACTATCCAAGCCAAAGTATCGAAAGCTATCATTCACTATAACAATACCATCCATTCTACTACAAAGCATAAGCCAATAGATTTTCTAAACAATTTACTTAGCTCGGAACAATTAGAAAAGTTTTCAGAAACAATCAAACAAAAAAAAGAACATCAAAACTTAAAGAATAATATCGAGAATAGTGGTACTTTTAAAAACGATTATGTAAAAACTTTAAAGTAGGCAAATCAAACCCTAAATATAAGTTAATTGAAAATTATAGCCAAGAAGGCAACTACTTAATATCAAAAGAAAATAGAAATAAGAGAATTTACAAAGATCAAGTTAAAAGAAAATACAAATTTCAGAATAAGATTTAATATAAGAAAGTATCTATGTTTATGTAATCGAAATTGTAAACTTTTATTTTGATTCCCCAATTTAAATTGTTGAAACTTGTTGCGGGGGAGTCATATATACACACACATAAATACTTACTAGCACATGCATAACATTAGAAGATAAGAATAAGGAGAAATGCAGATGTTAAGTTAGTTAAATAATGACCGCACAGGAGTGAAGTCATAATTAATAAATCGTTCTTATAAATTAAAACGGAGTTTAATTTGATCTTGTCTCGTGGAAGGAACCACGCCGAACGTGATATAATTTGATTGTGCGTCGTAGAAAGAACTACGGTGAACTCACAACGTTATTGTGAGGTCACTAATCAAATTATAATAAATTAATAAAGGCCAAATCTAAGAAGATTGGCTAACTTAACTAAATAAATAAATAAAACTAAAGGCCAAATCTAAGAAGACTTGCCT
>JAEIFJ010002365.1:0-16034 GCA_018903435.1 Leucophenga varia | reverse complement strand
ATTTAAATTGGATTTGCAATCCCTTTCACCGAGCTTTGTTAAAAAACTAAACAATGCTCTTGATGTAGTACAGGGTCAACCTCTTCTGCTTGAATGCGAAGTGGATGGAAGCCCCCTACCAACAGTGCAATGGTTCAAGGATAGTGAAGAGATTAAGCCCAGCCAAAGGTGAAAAGAATAATGATTTTTATTAATAAAATCAAGTTATTCTATAATTAATTTACTCGTTATTAAAATCTTCTTTAATTCAAACTTTTGTAGTGTGAAAATGTCGACATCCCCTGAGGGACTAATCAAATTGGAAATTAATCATGCGGAACCTAATGATTCTGGAGCCTACAAATTGGTTATTTCTAATCCTCATGGAGAGAAAATTGCTTTATGTGCTGTGGCTGTAAAACGTAAATATATTTTGATTTTATTTATATTTACGAACGATAGAGATTTACAATTAATTATATTATTAATTATATAATTAAGCAAATGATGTCAAGCCACAATTCTTGAAGCCGATTGAAAGTCAAACTGTCGTCGTTGGAGAACCATTGAACTTAAATGCTCAGGTAACAGGCTTTCCAGCACCCGAAATCAAATGGTACAAAGATGGAATGCTTCTACGCCCAACTTCATCCATGGACTTGGTTAATAATCCCAATGGACAAATTGGTCTTAGGTAGGTTTTCTACTACTTACTTCTATATTATTTTGTGGCATTGTATTATCTTGTTAATATGTAACTTCTTATATTAGCATTGATTCTGTGGAGCCACAAGATGCTGGTGTTTATAAATGTGTAATTGTTAATAAAGAGGGAGAGATGAAAGGATCAGCAGAAGTTAAAGTTGTCGCCAAAGAATCGGTACCGTCATTTGTTGCAGAACTTCAAGATGCATCAAGTGTCGAAGGTTTCCCTGTTAAAATGGATATTAAGGTAGTTGGATATCCAAAACCAAAACTTCAATGGTTCCATAATGGTCATGAAATATTACCCGATAACAAACATATTGCCATTGTTGAAAATCCTGATAATTCCGTAAGCCTTATTGTTGATAAAACGGCTCCAACTGATTCCGGATTATATGAGGTTATTGCCCAAAACTCAGAGGGTTCAACTGCTTCAAAGGCAAAACTTTACGTAGCTGCTAAAACTGATGAAACATCTACGGAAGAGCAGCCCCAATTTGTTTCGGGATTAAGGGATGTGAATGCGGATGAAGGCCAAGAGCTCGTACTATCTGCACCTTTTATTTCAAATCCCATGCCAGAAGTAATGTGGTCCAAAGATGGTGTTTTATTGACACCTAATGAACGTTTATTAATGACTTGTGACGGTAAACATGTTGGCTTGACTATAAAACCAGTGGAAGCATCCGATTCTGGTAAATACTCTTGCCTGTTAGCTAACCCCTTAGGTGAAGATACGTCTAGTTGCGATGCCAACGTAAGAAAAATTTATAAGGCACCTGTTTTCACGCAAAAGATATCAGATCAGCAGCAAGTATTTGGAAATGATGCCAAAATTCCAGTCACGGTTTCGGGAGTTCCCTACCCAGAGCTTACGTGGTTCTTCGAAAACAAACCTATTAAGTTATCCGATAAATATACAGTTAAAAATGACGGAGATCACCATATATTGACAGTTAAGGACTGCCAACAGAGTGACATTGGAGAATATAAATGCATTGCTTCCAATAAGGAAGGCAAAGATATCACCCAGGGTCGTTTGGATGTTGTTAAAGAAGTGTAAGTCAATTGCAAAGATAATCTTTATACTAACTTAACATATTTTATCTTACAGTAAGAAACACATGCGCTCCGAACCCCCAGTATTTCTCAAAAAAATTGGAGATTGTGATTGCTTTGATGGTATGGCAGCTAAGTTTACAGCCTGTGCCACTGGATACCCAGAACCTGAAGTGGAGTGGTTTAAAAATGATCAAAGATTGTTCCCATCTGATAGAATCAACTTAGACAAAGAAGCAAATGGCCTTTTACGTTTAACGATCAAAAATGTATCAGAAGCTGATGTAGGCCGCTATTCATGCCGAATTTACAATCCCTATGGTGATGATGTCTGCAATGCAGAACTCCTTTACGATGGTAAGCAACAAAAGAATTTCAAAATCGTCCATTATTATAACTTTTTTTTATATTTTACTAGTTTTGGATTCACCACAACGTCCGTTGGGAGACCAATATGCAGATTTTAAGCAATACAAAAAATCTGGTGCTCCACCTCCATTACCAGATGCTCCAATTATATCAAGAATGACAGATCGCAATCTTCTTTTATCGTGGAAGCCATCAGTGCCTCTATCACCTCGTTATCCTGTAACATACCAGGTAATACCATAGATTCTAAAATTTTTGAATATGAATTTATTTATTATGCACTTTTTGAATAGATTGAAATGATGGATATGCCAGAAGGAGATTGGCGTACCTTGAACACTGCAGTTCGTAGTTGTGCATGCGAAATTAGAAACTTGGAGCCATTGCGGGATTACAGATTTAGAGTACGCGTTGAAAACAAGTTTGGCGTAAGCGACCCAAGTCCATACGTTCAAACATATAGGTAACTATAAAACAATTTATTATTAAACACTTAAACTATTTAAAATTTGTTTTAGGCAAAAACTTGTACCAGAGCCACGAAAAACATACACATATTTACCGCCTGGAACCGACTTCAGACCAGAAACTTCACCATATTTCCCTAAAGATTTTGATATTGAACGTCCGCCGCATGATGGTTTGGCTCAACCTCCACAGTATGTGTTTTAATTTGTATTATATTATAAATAAAATAATCATTTTGTATACATTTAAGATTTTTGCTACGTGAAAACGATGTATCATTTGGTGTGAAAGGCCACAACACTGAACTGATGTGGTTTGTATATGGTTATCCTAAGCCAAAAATGAGCTTCTACTTTAACGACAAGCTTATTGAATCTGGCGGAAGATTCGATCAAAGCTACACTCGCAATGGTCAAGCTACATTATTTATAAATAGGTAAGCAATATTTTCGAAATATAAAACTGAAAACATGTGTTTATATAATCTATATTATTTTATAGCATGCTAGATCGAGATGTTGGATGGTATGAGGCAGTCGCTACAAATGAACATGGCGAAGCAAGACAGCGTGTAAGGCTTGAAATTGCAGAATATCCGAGATTCCTTAAGAGACCAGATGAAACATTTATAATGTCTCGTAAAAATGGACGTATTGAAGCCAGAATAACCGGTATTCCATTACCTGAAGTACATTGGTATAAGGATTGGAAGCTTATTACAGACTCATCCCGTATAAAGGTAAATAAATGTTGTTTTTGATATTTGTCGATATGTTTTTCACTTGTAACATGTCTGTTCGTTGTATTTTAGATAAGTTCCTACGACCCTGATATATACGTCTTATCCATACACGATTCAATCATAAAAGATGAAGGCTTGTACTCTGTTAGTGCGAGAAATGTGGCTGGGTCTATTAGTACTTCTGTGACTGTACACATTGAAGAAAATGAGGACAAATATATCTTTAAGACTTATGGAAGGCATCCGTTTGTTCGATCAAAGCAATTACGTTACGAGGATAAGTATGATATTGGTGATGAGCTCGGTCGTGGAACCCAAGGAATAACTTATCACGCAGTTGAGCGTGCAACAGGAGATAATTACGCTGCAAAGATAATGCACGGAAAGCCAGAGCTCCGACCATTTATGTTGAACGAATTGGATATTATGAACATGTTCAATCACAGGAATTTAATTCGCCCCTATGACGCATATGAAACAGATCGTTGCATTACTTTAATAATGGACCTTGCCGCTGGAGGAGAGCTAGTCAGGGACAATTTGCTAAAGCGTGATTATTACACTGAGCGTAACATTGCGAACTATATTCGTCAAAGCTTATGGGCACTTGAGCATATGCACGATTTGGGTGTTGGTCACATGGGCTTAACGGTAATTACATTATAAAGTACATAACTATATTAAATTACTTATCAATTTTTTTTCTTTGCCTCAGATCAAGGATCTCTTAATTTCAATTGTTGGAGGTGAACACATAAAGGTTTCTGATTTCGGTCTATCGAGAAAAATCAACAAACATAACTTATCTACATTGGATTATGGAATGCCGGAATTTGTTTCTCCTGAAGTTGTAAATAAGGAAGGTGTTAACTTTTCACATGATATGTGGTCAATAGGATTGATAACCTATGTACTCCTAAGCGGTACAAATCCCTTCCTGGGAGCAAATGATAGAGAAACTTTGAGCAACATTCGTGAAGGTCGATGGGATTTCAAAGACTCCTTGTGGACACATATATCAGAGGATGGACGAGATTTTATAAGTCGTCTTCTGCTATACAGCCCAGAAGAACGTATGGATGTTAAAACAGCTTTAAAGCATCCCTGGTTCTTTATGCTTGACCGAGAAATCTCTGGCGATGAATACCAAATTGGAACTGATCGGCTGAGAACTTACTACGATCATTTTAGGGACTGGTATGCAAATGCTTCTTGTAAAAACTACTTCCGCAGGCGCCGTCTTAGTGGCTGCTTCCAGCACCCATCCAAAATGGTTTACCCAAGTGGGCATTCATACACACCAGAACGAACCCCTGAGCCTTTAGTGGAACCAAAGAAAAGATCTAAGCGAGAGGACGTGGTATCCAAATTTTTGCATCCTGATTATGAATTGGGTCTCATACAATCGGAAAGCCAGTAAGTGAACAACAATATAATATATTTGTAGAATAACATATAAGCTTTCTGCTTTTCATAGTTACCAGTATGGACCGGATACATATTTACTACAACTGAGAGATGTTAGCTTCCCCGTACGATTGCGTGAATACATGAAAGTAGCTCACAGACGTTCTCCATCGTTTGCTCTTAACGATTCAGTTGATTGGTCGGTAAGTATAAAACAAATGCATCAACAAATTTTGTGGCAATAAACGGACAGACTGACAATTATTTTATATTTAACAGCTTCCCGTTATTCGCGAACGACGACGATTCACTGATATAATGGATGAAGAAATTGATGATGAACGAACCAGAAGTAGAATAAGCATGTATTCTGCAAATGATTCCTATTCCATTAGGCGCTTGAGAACAGAACTTGGTCCTCGTTTGGATGAATACACAGAGGCTGACGCAATGATTGAAACTCAGCGTGAAGGTTATCCACCGTTCTTTAGGGAGAAACCACAAACTATTGCTATTACAGAAAACCGGCCGGCACACATTCATTGTTTTGCTGTTGGCGATCCTAAGCCATGCGTTCAATGGTTCAAAAATGATATGGTTTTATCAGAGACTAAGCGAATCAAAATTACTTATGACGACGACGGACGATCTATACTAAGATTTGAGCCTGCAGTTCATTTTGACGTTGGTGTCTATAAGGCTGTGGCAAGGAACAAGGTTGGCCAAACTATAGCACGTTGTCGTATAGTTGTTGCAACACTTCCTGATCCTCCAGACTCGCCAGAAATATCAGCGACCAGTGCAACCGAAATTCTTCTTAGATGGAAACAACCACGCGATGACGGACATTCGCCAGTTTTATGTTATAGTCTCCAATACAAATTGGCCAATTCTGATGCTTGGACAACGGTAGCTGACAACATCGACCATGAGTTTTACCTTTTACATGAACTTTCACCCAACACGAATTATCAATTCAGACTTTCGTCCAAAAATAGAATTGGTTGGAGTGAAATGGGAATACCAGTGAACGCATCCACTTCGGGCCCTGATTCTCCAAAGGTGCATATTACAAAGGCAATGAAACATTTACAGCAGCTAACGGAAAGAGGACAGGAAGTCATACCTGAAGAAGAGCGCTACATACCGATTATCATTGTGAGCGTGAGCCTCCGAATTGGGTAACCGATTCCTCTGTGAATGATAAGTACAGCTTTATTTCTGAAATTGCAAGAGGAGAGTTCAGCACGATTGTCAAAGGGATTCAAAAATCTACAGATTCAGTTGTTGTCGCCAAAATCTTTGAGCTGACTGATGAAAACGAAGAGTCAGTTGTAGCTGAGTTTGAGAACTTTAAAACATTAAGGCATGAACGTATCCCTGCCCTTTTCGGAGCATATAAACCAATTAATGTACCTATTGCCATATTTGTAATGGAAAAACTTCAAGGTGCTGACGTGCTGACTTACTTTAGTAGCCGACATGAATATTCAGAACAAATGGTTGCATGCGTAATCACTCAACTTTTGGATGCCTTACAATATCTACACTGGCGTGGATACTGTCATCTTAATATACAACCAGACAATGTTGTCATGGCATCGGTTCGTTCAATTCAAGTCAAACTTGTTGACTTTGGTGCAGCAAAGAAAGTAAATAAATTGGGTGTTAAAGTAACACCTGTTGGAATGCTGGACTTCCAACCACCAGAGATGATAAATGAAGAGCCTGTTGTTCCCCAAAGTGATATTTGGTCTCTAGGAGTGCTAACATACTTACTTCTATCGGGATGTAGTCCATTCCGCGGAGCCGACGTTTATGAAACTACTCAAAATATATCTTTTGTCCGTTACCGATTCGAAAATTTGTTCAAAGAAGTTACCCCGGAAGCAACTCGCTTTATAATGCAATTATTTAAGCGACACCCCACGTAAGTTTTTTATTATATTTTTATCCGCATAATTTGGTCTTCACATAATATTAATTATTCTTTTTAGTTTTTACTTTCTACACTACATTTATTTATTTCTTATATTGAATACTATTAATTATGTATTTATTTTGTTGTTCCATTCATAGGAAACGACCATACACTGATGACTGCCTAGAGCACAGATGGTTGATGTCTTCAGACTACATGGTGCGAAAACGAGAACGCGCTGTTTTCTTAGGATGCCGCCTTAAGGTACTTAACTTCATTTTTTTCATGAATCATTATAATTATTTTATTTTCCATTGTTACAGAATTTCTATGAAGAATATCATGAATACAAAAAGCAATTCACATCAGCCAAGCCTGCTCTTTCGGTTGACGGCGGACCTACCCCTTCTCAGTTGCTTAGGTCCAACAGCATTCAAGAGGAATTACTAACTACGTTTTAGAAATTTCTCTTCAGATATATAACCAAGATTTTCTTCTGTATTTTGGTTATGAGAAAAGGAAATTATAAAAGAGAAATAATAAAAGAGATTCTGTTTATTCACGACCTGTATAAATTTCCGAAAATATAAATATATAAAACCAAGTTTTGCTTGTTATAAATAAACTTTAAAATTTTACTTTTTTAGTTTTTTTAATTTGTAAAATGACGCCTGTGATGCACAACTGTTCAATAAGATAATACATTAGTGGTTTGACGAAAGACCTTACTTATTTGCTAAAATGAAGCATCACCTTACCTTAATATGTATGTTAGAAATTAACATTTTAATAACTGCATTGGAGATGATTTGACAATTTTAAATATTCCCATAGATTCTGAGCCGATTACAAGACACACACAAAAAGGCAAGCGACAAAAAGCTATCGACACAAAAAATCGATAGTTCTTCTATTCAACTGAGTTTTATTGATTTTAATCTTCAAGCTTTTGAATTTTGTTTGTAGCTAACAAACATGTATTTTGTAATCGTTTTACTAAAGTTTCCATTTTGTGTATTTTAGTACAGTCAATTTTTTTTGAATAAACCTTTATTTAAAGTGCAATTAAGTGCGCACTTGTTTGCATATACGCCAGGATATTTGTATGTACAAATGCATTTCTATAAATCATGTTACTAATGTTCAATATCACAGGTACCGCTAAGCCCTTGAAATGACTAAGTACGCTTTTTACAACATTATACGGAAAAACAAAACCTATCCGGCCAATATACATATAGAGTGCAAGTCTCAAATGTTGGAAGAACATGAAAGTGTTACTCTAATTGTAAACCGCAAAAATCTAGTTCGCCATGCTTCAAAGAGGTGGACATTTCTACGATGTAGATGGCAGAAAAGTTGGCATTGTCAGTAACACTAATTTGCATATGCGTTCTGATTATTTTTGCCTATACAGATCTACTATTTCGAAATAAAATATTTTCGGTATTTCTTTCAAGCCGGCTAACTAAAGCAAAAAGCGTCGGAAAGATGTCATCAATATATCCTGATAATGAAGAAGCACCAATTACAATAAACCATCCCAGCTTACAGCCAATACAATATTTATTAAACTACTCGTCACTCCACCTAAATTTGAGTTCACAAACACACACACTATCTTCGAACTACAATATATTTGTAATATATACTAGGGAAAACTATCGTCTTCACATGAAATTTGACTTGTTTGCACACAGCCTATTTAAACATACAAGTGCCCAATTACATCTACATATAATTACTGATAAAGAAAGTGAACTATCAGTACTAGATATACTTCAGCGAAAAATTCGTAGATTTCGTAGAGTCGTTATATACACTATGTACGATGTGCAAATATGTTTTAATTTAATTCAAGATATAACTTCCAAGCTATCGCCATATTTTAGCGCTGGTCCGAATTCATACTACAGTGACTCACTTTTTTTCTTATCACTTGGCTTACATCGCATAGCCGATGTTAGTATAAAACCGTGCTATTCTATTTGATTGTGATATTGTTTTTCGTTCGGATGTAAGATTATTATTTAAAGAATTCGATCGCTTTTTGCCGCATCAACTTTTTGGACTCGCCCCTGAGTTAACACCGGTGTATCGACATATTCTTTATCGGTATCGTATACGATTTCCGAAATCAAATTTTGGAAATCCATATCATCCAATGCAATTGGGTAACAAAAATTATAACAATAATTTAGTCTCTAACCGCGTTCATGATGGTCATGGTTATCCAGGTCTAAACTCTGGTGTAGTTCTTATGTATTTAAATCGAATAAGAGATTCAAGAATTTACTTTGAAATGCTTACAGAATATGAAGTGCGTAGACTAGTTGAGAAATACTCTTTTAAAGGTCATCTAGGAGACCAGGACTTTTTTACATTACTTGGATATGAGTACCCAAACGTAATATATAGGTTAGACTGTATATGGAATAGACAGCTCTGTACATGGTGGAAAGATCATGGTTATAGTAATATTTTTGATGCATATTTTCGTTGTGAAGGCGTTATAAAAATGTATCATGGAAATTGTAATACACGTATTCCAGAGTAATACAAATGAGTAAACCATTTATTCATGCAATAAAAATCATTGTTCAACAAATAAAGATATTTTTGTAGCAATAAGTGACATGGGGCCTAGATACGTATGTGTCTTTCTATACTCGGCATTGGTCAAAATGACAAAAACTGCTTTATAAGAATAGGTATAAGCGACAGCTCTACCGGAAAAACGCACGAGTGGAGAGCTCGACAAGTGTTCATGCATGATTGACAAAGCTTTGTTATTAAAATAAAATTACCTTGGATTATTTTCGTTACCTTTTTTCTAAGTGTGGTACTTAGTATTGGCAAAGTAAATCAGAAAACAATTATTTCACATATCAATATAACGTCGAATTTGTTCGCACCTCTACCAATTGGCTCCACAACATTTTTTAAATATATTCATTTGGCTTTATGGTTGTTAGTAACTTTGTTTTGTGGGATTTGATAAACACTTTTCGCAGATCTACTAATCTTAATATGGAAACGTTGGGTATATTAAATAAGACCAATCTCAATAACTTCACTCGCCCGCGTACCGGAAAGTACCATTTAAATATCGTTTAATATTCTAACAAAACTATCGATACATCGATATAATCAAATAATGATTAATCTTTAGGTACAACCCTACTTTAAGATTTACATAGAATGTTGAACATTCTATAAGCAAAGTTCTAAATAATTAAAAATCAATTTAAAATATGTCTGAATTCGATTCTTTATGGGCAGATGTGATAAAAATATTTCCAATTTTAGAAGGCAAAGTAAGTAACAATAAATACGGCTCAGTATTATTTAATTAAATGAAATTCCTTTGCAGGTTACCTACCCGGTTCAAGAACTTGAGAGTGTTGCCTTTGAAAATGCTTGCGAACATCTTTTAAAATTAGGAACCATTACAACATTGACAACTGTATTGGATTTAGAAGTTGAATCAACAATTCGTAATTTAATTGTCCCCAAATTTTGGAAACATTTTTGCTCAGAAAGTAAACAAGACAAGCCTTGTAAAGAGCAAGTTGCAGCAGATCTTACAGACAAGGATGGAATGTTTGTGAAATTTATTGATGCAATTGATGAGCTGTATGATGGCTATAGGTGCTTACAAGAGGTTAAAGAACGTCTTGCACGTCTTAATAAAACCACAGTATCATCTATAAATAACGATAGTTTAAAGACAACACTTCGGAACGCATTGCTGGCGGGATTACCACCGACATTTAATAGTTTCGTTAGAGATTTTTATTGTGTTCATTATAGGCTTTTTACTAAGGATTCGTCTTTGGCTTCGACTACAATTGGTACGTTACTATATATCATAATGTATACATACAGAATGGTCTGTTCTTTATTCACGTTCTTCATTTTTATTCTGTTATTTTAGATTCCGATGTATTTAATGAACTGCCTTGCCCAGGTTGTAATTTTGATCTTGAGCAATGTTGTTGCCAAAAGCTTACGGGAAATTGTAAAATCAACAAATATGAAATTATTGGAGATGCAATTAATAGATCGAATGGCAGGAAGTGGTCTAACAGCTTTAATCAAAATGAAAATCAAAGAGCACATTAACGACACTTGCCTAGGAGTGTTTGATAGAAGTCATCTTAAGCAACTGGAAACGGTAAGGGATATTTATAGCCTAAAGTATATGTAGGTTGACTAATTTGAACAAGTAAAACTAATATCTTTTTCATTTACAGTGGATCAACGAAGTTGTAATGGCTTGGTTAGTTCGCATATTCACTGAATGGAAATCAAATGATACTTGCTTAGAAAAAGGTTTCCGAAATAATTCAGACATTTAAAGTGAAGTTGACATATTTTATGTATGAAAACTTTGCCCAAAGTGTGATTAGTCAGTTTTTCAGTATAATTATTGGTAAGTTTACATTTTATATAAAAACATATAATTATTGCTTTAAATTAGGGGACGTATTGGTAAAATAAGATCAGTGAGATAACTCCGCAATACATGAGTGCTTGACAAATAAATATGTTTCTTATGCTTTTTAGACTATCCAGACTCCACACCGGCCATAGAAGATTTAAAGATTTGTATGGAGAAAATAGATATGAGAATTTACCTAACTGACTCACTAAGAAGTACTTTAGAGGCCAGAATCTTGCATCCCGGTGTCAACACAATGGATATATTAACTGGGTACGTTGCTGCAATCAAAGCGATTCGTCATTTGGACTCCACTGGTGTAATATTAGAAATAGTAACTGCGCCAATAAAGGACTACCTACGGAAACGAAATGATACAGTACGACGAGTTGTCACAGGTTTAACAGAGGAAGGACCTACTGATCTTTCTGAAGAATTAGCTAAGGGCGAACTTATTAAAGATGGTAAAGATTCTGGTCTCACTGAACTCAGCAACTGGGAAAATTGGGAACCTGATCCATTTGGAATAGACCCTGATGTTTTACAGTTCAGTAGTTCAAAAATCGTTAGATCAGCTGATATTATATCGATGGTTGTAGATATATACGGAAGTAAAGAGTTGTTTATGGTTGAATATCGAAATTTAATGGCTGACAGATTATTGTCACAGCTTGATTTTAACTCTGAAAAAGAAATTCGAAATCTAGAACTTTTAAAAATAAGATTTGGCGAATCACTTCTACATAGCTGTGAGGTGATGCTTAAGGATGTTACTGATTCGAAACGAATTAACGCTCATATTCATAGCGATAGAAGAACTAATGAAAGTAAGTTGAGAGTGAGTTATATTTTATTACAGATTTAATTGAATACATCTGTCTTTAATTGAAAAGGTCCATTATTTGATATTTCATCGCTCATAATTTCTGCGCAATTCTGGCCATCATTCAATAAGGAAAGCCTACAACTACCTGAGGAAATAGAAAATGAATTTAAAAAATTTACAAAGGCATATGAGTCCTACAAAGGAAATCGGACACTCAATTGGCGTAATGTGACTGGTCGCGTTAACATTGTCATAGAAATCGGTTCTAGAACAATGGAGATGACAGTCCCACCTACACAAGCTGTTATTATTTATCACTTTCAGCATAAAAGTATGTATAATCAGTGCTTCGTTTTTCTTTATATTATATTAATTGTTTTGTAGATGAATGGAGTCTAGAAGAACTAAGTAGTCTTATAAAAGTTCCACCGTCCGCACTAAGGCGTCGAATAAGCTTTTGGCAGAATCATGGCTTAATTACAGAGATAGAGCCCGGAGTTTTTGCATTATTAGAGGAAGAGTCTGAAAAAATACAATTTGAAGAAATGAATATCACGGACGCCGATGAGGAAGATTTAGAATCCGCTATGGCATCCGCCAGTGATCAGCGAGAAGAAGAGCTCCAAGTATGCGAGTATACCAACATATATTTTTTTTATGAAACTAATTTCATGATTCTAAAACTTTAAGGTATTTTGGTCATACATTGTTGGTATGCTAACTAATTTGGATTCTATGCCAATTGATAGAATTCATCAAATGCTTAAACTATTTGCGTCGCACAGTGGAGGAGTCGAATTTACTCAAGATGAATTAAAACATTTTCTACAGCGCAAAGTCCGGGAACACAAACTCTTGTTTTCTGGTGGTGTTTATCAACTGGCAAAATAAATTACACTCATAATCATGACTGAACATGGATGCCAACTAGGCTTAAATGCCTTTGATCTGTTTAACAATCTATTTAAATTTTATAGATCATAACATTCTATTATATAATACATAAAATACCGATGTAATGAATGGTTTTATAGATAAGTTTGAAAACTCATTTATTTGCCTCGACTGTACAAAGAAATTCTGTGGTGATACATGTGGAATCTTTTACCTCGTCAACTACTGCTATTTACATTTAGAATTTAACAATAGTTTCATTATCAAAATTAAATAACAGGCAGTATCAAAACTATGAAGTATATGTTATGATTACAACTGTACTTTCGCAGAAGATTTTCGTTGGAATATTGAGTCAATAGTTGAAAAGACATCACTTGCTTTTTTTGGCAGCATCTACTTTAAAATGCAATCCTCGTAAGCCATAATAATCAACCAATGGCCTGGTTTGTTTATGGTAGGATTCAAGACGTTTTTTCAGGGCCTCAGCGTTATCATCACTTCGTCGCATTAATGGTTCACCAGTTATCTGTTGGCAATTAGAAATGTTAATTTTTTTTTTTTTTATTAATTTTTGTGGGTGTTTCATTGAAATAATTTTACTAACGTCGTCTTTCATTGGAACTTTAGGAGGAGCAAACTCTTCATGGTAAGATCTTCCACTTGCTTGATGAATTAGTCGTCCAGTTATTCTTCTGACCAATAAGTTGTCATCTATAGCAAATTCAATTACTGCATCCAAATTCGTATTTCTTTTATCAAGCAGTTTATCGAGCTGTGAGGAGAAAAATAAAATACAGTTTTAATAATTGTATAAGAAACTTAAATGAAAACAAACAACCTTTTCAGCTTGAACAACTGTTCTGGGGAAACCATCCAAAAGAAAGCCATTTTTGCATTCTGGTTTATCTAAATTTGAGTCAATCATATCCACCACAAGCTCGTCAGATACAAGCTTTCCCTCATCCATTACTTTTTTCAGCTCGGAGCCAAGCTTAGAACCGGACGCGATTTCCGCGCGCAGCATATCACCAGTTGACAAATGACATACGCAAAACTTTTCCTTCAACAAGGGAGCCTTGAAAATGAATAAAAAAATCATGTAATTATTATAATTGAGAAATATTCACTGCTTAAATTTAGCAGTGCCGGATGACTAACATATCAGTATTATATCTTATGATAAGCTTTAATTACGATTTTGCAATATGTTGATAAATATGTCTAGAATAGAACTGACTTAATTACATAAGCACGTATGTATGTATGTATGTATAAAGACAAGAAAGAAAAGTTACCTTCGGCATGACGAAGGCTTGATAATCTTGCAGTTGATGACATAAGTCTTCACCGTTTGTTCCTGTGCAAATTATATACAATATCTAGTTTTTATTAAGCTTATTGGGCCATTCGCTGTATCATTCGCCATAGCAGCTTTTTCGGTCTTGTTCTGCTTGACCACGGCCATTATCTTGAACTTGGTAGGAGCCAGCTGCCACCTGACCTTGGCACTGGCTGATGTTGACGGCTCCATGCTGAGTGTTGTGCCCTTCTTAGGCAACAACAGCGTCAGCGGAACAGCTTTGTTTCCATTGGGATTTCTGGTCTCGCTTAGAATATGCAGTACTGCAAGAAACTGACTTTAATCGCACAGCTGCTGCTTATCCAGCAATTGTCTTTCCATCCAATTTTTTGAACTACAACGGCATATATATATTTTTTAAATTTTATTTTTAATTATTTTTTATCTAGTATTTTATTTTTCTCAGCAAAATTTTCTAACTTACGATTTAGTTTTATTTATCTTTGACAGATAAATCAAAACTGAGAACATAACTGTGATGTTGAATTTTTATCGACGATTCATTCCGCACGCCTTTACACATCAAACACAACTTATTGATATAGTCAAAGACATCAAGAAGAATGACCGCACGCCGGTAGAATGGAATGTCACTGCAAGCTTCACTTCGAAAAATGCAAAGAACAATCAGTCAAAATCGTGCCACTGGCACATTCATCAGCAAACGCACAAATAATACTGCTTTGTACTTATGCCAGTGACAACGCAGTAGGTGTCGTTGTACACCAAACCAAGATTTGACGAACTCACTACGCAAGTATAGCACATACGACCGTCTACTTGGCTAGCAAACATTTCCGTTGTATGCTTGAAGATCTCGATTTTCAAAACCCAGCTGACCACAAGCTACTAACATACGCATTTTTACGCAACAAAGAAAACTCATCACCTCGTCAAACACGTTATCTGGATTACATCAGCAAATTCTCAGCAGACATAGCGCATCTGCCTGGTTGTACAAATATAACTGCAACCACACTGTCCTTTTGTCCGTAAACAAAGATCTACACATCTATTCGAAAAGCTGGCAAAAGCGCAACAAGACTTCACAAGATGGGTAGAAGCAATACTGCTTTATTCGATGCAGATGCAGAATCAGTATCTTTGCGTTTTTAGAAGGATGGATAAAACATTTTTGGAGTGCCTGCACGCATTTCGACAGATCAGGGTCGACTATTTGAGTCAACCTTATTCCAAGAGCTCTCCAAAATGCTTGGAATATCTCATTTACACGCACAACACCCAATCATCCGCAAGAAAATGGTTTAATTGAGAGATTTCAGCGTCTTAAAAATTGGAGATAGGTTTGTATGCGGGCCATATCAAAATATGGGCGTGGCACCTTTCTTTTGATATTATTGGATGCCTCTAAAAGTATTTTTACCCAATTTGTAGTATCGTTTCATAAATAAGAACTATTTTAATAAAAAGAAAATGCATGAAACCAGTTTGTATGAGGGCCGTATCAAAAAATGGGCGTGGTACCTTTCTTCTGATATTGGATGGCATTAGAAGTGATTTTACCCAATTTGTAGTAAATACATTCATAAATAGTAAATATTTTCATACAAAAAATTGAAAAAAAGTGGTTAGATTGTATGGGGGCTATATCTAAAAATGGGCGTGGCACCTTGGTTCTGACATACGAACTGCCTAGGAGCGCAAAAAAAATATAAGTTTAAAATTTCAGGTCAATATCTTTAGAAACTTTCCGAGAAGACGCATTACAACAGACAGCCAGAGGGGAATGGTTAAATCGATTCGTCTCGTTCGAGCTGATCAATAATACTATATATACACTTTATGGGGTCTCGATGCTTGCCTCCTTTAATGCGTTACAAAACTTTCCGACAAACT
>JAEIFJ010002364.1:0-204513 GCA_018903435.1 Leucophenga varia | reverse complement strand
AATATAAATAAATATAAAACTGCAATGAAAAGATCACACCAGGAGCTGCTCGTCCGCCAATCATCAATACCTGAAAAAGAATACAAACATAAATATTAATATAAATTTTAATCACAAATCAACAATATTTAAATACAAATACTCACCTTTACTGCTACTGCTCCTGCAAAAGCGTCGCCTTCCACAAGCACGTCATGCTGCTGCCAGATCACCTGCAAATAAACAAATATAAAAATTAATAAAATAAAACCGTTAAATACAAACATAAATTTAAAACTTACCTCATCGCATGCCAGTCCTATCTGTTTCCCGCCTTCATGCATGTCATCTAAAAATAAACAATTTCAATATACAATTCAAAACAATATACAAATACATATAAACGCGCCAACTTACCTCTTGGATCCTGCCAGATGAGACTTTCCGTGCCATTCGCCACCAGGAGCTGCTCGTCCGCCAATCATCAATACCTGAAAAAGAATACAAACATAAATATTAATATAAATTTTATTCACAAATCAACAATATTCAAATACAAATACTCACCTTTACTGCTGCCACTCCTGCAAAAGCGTCGCCTTCCACAAGCACGTCATGCTGCTGCCAGTTTCACCTGCAAATAAACAAATATAAAAATTAATAAAATAAATCCGTTAAATACAAACATAAATTTAAAACTTACCTCATCGCATGCCAGTCCTATCTGTGCCCCGCCTTCATGCATGTTTAAAAAAAAAAAAAATTTTTAAAAAAAAAAAAAAAAAAAAAATAAAACCCCCAACTTTCCTTTTGTTCCTCCCAGATGAGTTTTTCCGTACTATTCGCCACCAGGAGCTGCTCGTCCGCCAATTATTAATACCTGAAAAAGAATATAAATACAAAAATAACCATCAATATAAATTGTATTCACAATTCACCAATTTTCAAATACAAACGCTCACCCTTACTGCCGCCATTCCTGCATAAGCGACGTCTCCCATAAGCACGTCTTGCTGCTGCCATTCCACCTGCAAATAAACAAAGATTAAAATTAATAAAACACACACGTTATAAATAAATACAAATTAAAACTCGCCTCATCGCATGCCAGTCCTGCCTGTTTCCCGCCTTCATGCACCTGCAGTCTTGCTCCTTTTAAAAAATAAACAATTTCAATATATAATTAAAAACAATGTACAAATACATATAAATGCTTCAACTTACCCTGGTATACTGGCAGATGAGTTTGTTCATATCCAACTCGCCATCAGTGACGCCTATTCAAAAAAATCACGCCGACGGATATCGCTGCAGCCATATTCAACTATGCCTCATCAGTCTGCCGCCAGTACCTGGATATGCCCGCCTACTAGCCACCTTAATCAATCAAACCAATAATAAATATTAATAAAAATAGTATAAACCTAATCGAACATATAAATAAATAATAAACAAACCTTCATTTGGAACATCACTCCTGCCCAGTCGCTGCCTGCCGCCATACTGCTGTCGCCCTTGAGTTTCTGCCTTCATCTGACTGCAAACTGAAATACAAAAAAATAATAATAATCAATTAATAAATAATTATAAATTCAAAACCACATAACTAGTTTAACATAAATACTAATAAAATAATATTAAACAAAAAGTAAATGATAAATCAATACGAAAATATAAATTCATATAAAACAACATAAAAGTAAATAATAAAAGAACATTCAAATATAAATTCATTTAAAACAATATTAAAGCAATAACAAAATAATCATATAATACAGTAAAAAAGTAAATAATAAAACAATAATATGAAATAAAAACATAATATTATTATGCCAGCACTTACATACAATAGATCAACTCACAAACAATCTACCTTGCGCAATGCGCATGCCATGACCTATCTCAACACAAAATATGAACTCACGCACACACACACACACTAATACAAGCAACCACTACTCCCAATACGTTTTTCTAAAAACGCCTCAATAATATTGGCCCAACCAGCTTGCACACACAAACTACAAACACACATAACTAACTCTGCAAAGATGCTAATAAAGTAACTCTAAATAATAAAAAAGTAAATGATAAAATAGCACTTAAATTCATATAAACAATAAAAAAATAAATAATAAAACAATATGCAAATATAAATCATCACATAAATACAATAATCTCTTGCATCGCTTAGCCATATAGGTGCGAGCAAAGCAGCAAATGTGCGAGCGAGAAAAAACAATAACAATGAACAGAGTTAAATAGATTTTTGCCTCGCGTTTACACTTACTTGCGTACTTGTACATATGTATTGTACAATTAAACCTTTTTCACTATAAATAATAATAAATAATAATAATAAACAATAATAATAAGACCTATAAATTAATACTATTTATACTTGCATAAGCTATAAGTGCGACCGCTCATTTAAAAAAATAGCTATGCAAAAAATACATATACAAATACATAAAAAATAATATAAACAAAAAAAAAACAAGAAAACTACCAACAAAAATTAAAATTATATAAGTATGTGAAATAATACAATTTAAGAAACATTACATTCTACATGTATGTATGTTTAATAACAATTCTTAACCATTAAACGTATTTTTAAATATTTGTAATATGTATTTATATTTCAATTGGTCGAATATTACATTCGGCATCACGCGGGACATAATTTAACTAGTGACGTCATGTTCAACAAAAATGTATACGGACAAACAGCTGATCGGATGCCGATTCGAATATTAAGAGGTCACCTTCAGAAAAAAATATAATCAGCGTGCAGTGTAGTTCAATCGAAGGTATATCTGGTTAAATAAAACAAAAAAAAATGCAATTTAGTTGTTCATATTGTTAAAAATTGGATAATTAAAAAATAACAATTAATTTACTGTCGTGGCTATATATGTAAATGTTCTTTAAATACTTGAAACTGCTTTGGTAAAAGATGCTGAATATATATATATACATATATATATATATATATGTGTGTTGTGTATCTCCTTCAAAATAGAGTATATTATATTTATTTGTGTCAAATATATCCTATTTATTTTGTTTCAACAAATTTTTAATTGTTCAATATACATATTTATTGTACATCGAAACAAATAGTTTTTTTTTATTCAATTACGCAATTTGATATACAAAAGGTTTAATACAATTAATTTGCCTTACAAATTAATTGGGTTTAATTTTGTTTTTTCCCCCTAAAATTTAAATCTTAATGGGCTTATTTGTACAAAAAGTTTTTAAAAGAGGTCTGTTTGTTTACTTTTCCAGTAAATTGATAGTCAAAATTATTTCACTAAAAAAATAGAACAACACAGCTTATTATTATACCCGTTACACATAGTGTAAACGGGTATATTCAGTTTGTCAAAAAGTTTGTAACGCATTGAAGGAGGCATCGGAGACCCCATAAAGTATATATATTCTTGATCAGCTCGATGAGAAAAATCGATCTAGCCATGTCCGTCTGTCCGTCTGTTTGTTGCTATGCGATCTTTTCGATGAAGATATAAAGATATTGGGCTGAAATTTTAAACTTAAGCTTTTCTCGGCAACGACTAGGTAAGTTTGAAAATGAGAGTGCCACGCCCATTTTTAAGTATAGCCCCCATACAAACTTATCGATTTTTTCGATTTCCGCTCCCAATTGGGTAAAAACATTTTTGGTCATCCAGGGTCAAAACCAAGACGACACGCCCATGTAACGGGTATTTCAGCTTCGGTTCCACCGAAGTTAACGTTTTTCCTTGTTTTTCATTGAAATTTTGTAAATTTTTTTAAGTTTGTCTATGCATTATTTTCAAATCATATTTTTCTGAATTTTATTTGGTTATTAAATATTGACTGGAAGAAAGATGTTTAATTGCCTTTTGCATGTCTCCACATTTTTTTTTTTTTTTTTTTGAGCTGCTCTTTACATATCGCCAATTTACTTGAAAAGTGACATAACTCATAAAATATAATTTGTGAGTGAGAAGAGATTATGGCTTTATATCTTTGAAATGTCTAAAATGTTTTTTTTTTTTTTAATTTCGGAATGATTTCAAAAATCGCTTTTGTGAGTTGAGACATTGACAAGACAGCCTTCAAATTAATAAGCGATAAGTACTACATTTTATCAAAGATATATGTATATTATATTGCCTTTCATTTTATCCACTTACGACCCAATACTTCTTGAGAAATGGCAAATTTGGATGTAAAGGCGGACTAAAATACTAGTATAAAAATAGTGTAAGAGTTTTGGTTTTGAAAAAATTTGTCATGTTGATCCCAGCTTTGCAGGTTTATTGAATTGTTTTTTAGAATCGAATAAATAATTGTTGATAACGAATACACCTAATATATTTGCCACATGATATGAAATTGGCATTCCATATCAAATTAATATTTTAATGACTTAGCTGTGTTTCTTAATTAAGTTGCTCGTATTTCTAAATTATTTTTAACAACCACACAACTAAATGCAATTATAATATATTTATATTTTATATTATTGTGTGTATGTGTGTCTCACTGGTTCTATTGCGCTAAATAGGCGCCAGTCTCAGTTCTCTTGTTTCGTCTAGATTAAGATTCGGTGCAGTTCACATCGGTTCCTCTCGAAAAATGTTAGCTCAAGGCTTTCGATGGCTCTACAAGTCAACGCGTCGTAATCTGTACATGCTTTTTCAAATCTTAATGAGTTTGCATTTCTTTCGCTGGTTGGTCGATTTCTATATAAAAATAACTGCGGGCAAGATGGGGGAAAATGAGATGGAAGTTGCTGTCGTAAAAATTGAGAGAGTTGATCAAAATGAGAAGACGGCGGGCACGGACGACGTTTTACAAGCGCACCCTACTGAAACAACTAATAAAGTGACTTTTAGTGCAACAACTGCCGTTATGGGGAACAAAAGTACGAAATCTTTAAAACACCACAGTGAGAAGGTATGACAATAAAAAAAACATAATAATAATAACAATAATTTTGTACATATGTATGTATGTATGTTTTTAAAGAGTTAAATTATAATTGAGAAATAAAATTGGGCGTCTCCTTGTAAATAAAATAATGTGTTGTAAATCTCTTAAACTCAAATTAAACCTTACTGCTTGCTGTGGTGTTGTAGTAATTCGTGTAACATTTGTTAGTATATACCTACGTACATACGAGTATGTATGTACATAATTCTATTAAAGACATTCGTCGATCGCATGTGATATATGTATGTACATACATATGTATGTATATTTGTATATACACACAAAACTGTTTTTCATTAATTTATAAAAATAGTTTAGTGTTGAATTTGTTGAGCATTTTGTTTACTGAATGATTGTTTTGCAATACATATTTCTGCTGGAAATAAACTTCTGAGGGTGACATTGAAAATGAATCTGGATTGCTGCAGCTTAATTAAGCTCTGATCAATTCTTTAGTTGTCGACTGGGTGTAGTTCATGTCAGTTAAAAGAGCGGAGCGCTACGTGTGTGTTACTAATTAAAAAAAAAAATTTTTAAATAGTCCTAAAATCCAATTCTATTTAATATAATATCAAAAAATTCAGAGTTCATTACAGTACATGAAAATGGGAGAGGACACGGAATCAAGAACGCACAGCATACCAATAAGTGAAGGCAAAAACGCTGAAAATGTGCTGTACCGATTGAAGCGCGGCACCGAACTTGCAATTCATCCCGATCCATCGTTGCTTGGTCGCAAAATTTTACTGTATACCAACTATCCAGCGGAGGGCGATAAGTTTACTCGCACAGAATATCGTATGCTAGGTTGGCATCTTAAAAATGGCAAACAAATAACATCAGTAATGAGCCCAGCAGCGCATGTGTAGTAGATACTGATATTTATAGCGTGATAAAATTGAATATATCGGGCACGTTCCATTTCTACTTTCGTTTTGAGGAGAGGTTAGTTTGTTCGTTATCTTAATTAATTTTTATAATTTTTTTATTTTCTATTTTTATTACTATAGTAAAAACGAGGATGTAAACGGTGCTGTTTACGTGCAAGTGGAGCCTACTTTGCATGTTGGTCCAATCGGTGCTAAAAAGATTATTCCGCTAGACTCGATACGTTGTCAGACTGTGCTTACTAAATTGTTGGGTCCGATAAATACGTGGGAAGGAAAACTGCGTGTAGCAAAGGAATGTGGCTACAATGTACTGCACTTTACTCCAATACAGGAATTGGGCGCTTCACAGTCAGCCTATTCAATACGTGATCAGCTTAAAGTTAATTCGCATTTTTCTTCGAAAAAAGGTGCAAATGTGACATTTGAAGATGTGGAAAAAGTGATCAAAAAATGTCGTCAGGAGTGGGGAGTAAGTAATGAAATTATCAGACTATCTTAAGAGAACTAAATTTAAAAGTTTTTTAGATCGCCTCCATTTGTGACATTGTTCTCAATCACACAGCCAATGAATCTGAGTGGCTGTTAGATCATCCTGATGCGACTTACTCCTGTTCCACTTGTCCTTACTTGCGACCAGCCTTTTTGCTTGACATCGTTCTGGCTAAGTGTGGTGCCGATATTGCTGATGGTTTATTGGAGCATGTTGGTGTGCCGGTTATCATCGATAAAGAACATCATTTGGAAGCATTAAAGTACCAATTACACAGTGTCTACCTGCCTATGGTCAATATTTATGAACTGTATCAATGTGATGTTTTAAAGTACGTCAATGAATTTATGGTGCAAGTCCGAACACGATCACCGCCAAAGAATGTTGCGAAAGAGTCTCGTTTCCAGGAAATTCAACTGATACAGGATCCGGAATATCGGCGCTTGGGCAGTAGAATTGACTTGGAACTGGCTTTGGAAATCTTTAATGCTTTTCACGGTGACTGTTTCGATGAAGAATCACGCTTTCGCAAATGCGCCGAGACGCTCCGTCACCACTTGGACGGTCTTAATGCACAAGTGCAAAACGAAATTCAAAGCTATTTAAATTATGCTGTTGATAATTGCCTTGCTGGAGTGCGTTACGATCGTGTTGCTGATAATGGTCCACACATAAAAGAACATTCTGAGAAATATTCAGTGTTCATGACGTACTTTACTCAAACTGTAACCATTGGCAAGACTCTGCTGGAAATAGAGAAGGGTATGTATGGCAAGATGGGCGAATTTTGTATGGCACACAACGGTTGGGTTATGGGTTCGAGTGATCCTCTGCGTGATTTTGCCGACGAACAGCCAGGCAGAGCTAACGTTTATCTCAAACGAGAATTAATCTCATGGGGCGATAGTGTTAAGTTGCGTTTTGGAAAAAAACCTGAGGATAGCCCTTACCTGTGGCAACACATGACCGAATATGTGGAGTCGACTGCCCGCATTTTTGATGGTGTGCGCTTGGACAACTGCCATTCTACGCCGTTGCATGTTGCAGAGTATTTGTTAGATGCGGCGCGCAAAATCAATCCTGAGTTATATGTTGTCGCGGAACTTTTCACTAATTCAGATGCAACCGACAATGTGTTCGTTAATCGATTAGGCATCACATCATTGATACGAGAAGCGTTATCGGCATGGGACGCCCATGAACAAGGTCGTTTGGTTTACCGTTATGGCGGTGTGCCAGTGGGTGGATTTTTTCGAACGCAAAACGTGATGTTCAACCTAGTATAGCGCATGCATTGTTTCTCGATCTAACGCATGACAATCCATCACCTGTTGAGAAACGGAGTGTATATGACTTGTTACCTTCAGCTGCTTTGGTGTCTATGGCTTGCTGTGCGACTGGAAGCAACCGTGGCTATGATGAGTTGGTACCACATCATGTAAGCTAATTTAAAATTTTCTTAGAATATATTTATTCCTTTTCTCGTGAACAGATTCATGTCGTCGATGAAAAACGTTCCTACCAGGAGTGGGGTAAAGGAGTCGACTTTAACTCTGGTATTTTGGCTGCAAAACGTGCTTTGAATTTGTTGCATGGCCAGCTGGCGGAGGAAGGCTTTAGTCAAGTTTACGTTGATCAAATGGATCCTAATGTGATTGCAGTTACACGCCACTCGCCAAAAACTCATCAAACTGTTATTTTAGTAGCTCATACAGCCTTCAGCTACCCGCACCCCAATGCAGGGTCAACGTTTGTACGTCCATTGCGTTTTGAAGGCTTTCTTGATGAAATTATACTTGAGGCGGATTTAACAATGAAAAGCGATAAACCTTTCGATCGTCCGGCACCCTTTAAGAAAGATAGCAACGTGATCAACGGCTTTACACAGTTTCAATTAAATCTCAGAGAGCACATTCCGCTTGACAAATCACATATATTCAAAACAACGCCCTACATCGATGGGAAAATAACTCAATTGGAATTTGCCAACTTGCGACCGGGCTCCGTAGTTGCAGTTCGAGTGTCTATGCATTCAAGCGCTCAAACCAACTTTGATCGTTTGCAGCATCTGACAAATTCGTTACAACTTGAGGAAGGAGCTGAATATAAGGAACTCGATACACTTCTTTCCAAATTGGACTTAATTGACTTGAGTCGTGCTCTTTTTTAGCTGCGACCAGGAAGAGCGTGATATGGGGTTGGGTGTAGGAGCATACGATATACCAAATTATGGACCAGTTGTGTATTGTGGCTTGCAAGGTTTTATTTCGATACTAACTGATATTTCGCCACGCAATGACTTGGGCCACCCTCTGTGCAACAATTTGCGTGACGGTAATTGGATGATGGGTAAGCGGGATTGAAATGTTTACACAACCTTTTTATAACAAAAATTATTTTTTTATCATACAGACTACATTGCCGATCGATTATATAATTTTGATAACTTAAAACCGCTGCACAAGTGGATGAAGTCAAATTTTGAACCATTAAAGAATATTCCTCGCTACCTTATACCTTGCTACTTTGATGCTCTTGTTAGTGGTATCTACGACATTTTAATCAATCAAGTAAACAATCTCATGCCGCCTGTAATTCGTGATGGGCACAACTTTCCTCAGTCCCTGGCTTTATCGACTTTACAGTTTTTAGCGGTTTGCCAATCTGCCAATTTACCTGCTTTTAGCCATGCCATTCATCCACCTCCTCCACCAAAGCAATGCGTTACACTCTCTGCCGGTTTGCCGCACTTCTCCACGGGCTATATGCGCTGCTGGGGACGAGATACATTTATCGCACTTCGCGGTGTCATGTTCCTTACTGGTCGCTTTAACGAAGCTCGTTATATTATTATTGGCTTTGGACAATGCTTACGCCATGGTTTGATACCTAATCTCTTGGACAACGGAACTAAACCCCGTTTCAATTGCCGTGATGCCGTCTGGTGGTGGCTGCACAGCATAAAGCAGTACGTGGAGGACGCGCCCAATGGAAAAGATATTCTTAAAGACAAAGTATCAAGAATATTTCCATATGATGATTCTGAAGCACATAGTCCCGGAACTTTCGATCAATTACTTTACGATGTAATGCAGGAAGTGCTTCAAGTTCATTTTCAGGGATTGCAATATAGAGAACGTAATGCTGGCCATGAAATTGACGCGCATATGAAGGATGAAGGTTTCAACAATCATATCGGTATTCATCCGGAGACTGGGTTTGTTTTTGGTGGAAATAACGCGAACTGCGGCACATGGATGGATAAAATGGGTTCATCCGAAAAGGCAGGTAACCGTGGACGTCCTAGTACGCCACGCGATGGGTCTGCTGTTGAGCTAGTTGGTTTGCAGTATGCAGTACTTCGTTTTATGGAATCGATCAGCGAGAAACAAATTATACCTTACCATGGCGTCGAACGCAAAGGTCCTAATGGTCTGCGCACCACTTGGAGTTATAAGGAATGGGCGGATCGTATTAAAGAAAATTTCGAGAAACATTTTTTTGTTACTGAAAATGAAAAAGCACCTTTGGCCAACAAAAAGTGTATCTATAAAGATAGTTACGGCGCCACACAGGGTTGGACCGACTATCAGTTACGATGCAATTATCCAATCACATTGGCTGTAGCACCAGATTTATGCAATCCACAAAATGCATGGTTAGCTTTGGAAATGGTACGCAAGCATATTTTGGGTCCACTCGGCATTAAAACTCTTGATCCGGATGATTGGAATTATCGTGCGAATTACGACAATTCCGATGATTCAACAGATTGTACAGTGGCTCACGGAGCAAACTACCATCAGGGGCCGGAATGGGTTTGGCCTATTGGATTCTACTTGCGCGCACGTCTCATCTTTGCGAAAAAGTGCGGCTACCTAGATGAAACTATTGCCGAGACATGGTAAGATTAAAATAACATGCAAAGATGATGAAAGCCTTATCAAAATTAAACTTAATCCAAATTTTCAGGGCAATACTGCGTGCTCACCTTAAAGAAGTGCAGACATCACATTGGCGGGGTTTGCCAGAGTTGACTAATGACAAGGGTTCCTACTGCGCCGACTCATGTAGAACGCAAGCATGGAGCGTAGCTACGGTCCTTGAGGTGCTACATGATTTACATGCTATTGGCGCAGATATCTAATCAATTAATAAATATTTAAATGGTACAAATGCAATATATCTCAAGGAATCAATCTCAGACAATTTTTATGCAGATCGATATAATTATTTTTCCTTTGCATATTTTTTTTTTTTTGACGATTTTAATTGTTCAATTTATTAAAGTGTTGTTAAAAATATTAAGTCAAACTGCATTTTAGTCAATCAAAAAAATATTTATCACTTTCAAAGCAGTTACTATAAATCAAAATTAAAAAAGTTTTTATTGCTTAACACAATGCAAATACAGAAGCTTTATAATGACATGAAAAATGGTTGAGTTATTCAAAGTATTGTTCTTGGCTAACCACTTCATTTAATATCTTTGTGACAATTTACGGAGACCAGCTCAGAAGAACGACTAATACAATACAATTTATAATAAAAGTTTTTATTTCAGGTAAATCTAATTAATGATAACTTATATACACTTTTGGTACTATTCTTCACATTTAAAGCTAAACGGTCGACTCTTAAAGAGTAATAAATAATTACAAATAACCTATAAACTATGTATAATTCTTTTACAAAGAATTTTTCTGGACAAATGTATAACTAATGGCTTAACTAAAGCTTTCCTAAAATAAATAGCTCTAACTTAATAGTTGTCCTTCTTCATTAAATGACTTCAGTTCTCGTCCCATATTTTCAATTTGAAAAGATAATTCCGCTGATTCAACCCCTAATTGTTCCAATTCAGGAGCTGGTAAAGGATTACCTGTGAATTTAGTATCCGTATCTCGTTTAACTCGATCATTTTTGTGTAATGGAGTCCTATCGTTTTCATCTTGCTTTAGTTGTAATATATCTCGGCGTATTACTTCTACATTTTCTTTGTCGAATGTTTCGTTAGCCATCTCTAATTTTTTTGCTGGCAGGCCATTGCTTGGCTGACTTTCATTGACGTTCACTTGCTGTGAATTTCGCAACGCCAGCGGTAGTGGTAAACGTGCGTTCAAACCCGGTCTTCGGCTGTTATTGTTTAATTGCTCGCCTGTTTTGTATGAAAGCGGTTCAAAAACGCTGACGTGTGCTTCTTGCTCCTCACGTTGGTACGCATTTTCGGTTAGAATTTTCAAAAGTGAACCTTTATTCTTTTGATCGTCTGCATTAAGTGGAGCTAACTGTGGTGAAAGTGTTGATGATGGCAAGTTCAAACTCTCTTTATTCTTAGGAATTTCGTTTTTTACTTTTCGTTCGATCTGCTCCACTTTTTCTACGACTTCATTAAGTTTTTCTACAACTAAATGTTGAGTCTCTTTATTTTGTTTTGCCAATTCCTCCTTAAGTTCATCCACTGTACGTTCTAGAAGTTCCTTGGTCTTTTTAAGTTCATGTTGTGTTTTTCGCAGCTCAAAGTCTTTGTCTTTTATGTCCTTTTGTTCTTCAGCAACAACGTCTTCTTCATTTTTAATAGCGGCTTTATCTATACTTTGTTGCTGAATTCGATTCGTCGCATTTTTGTCTATGGTAGAAGATGGAAACAACGAATCACTTTCGTAGCTAGCCTTATTTACTTTTTTATCTACAGCTTTATTACTTTCGAAAGACTCGTCATTATGAACTTTGGCACTGTTGACTTTATCGACAATTGATACAGCTAAAGATTTTTCAACTTCATGTATTTCTTCTACGGGTAAAGGAGGCATTGGTTGAGCTTCGTCGCTGTTTGATTTCTGCTCTACAGAGCTATTGTTGCTTTTCACGGACGGAGTCAATTTTTCAATTTTTTTCTGACTATTAAACTGAATAGCAATGTCATCTACCTTTTTGGTTTCAGATAATTCAACTTTTGGTTGTAAATTTAGATTTCCATGTGATTCATCAACAGGCAACGGTGGCAATGGTTGTTTTTCAAGCACATCAATATGTTTTGTATGTACCCTGTTATTTGATACTATTTCCTCCTTCATGATGTCCTTTTTTATTCCTGCTTCATCTGGTCCACTGATATGATTTAAATTTTTTAGTAATTCTGCTTCGATTTCAGCTACTTTATCGATTGGTTGTAAAGGCGTAGGCACTTGAAGAGGAATGTTTGCGTTTTCAAGGTGCGCACCTGAACTTTTTTCATCAATTGCACTCAGATTAGCATATGTGCCCAGAATCATCAAACAGAAACCACTAATGAGTATTAATTGAGCTAGTACACGTTCCGTAGAATCTTTTCTTATTATCCTTCGAAAACTAGACGCAGGAAACATAATGCATATTGCAACCCCTATAGTTGAACCCACTAGACCAATGATCAATTCGACTGATGGTATCATTAGGGCTACACATAGAGAAAATCCGACAATAAAGAGGGTAATGGCTTTAAAACGCGGCTCCGGTATAAAACTGCCAGATTCGGTGTGACTCTATGAAATAAGAAAAATTTAAGGTTATTAATTTTTTTTTTTGTCATTTTTGTTAGTTAACTTTACCTTACGATATAGCAGCGAATAAATACTTGCTCTACATGGAAATAAAACAAGTGGAAAGCTGAATGCTACAGAGAGTACAAACCCTATTTTGATTATATCACTACCAAAGGATGGTGATAAATTAACTAAAATATTTCCTAAAAAAGTGTAATTGTTATATAATTATAATTAAAATTATAAATAAATAGTATTATTATCACCTGCAAATGATTTGGTGCAGAACGCAACATAGCCAAAGAATCCAACAGCGATATACACAAATGTACAAATCCATGTTGCATTTCGCACAATATTATTAAGCTTCTCCAGGCTTTGATTGTTGATGCTTCCAAAGACTTCAAATATTTGCCTAAAATGTTAAATTGTTATTAACGTATGATAACATTTACGATAACATTAATGTGAGTTTCTTACATTTGGCAGGACAACGCCATACTGAATATAGGTAAACATTGTAGAACTCCTCCTGGCTTCCAATAGAGCACATGATTAGACCAGTCATTGGCCATTATGTGCGTTCCGGATTCTAGGACAATTTTAAGAACTAAACAGATGTAAAAACCAATGGATGCTGTGCACAAAGTTGAAAGACTATCTACATTTCTTAGCATGGCTAGCGGTAAAATACAAAATGTGACTGCAATCATTACAATTGTGCGTAGATGACGATGGCTGCCATCTAGATTAAACATTTTCTCTACAATTTGTGGACCTAAGTCCCCTACAACAACAAAATATGTAATACAAGTTCCCACAAGGTAGCCAATGATGCATAGTTCTGCTAACAATTTGCCGGAAGGACCAAATGCGTGCAATCCAAGAAACTCAAAGCTTTTGCGACGTGTTAACAATGAGCATTTAATAAGATAGTGACAGCAAATACGGGTGATCCAGTTGCTAAGAACTGAAATTTTAATTACAAATACAATCCATATTTTAGTTAAATATCTCAATTATCATACCCAATAGCACTATAGAGAGTACAATGCCGCATTTCTGAAAACAGAAAGGCATAGCTAAAATCCCAACGCCAATAATGCTGTTGGCCAACGTCATAACATGACTCAAATATGAGAACATTTTTTATGATTTAAATACGTAAATGGCGGCTCTTTACTTTTACTACATTAATTAGCTGACTGCAATGGCGCTTCTTCACGACAATGATATAGATAAATAAAATAAAAGTGTTTTACTGGTTCTTGCGGCTGGTTAAAAGAGAATGAAAAATATCATAGTTAAAGAACATTTTACAAAACAAATTCATTAAACACGTACTTGATTTTTTTAGACCAAAAGATAAGATAAAATGAAAAATATTAAAGTAGTCTTGAAGCAATTAAATTAAGCACGGTATCGTGCCAACGAAGATGTTAAATACTGTTATTTGAATTAGTGTATATAGCAAGTGCGTTATGATATTCAAAACCATAAAAGAAAAAAACAATTGTTAAACATTTTTCAAAGGCGGCAAAACAAAAACAACAATAACAATAGAAATAAAAAACGTCACCAGATACCAACAGTGTCGCCGAATTTCGGGAAACACAAATATACTATTTTTTCCAAAAAATTTTGAAAAATATACCAAAATATCTTAAAATACCATAAATGTACATATATGTATATATATATATATGGGGTAGACCCCATACAAAACACCTGCGTGAAGTTAGCAATAGATAGCTAGCAATACTGGTATTTTTTAGGCACAGGGTGACTCTTGTAAATAAAAAATGTTTTTTAATAAATTATTAATAAAATAACCCTGAATAAAATATAATAAAATAAACCAAAAAACGATATATTTTAAAGGCTCATTATTTCACTGAAGTTTGCAAATTTATGGCATATTTATGGCATAAAAATGCATTTATTGTTAATGTTCATATCATTTTTCTTGCTGAACTTTTGGTCTAAAAATGTTCAATAAAGCAGCTTGGTTGCGTATATGAGAGGTATAGGGTTCGATTCGTCTTGAAATAAGCTTCCATTTGAGACATTAAAATTGGAAAAAAGCCAATACGTTTTTTTTTAAATTAATTTAAAAGTATTTTTCCATATGATTTTCCTTGCTGAACATTAGGTCCAAAAATTTTCAATAAAGGAGCTTGGTTGCCTATATGAGAGGTATAGGGTTCGATTCGTCTTGAAATAAGCTTTCATTTGAGACATTTAAATCGAAAAAAAAGCCAATACGTTTTTATTAAATGTGATGTTGTCGCATTCAAAAAAGTTTCACGATTATTTCACAAAAAGATTGTAAATGCTCTTTATATAAAGAGTGAGGGCAAAACTATGTTTATGTTTATTTAAATAAATACAATAAATTGATAAAAAAAAAACTCTACAAAATACTATACAATTTTAAAAAATACAAAAAAAAAATATCAAGAACTATATTGCCGAAGTTTATATTATATAATTAAATTATATAATTGTTAAGTATAATAATTCCGAGACGTGTTATTTAAATATTATTATTATAATTTATTGGTCTTATTATTATTGTTCATTATTATTATTGTTTATTATTATTTATAGTGAAAGAGACCATTTGGTCCACGTACTTAGCGAACGTTTGTAAAAATAACAATGGTCTACAAGTGTTCGCAAGTAAGTGTAAACGCGAGGCAAGATCTATCTAACTCTGTTCCACTTACGAGCAGACCAATGGTAACAATGGTCTACAATGGTCCGTGGACCATCGTATACCAATGTTTTTTTTTTCTCGCTCGTACATTTGCTGCTTTGCTCGCACCTTTATGAGCTATACGGTGCTTAAACTTAATATGGCAACACTCTCTTAAAGTATATAAAATACGGTATATTAACGGTCACACTGGATACCAAACTCAAACAGGGGCACAAATATTTGAAACATTTTCTTTAACAAAATATAATCCCTTTCTACTTAAGTAAAATATTACATTGAACAATTTTACTTTTAAAAGTTTCGCATTTATTCTATTATGGTGTATATAACTCCAAATATTACTAATTTTTAACTCGAACTAACTCTAGCAATTGGAAACTACTTTTAAGGGCGTTAAATCTTCAAAATAGAACAATATAATTATCTCATTTTATTACTATCTCCAGCATATTAGAACTTTAAAATTATCAAGAATAATAAAAAAGAAATGCATTTATTTAAGTTATCATTTTTATATCTTTTTCAGTGTAGTATTGAAGACCAGCCCCAAAGTAACGTTGAGTAAATATACAGTTGGCAGCGCTTCCCTTCCCCAAAGTAACACTGCGTTCATTTACAGTTGGCAGCACTGCCCCTTCCCATGTTTCTTTCCGTTCTGTAAATTAAAATCGTTAAGATGTCCGAGGTAATTTTTTTTGCAATTATCTTTAAATATCTACGACATCCGTAGTGCAAATAGCTTAAAGTGTTTACAATAAATTATTGCTGATATGTACGCGGATAGTGCTACAATATTTAAACACATAATGTTTCTATGAAATGTTAAATTGGACTTCAACGATTATTGTAGTGAAAAATAAACTAATTGGTCCTTTTTTTTTTTTTGATACGCAGCAAGTTGATGAAACTCTCAAGAAGAAGCGTACCTTCAAAAAGTTCACTTATCGCGGTGTGGACTTGGACCAGCTGCTGGATCTGCCCAAGTAAGCGCTATGACAAATATACAAACAGTAAACCAAAAAAAAATCAACCAATTTTTTCTTTTTGTATTACAGCAATCAGCTAGTTGAGCTAATGCACAGCCGTGCTCGCAGGCGTTTCCAGCGTGGTCTAAAGCGCAAGCCATTGGCTCTGATTAAGAAGTTGCGCAAGGCTAAAAAAGAAGCTCCACCAAATGAGAAGCCGGAAATTGTCAAGACACACTTGAGAAACATGATTATTGTGCCAGAGATGACCGGCTCCATTATTGGTGTCTACAACGGCAAGGACTTTGGACAAGTGAGTGAATAAAAAGCGTGCTGATTTTATTCAATGTATTGTACCAAACTCTTATCCTCTTTTTAGGTTGAAATCAAGCCCGAGATGATCGGTCACTATCTGGGAGAATTCGCGCTGACATACAAACCGGTTAAGCACGGTAGGCCCGGTATTGGTGCTACCCACAGCTCCAGATTTATTCCACTCAAGTAAACGATTTACAGTTACGTGTGGTAGTGTTCTTTTTGTTTGGAAGTTATTAATGCAGAGCAACACCGAATAAAAAGATACTAATGATTTTTTAAGATAAAGTGATGTGTTGCGTTTGATTTGTTCGCGTGTAAATAATTTTTTTTTTTTTTATAGCGAATAATTTTATTTGCAATCTGTCTTTAAAAGACAATCGGCAAGTTGCTTGAGTAAAGAACAGTTGACAATGCGTTGGCGAAGCCATTATGGATAAGGAATAAAAGGAATGGGGATGGGAAAAGAAAATAAACAAAAAGTTAAAATAAGCATGAGTTATTGTCTCCTATGAGGGAGATCAAGCGGGTGAAGCCTTTTGAGCCTTCTTATACTGGAGCTGTTGTTGAGTAGGTTGATGGCGAGTGTGTTGGTATGCATGTTGAGCCGATTTATATAAGAGGTGCTTAATCTTGTTATTTCTTGGTATACCCAAGGTACCCAAATAATGAAGCTAAAAACAACTTTTTTTATGTACAAATATAATTTATTTGGAACTACGATTTGTATATATAGATACATACATACATACATATAAATATATAGTGCAAGATAATCATACTAAAAATAGCGTCTTACGACTGCGGAGATATGCATATTTAATGAAAAAACATTTTTCCAAAGTTATTTTCGTCTACGCGGTTGATTATTTGTAAGAGTTACGCGATCATACGCTGTGTCCTTCAAGCCGCCATATGTTTGAGCTTGGGTGTGCTGCTTCACTTGAGTAACGGACATGGTACCAATTCCACTGCTAATTCCAGTCGGACTGTCGTTGACCTCCGTTGAGCCGTATGCGCTGTCTTTAACTTGGAAATTATTTTGTTCACGATTAAAAATGTCTATCTGTTGTATAAGTTGTTGCTGTTGCAGAGTAGGCTGTTCTGGTTGTATTAGGGAAGCGTTTGGCGGCATAGAAATTTGTGCGAGCGAATGAAAAGCATTGGATAAGCCGAAAAATGTTACGGTTTTTTGGGGAGTATTAGTGGATTTATCATATCCATTAATTTGTGTGGCATTAAAAAAGGAACTACCATTTGGAGCATAACCAATTGATGTCTGCTGGTGTACTTGATTAGTATTTGCAAATGTTGAGTCATACGACTCGGTTTTGTTGTTATCAATAGCTGGTGAACTAGCATACATTGCTTTTTTTACAGAATCCGATTTAGAGCGCTGTAAAATACTTTTAGTGCCACTAGGTGGTGTGATGTTTGTGCCGACGCCAATAGAGTTTTTAGTGGTTTGCGCGTGGAGCATATTGTTGTTGACAGTTAGTACATTTACGTTATTCAGCGATTGATTTATAAAACGTACATCCACTTGTGAATTATGTAGTTTTTGTTGTTGCTCACCTAAACGATTAAGTTCAAGATCAAGTGAACTGTACATCTGCATATTGCTGGCAAGCAAATCCTGCCGTGAACCAAGGGTCAACATGCTGTCTGCATTGTTTAGTGTAGATGCGGTGCTATAGTTTGAGGGACTTATTGATTTGGTATGTGATGTTATCAATACGGCGCCCATTTCACTTGGACCCTGATGAAGTGCGCCGGTACGTGGATCGAAATGTTTTTGCGTCGCATCTTTCAAAGTTGTTTTTATTTCCTTAGTTTTATCCAGTAGCGGTTTTCGTATCGAGGAAATATGACCAGCCACAGGTTCTCGGGAGACTGAAGATGAAGCTGAGGCTGAATTGTTCTCTTCGTTTTCTTCCTGCAATGAAAAAACTTTAGACTCATCCATAATTTGATTTAGTGAGTTTTACCTCATCCTCCTCTGCTATAATTGATGATTCAATCCAATCTTTAATACGGTTTTTTTTAAGTTGTCTATCAACATTGGTTTCTATGCCACAATCAGCTAGAGTGTATAAAAGTCGATTCTTTTCATCTGGACTGGAGTGAAATGAGTACATAGATGGACAAAGCTCATCTGTTTCATATTCTGCCATTTCCTTTTCTGCTGTTTTTGCAAGCCAACGATCATCGAGAAATTTGGCTAGATCTGTAAGATTTTTGGGTCTTCGGCCAGGGCGTGGCTCTAAGAATCGTTTGAACATACGTTGTGCTCGCGAAGTAAGGAGCTTAAAAAGTTTTGGGGTGCGACGTATGGGCAGCACCACTGTACCTTGCCAAGCCATATAACGAACGTAACGAGGGTCGTCGGAGGCAGCTTTCTGCCATGGTAGACAACCTGTTAAACACACAAATATAACAATTCCGAACTGCCAGACATCGTGACTTGGGTCAGCTCTATAGAAAAATAATGGCTAATATTTCGGATTGTAACAATGCTAATTTCATACAATACTCTACTTACTTGTAGGTACCCTCCGGTTTGACATCTAATACTTCAGGAGGACTATAAGGAAGCCATTCATTTCTTCGTTCAACAATGGAACCCGCCTGAAAGGATTCTCCAAAATCACAAAGTTTGACGCGTGAGAAATCCGAACGATAAATAAGTACATTGTCCAACTTTATATCACGATGAACTATGTCTCTGAGGTTTTTACAAGATGAAGAAAAATATATTAATTTGAGAGTTATTGCACTAAAGAATGATTAACGCACTTTGTGTGCATATAATCTATTGCAGCGGCGATTTGTTTGGCTAAACGCTTACTGTATACCTCGCCAACGCCTGTATCAGTCACATTCGATGTTAGGTCACCTAAATATATTTGCAACAGTAGTACACTTATATAAATTAGACTATAATAAGGGATTTAATTACCAAGTGGCGCATACTCCTGTGTAAATACGTAGAAACCAGCTGTTTCAAATGCCACATCGTATGTGGTCACTATATTTCGATGTATGCCCAGATGAAGTCCGTAGTGGAATTCTCTATAGAAATCACGAAGAGAAACATATGGCTTCGGTACTGCCTTTAGAACCATTTCAGTTTGTGATCCTCGGTGCTCTACGAGCAATATTTTTCCGAACCATCCCTCGCCAACGATCTGTAGTATATCAAACTCGTCGACCAAATGTATCTGCGTTAAAAAAAAAGAATCAAAGGTGTTAAAATGCGGAACCCGTCGATTAGCAATTTGTTTTGACATTAAAAGGTCGTCATCAAGATACATTTTCATATACATACTGACATATGTATTTATGTTGATGCTAAAATTTTCCTGTTAAATAATTGGCCTACAATGTGCAAGTCTATTTACTAGCAAAATAACTTTCTCCTCATATTTATTCTATTCCATTCTTTAATTTTCAAATATAAATACATACATATGTATGTATGTATGTATATTCAAAATATTTATTGTATTTGGCACTTCACCAAAATGAGACATTGTCAAAACATATTTCAAGATTGTTTTTAAATAAAAGGGATTATTTCGACTGCAGCAAAAAGGTAAGAGTATTTTATGTACATATGTAGAAATATGTATGTAGTTTTTTGAACTCAGACACAAAATTGATCACTGCGTTTTCGCATCGACAACCATATACTTTAAATTTATAGGCGCCACCTGTTCAACTAAACTGAGAAAAAATGTGATTTTTGTGTGTATATATTTAGGAAAAATATAATTTTTAATATTATTTAACCGATATGTTTTTTTTTTAAATTGAGATTTATGGCTGCAACTCAGCCGAGAACTCATGGAATTGAAAAGGCAGCTTTTGTGTTCTATCTATAAATCCGAGCTGTAGGCTACGGAACAGGTATGAACATGTGAATGACAATTGACTTTGGTTTTACCGAAATTTACCGTTCTACCATGTTTTTATGTATAAATGTTTAATTGTTTGCACTTAATCCACTACTATGTACTATAAAAATATTATTTCGCTTACCTTTTCAAGTTCAAATTCTCGAATTTTGTGTATACTCCCTCGTGGTCTCTTCGACATGTTTCCAAATATTGTCTTTTCAATTATAAATTAAATTAAAGATTTTGTTTCTATTGCCCAGGTATTTATTTCACGCATTTAGTTATTAAAACATATTTTATATTTTGTCATGTCCATGATAAATTAAATATCATTTGATACGATATTATTTTATGTATTCCATTTCTTTGTATGTGTGTATATTGGAGATGTAAAAGACATAGATATGTGCAGAAATTCTATGACACAAATTATAAAAGTTGCTTTTATAGATAGATACAATAATAAAAAATAAAAAAAAATACAACAAAATAATAAATAGACTAAAACTTTCTTTGTATAACAATGAAAGGCGCGCATTTATTTATAGCAATCTAGAAATAAAGATTAAAAGAAAAATAGAGGCGTTGAGAAAAATCATGAAAAAACTCTATAAAATAAATATTTACTCAATGTCTGTTTATATGCATCATATAAAAAGTTAAAAATACTTGACTTATACAAAGTTTCACTTCCCTATTTTCATTAAAAAAGTAAGATCTACTCCTAAAGCCAACATCTTTTGAAATTAAGACATACATTACATTGATGTCTTATGTTATGTTTAAGGTTAAGTGTCTACCATTCGGATACCGAAGGAAGTAAAGAAATAGTACATATGTATATGAATTTAGTTAAAAGTACTTATTTCGAATTTATGAATGAATAATTACGTTTTTAGAAATAGTAAATCAGTGAATTTTTTTTTGAATAAAATGCATTTAAAAATTATATCTTAAATCTCAAAATCTGTTTTGTTTTCTTTAAATGACTGTATGCGAAAGTCGAATACCTACTATTAAAATGAATATTTTCTTTTTTCAGTTCTTTACGTTTCAAACACATTTTATTTAAATTTGTATTGAGCTGTCTAGGTCTACCCCATTCATTCAATAGACAATAGACAGCCTTAGCCTATTTTGTTTTAGGTCTTTTGCGCAAAATACAACGATTTCCACAAATTCTCTTTCGTGTTGTTTCATTATAATACACATAGTATACACAAAAATGTACATATGTATATGTATAAATAAATCTACATTATATATACATATTTATGTATAGACATACATATGTATATAATCGTATACAAACGTATCTTAATATAATTTGTTCATGTAAAAATGCAGCACCGCATCTCTGCACTTCACTTCAAATTTCAACGTTCTCTCACCGATGAAATAAAAATATTACGCGACGTCGACGACTCTTATATAAAATTAAGAAGGAAATAATGCGAAATACTTAAATTCTTAAAAAGTATTTTCCCGCATTTTATCGGTGTTGATGAAAATAAAGAATAACCGAGAATTATAAATTAATAAATAACAATTTACATTTAACACACTTTAATCCTTTTGCGTAAACTGTTGCTAAAGATGCTAAACTTGTTTTTATTTCTCTATTTTTAAATGCGTTTTGATAGCAAAAATTATATATAAAATTTTCTAGCTGCGTCCGCATCCGCCGAAATTCCGTTAGCAACTGTTAGGATTTCTTCTCGAATTTGAATTGTATGGCAAATGATGAGAGGTGAGAGTATCGTAAAAAATGTTTAAAAAAGATTTTGTTTATGATGTCTCTCAATGTATTATTCTTGTTCTTGTTATTTAGTTTTACTCAAAATAAGTAAAAGAGATAATTTGCAGGAAAAGTTATTTATTAACTAAATAGAAAATACTAATTTATTAAAAAAAAAAAAAAATACATATGCGAATTTACTGCATCATATGCCATGAGTATTTTTTGGTTTTATTCTCTAGACGGATCACCAGACGTTTGATTTTGTTTTTTTTTTTAATATGTAAACATAAACGTATGTATGTGTGGGCATACATAAATAAGTAGTACGTAGAATGCTTATGGAATGCAGCAATAAATTTTTGTTTACATAAAATACAAGAATGTTGTGACTCTATATTTGCACCCTTTTATTCGCGGCACACAAAGTACCCGTTTTAATATTTTTAAGGTACAGCCCCATACAACCTTCCCACTCATTTTCGGTTTTTGTATGAAAATGATTATTATTTATGCATATATTCACTCCAAATTATGTAAAAACACTTCTTATGTCATCCAACTCAAAACCAATGTGCCACGCCCAATTTTAGGTGTGGCTTTCATACAAACTTACCGCCCATTTTCCGATATTTTCGAGACATTTGAAAATAATATTGTGTGTAAACTAGGGTGACCACTGATGATTACACATAAACTCTTTAAAGATTCGTGTGACGCGTATTTAAGCTTCGGTTCCACCGAAGTTAAGGTTTTTTTTTTTTAATTTTCGTTCTTGGCAGGTTTTTATTACGAATCGTATTAAAAAATGTTTTGTTTTTATTATTATTAATATATTTAAACAATATTAGTATTGTACAAATACAAACAGCACCAGGAGCTACGCCATCGGCTTATAATAATATTATATTTAGTTGCCCACTTGTCTGTCAGGATCCAATAATCCGATCAAAATATTTTTTTTAACGCGCATGCGTCATGTTGTTCAACACAAATACAACACAAGGTACAATACTTTGTAAATTTAAAACCGAGCAGGAGCCGAGTTGAGTGCTGATAGCTGCGATTGACATTTTTCATGCAAGTGTGTGTGATGAAGGGTTTTAATTCTAAGGATGTGTTCATATTTGTGTGTGTGATTGAATAAGTGTGTGGCTACATCCACTTGTCGCTGTCTATAAAAACCGATGTCGCAGCAATTTGTCCTGCATACTTTTAACTGTTACCGTTAGTGTTAAATCGTTAGACTAATAGAAATTTATAAAGTTTTCTAAGCAGTTTTCTAATTTTCTGAGACAGATTTTTTAAGGTCCAACGGTTAACATAGTTCTTACAATAATTATAAAAAAATTTTTAAGATTTTTCAAAATATTTTTTAAATAGTTTCATATTAAAAAAAAATTTTTATTGAATGTGTGAACCGTTCCAAATTTCAATATTTGTGTTAAAATAATTTAAACATAAAAATAAATATATAAACGTACGCATATTCAAATATTGTTAAATTTTGTGGAATGCAGAATATGAGTAAATGTGAATAATAAAATATTAAATTTTTTAACATTTCTTCAAGTTTAAGGTAATAACAAATACTTTTATCTATTGAGGTATTGATAATTGTACATATGTGTATGTTGTATAATATAAAATGTAAAGTAAAATATGTAATTGGTCAAATTCGAATTAAAAATAATAAATGTATGTAAAAAAAAAATAGTACGAATAAACTTTTCTAAAAAAATGTTTTTTTTAAATGCGTTCATATGCATATTAAATTGCATTAAAAAAATATTTCTATTTTATGAATTTAAATCAAGTGGGCGGCGCCCTGCTGCTGGCAGTTGCCAAATGCAATTTGAGTTCGAGCTACAAATGGAGATTTGATGATTAAGTGACTTCTATGGAAATGACCATCGACCCTGATCTGATAGAAACATATACCTTAGTACTTAAACAAGTTTTCTGATTAAAAAAGACTTTCTAGTTTATTATGTATTTTTGTTTCTTTTGTAATTTTTTAGGCATATGAGTAAATACATACTAAAAGCGTTTAGAGCAGCTCTGTATACAGTTTTGTATCTGTTGTCTTGACTGATGCTGCGGCTTTATAGAGTTTTGAGATGCTTTTGTAATTCAGTTGCGTTTCATTCGAGCAGCGTGTCAGTCCGATTGAATTTTTTTCAGTATAAATTAAATTTTATTTTAACAAAAGTAAAAAAAAAAAAATAATTGTTACTGCAAGCAATGAATAAATAAAATAGTAAAATATACATTTGAATTTTTAATTTTAATATTTCTGTTATTGTAAAAAATGTCGAAAGCACAATACTCAAGTGTTGACAGAGGTAATTGCAATAAAATTATAAAAACTACATATTCATACATATGTACATATTTGGGAACAGAGGCATTTTGCATTTTAATACATATAATACTTAAATTCTTTTTTTTTTACAAACTTATTAAGCAGCGTAATATGTTATAATTTTTTCAGATAAACATAGTTTTTTAATTAAGAAACTAATATAAATAACTTACAATTAAGCTGAATCGACCCAATGTCAAGTGAATAATTTTAAAATGACTTTTTATCAATGACTAGTTAGGGCTGTCGCAGAGTGAACTAACCCAAATGCTAGTCTTTTGTAGTCATTTCCCGTAGAAATTTTTATAAGCAATGTCCTAAAAAGCTAACGCGGCCGGCTCTGCAACAGCCTGGGACAGTTGTTAATTAGAACTAGGTCGTCTCTGCATCAACCTGAGACAGTTGCTAAACAGCACTTTTTAAATCTCAAACAGTTTATTAAATAAATGATAAAACAAATATTAGATAAACTTTCTTTACAACGATAACCTTGTCAGAGAGCTTAGCATATGAGTCCGCCTTTAATTAGGTCAGTCAATGGTTCACATGGATCGGTAGTGGTTGATCTACACACGTGGGTCAGTAATTGGCCCACATGGGTCGGTTAGTAACATTCTTACATGAGCCAGTCAGTGACTGATCCATTCAGTCTTGTCAATAGATGTTCACGGCTGTTGCAAAGTCGACCTAGTGCTGGTCAGCTCCGGATGCCTCAGCTTTTATAGAACATTGTGATGTAAAATTTGAAAAGAAAACAACATTGAGGCGGACTAGCACGTAATTGCGAATCGAAACACTATTTCGAAGACGCAATTTTTTTAATAGTTTAATTGAGTTTACAGTCGCATTTTAAAGAAATTATGATTAATTTGGCCATGTGTGCAAAGAGCGCGCTTAGTAGTCATGTAAATCTGACATGTCTAGATACATATGTATGCACATATACGTTTATGAATATATGTACTTTTCATGCCTTTTTTACACTAATTGTCAAAATGTGTTCATTCATTTTTTTTCCGTAAATTAGCTTAATGGCGGTTTTACTAATTAAACTTCCGGTTTGTGTACTCGTATACTAATATTTCTATAGTTAGATAGATATGTACAAACATATAAATTTGCTAAAATTATTTTATCAAATAAAAAACTAGTCTCAATCAATATATAACATAATGAAGGGACAAAAGTGAGTATACTAATTAATATAGCAACTTAATCTATGTCCAAAGTAAGTGGTATGCATTTTAAAATAATCCTGCAAGCTTTTTATATATTAATATTTTGTATGTGTTTAATTAATAAAAAAAATAAGTACTATGTATATTAAGCGTAGCTTATGTAGTAATAAGGATGATATACTATACATACCTACTATAATATAATCGGACAACAAAATTAAATATTTATGTTTTTTATATGTTAGAATTTGTGTGCGACGGCGGCAGCGACGACAACAGCAACGACAACGACGAGGGTAAAGAGGAAAAGGAAAATATCAAGGACGACATCGCTGAGGCGATGTCACCGACCAGTGATCGGCAAAAAGCAAAAACGCCCACAACAACACGTGACGATATCGATAGCACAGATCAACGTGAAACATGGAGTGGCAAAGTAGATTTTTTACTGTCGGTTATTGGATTCGCCGTCGATTTAGCAAACGTCTGGAGATTTCCTTATTTGTGCTACAAAAATGGCGGTGGTAAGTGTAAAAGGCCTAAAACAATAAACTACACACAGCCAATTATCCGGCACATAATGATTTATGCTTCACTGCGTATCAAAAATGAAAGAATAAAAAAGTTTCCCCTTTTTTTGTTCAGCGAGTCAGTTAAGTAACAGTGGCTGTTTAGCCTTAGAAACACTTTATTTTCATGCATGATTGTGACTGAGTGCGCTATTAGCTTGGTGCCAAACGCACACACAAAAGAACAGCATTTCCTTAAAGTCATAAAGAATAAAATGAGACTTAATGTGTTCGGCTACAGAATGCGCTGTACCCTATAATTTTGGAATTATAGATTCGTTTGTTAATGGTCGTAGTCTTTTTAGGTAAGATTCATTTAAAAAATCTGAAGTAATATAACTGAATAAAATCTACACTTTCTCTACACTCTCCCCCTCCTTTTGCAACTTTAAGCTTCTCTCCGGTCAGACGAATATACACAAATTTATTCAGCTAGACAAAAAATTATTGTATGTACATATTTATGTATTTACTTTTTAGAGGCATGTACTTGTACAAATTTAATATACTTAAATAGAGGGTATTAAAAAGTATTACTAGCAACCACATCACTTGACAGCGTTTCACTTGTTGCCGACTGCTGTCGCATTCTTGTTGATCCTTTATACTCAACGCCATCATTCAAAACAATTTCAAAGTTAAGTGCTTTTGTATGACAACTAAATCTGGCAGTCATAATCGCATTTGGCATTTCTTGAGTAAGTGACGAAGTTCTTTTAAAAGCGCTTGCCGGAAATGCTCTGAAAGTCGTTTATAAGCATTCACTTGGACTATTTTCATCGTTCAAGAAGCTGTGGCTCTTGGCTTAGGGTTTACTACTACATATTACAAATAATGCTATGCATTGTTAAAAAATTCATGTGCTTAACTCCCTTTTCTTTTTTCCCCTTTTTGCCCCCCTTTATTAGGATTTTATTCATTGCTTTATATTTGACGCGATTAGTGATTTTTATGTGTATAGATATTGTATAGGTATGTATATAAAATGTGTATGTATTTGTACTTAGTTTAACAGTAATGCCTCTTAAACAATGCCTTAAAATTGTTAAGTTATTTCGTATTATAATTTTTAAAAAGAATAATTTTATTGCGTTTCATTGCAAAAGTTAAGCCGCTAAATATCCATGGCAACAAGGTAGCCAAATAGCTGTATTTGAAAAGCAGCAATCTGGCAAGAAATAAACTGAAACCAACTTAATTCATGACTTGGTACTAAAGAGAATTACATACTTACAATAAATGTGTTATAATGAATATTTAAGGACGAATAATTGCAATATTCAAAATGCAAACATAAGTACATAGAAAAATATATATACTTTTGGATAAATAATTTATAAGACGATTGAAGCTTAAAATAAATAAAAAAAGAATTCTAAATAAATAAAAGATTCTTATTAATCACAGTTACGAAATAAATAAAAGATTGTTGTATATAAAGAGTAGCCGTCACCAAAGTTTATATTTATACAATGACCGAATTAAAAATAATAAAGCAGATAAAGTAATGTCGAGTAGATCGAATATTCTTGTATAAAGTAGGTATCAACACCTTATAGGGTTAAGGATAAAGGCGTTAAACATATTCTTACAAAGTAGCAATACTTATTTTACAATATGTTCGATATTTATAAAATATAGGTAATTTAAGATAATCTTATGACTAAGCAATGTGCACCAACTACGCCAGAACAAGCGTCTCATCAGCTCTTTGAAAGCCAATGAAACAGAATAGAATATAATAACTTTAATCTTTTTATGTTATTGGCATATTCTATTGACATCAAAGATACAAAACAGCTTTGTTGCTGTTGACAATGATAACGATGTCACTTCACCCACAAAAATGTCAAAATAAAAAGCCTTGACGTCTCTTTTGATGTGTACCTACAAATTGTTTTCAAAATTAGATTTTTATAAAAATGTAAAAAATGAACTTACCTTATACACACTTTACGTTGAGCGTCAAAACTGTAAGTGATGTAGAACAATACTTTTTAATAATTTGTTTAAAAAATGTCCTACAAGCAGGAAATGTCATTCATTATACGGAAATTGTCGCATCACTTGCACAAAATGTGTTTTTAAAATGAAGTCCTCTAGGCAAGAATACTTTTAATTGCCTCTTACAATTTTTTATTTTTATATTCTTACAATCTTATGTCAATACATATACCCTTACTAGATATATAAATTTGTGTCTACTTTGTTATATTTTGCTTGCTCGTTCGTTGGTTGACGGTCTGCCTTTGTGCTAATAGACATAATCAAATCATGAAACATTTACTCTCAGTCACTTAACAATGTATCGATGGCTCTTTAACAATTTTCCAACAGCTAACAATGTCACTTCCATTTATTTAACACTAACATAGACACTTCTAAACAGTGGCGTCATCCCACTGAAGCCTTAAGGGGCTTTGAAGACTTTGCAAGAACTTAAATCGTTAAATGCGCCACTTTTAGCTCTAAGCCTTGCAGCTAGTGCTGCTAACAATTTGTTTGAACAGTTTAAACAGTGGTTAAAAAAAATGTTCACCTGATTCTTGAAAAACTTTTTCGTATACTAAGAATTGAAATCGAAATTTTATTCATCAAATCTCAATTTTCCATCACATCTGTTTTTGAACCACTATAACAAGTAACGCAATGTGGTAGAAACCAGTAATATAGCTCAAATGATAGCTTGGACTTAACTATAAAGTCTAAAAGCAAAAACTTATGCAACATTAACTTGGGGACAAAAGGAAGAGTACAATTTTGACTGCCAATCCACCAGATACAACTAACCCACATGGCGCCCCTGTTTCAACAGTCACACGACAGTTTACATATACATAAGTACATATTTGTATATGCATATATTTACCGAGCGTCGTGGTATTGTTGTTTCTATTGATGTAAATAATATTAAAATGCCCTTTGAGCTGCACTTGTCGAACAATATGATTTAAATTTGTGCCTGTGTTTGTACATAATAATAAGGCACTTTATGGCCCTTGAATGTCGACCTATGTATGTATATGTCTCTCTGTCCATCCTTCCATGGTGTGTTTGCCACCATATTGGCTTCTAAATATTACTTCAGTTTGAGTTAGAATTTTTGCTTTGCATTTGACAGTATTAAATCTTTTTTAATGTTGTTCGTTATTTGTTTTTATACCCCTTACACATAGTGTAAACGGGTATATTTAGTTTGTCGGAAAGTTTGTAACGCATGGAAGGAGACATCGGAGATCCCATAAAGTATATATATTCTTGATCAGCTCGATGAGACGAATTAATCTAGCCATGTCCGTCCATTTGTCCGTCTGTCTGTTTGATGCTATGTGGTTAATTCGCTTAGTTTTAAAGATATTGAACTGAAATTTTTAACTTAAGCTTTTTTTCGGCAACGACTAGGTCAAGTTCGAAAATGAAAGTGTCATGCCCATATTTTTGGTTTAGCCCCCATACAAACTTACCGCCGATTTTCCAATTTTTGTATAAAAATAGTTATTATTTATGAATGTACTCACTCCAAATTGGATAAAAACACTTCCAATGCCATCCAATGTTAAAACCAAGGTGCCACGCCAATTTTTGAGTGTGCCTCCCATGCAAACTAGCTGCCCATTTTCTGACATTTTTGAGAAAATATTGTTATATCTGCATTTTTAGATTAAAATTTGATACCAATATTGTGTGTATTAGGATAAACTTTTATTAATTTTATTTGACAGTTGTAAACGTTGAACAAACTGAATAATCTGAAAAAGTAAATGCATCTTATAATGATAATGACCCACCATACGATCTATACAATCACGATGTGAAATCTAAATTTTTACAATTTGTTTTCAGGCGCTTTTCTTGTTCCATATTGTATTATGTTAGTAGTTGGAGGCATACCGCTTTTTTATATGGAATTGGCGCTCGGTCAACATAGTCGCAAAGGTGCCATTACATGCTGGGGGCGCCTTGTGCCACTTTTCAAGGGTATTGGATACGCTGTGGTGTTAATTGCTTTTTATGTTGATTTTTATTATAACGTGATAATTGCGTGGTCGCTGCGCTTTTTCTTTGCATCGTTTACGAGTCAACTGCCCTGGACATCATGTAATAACCTGTGGAATACACAGAATTGTAAACCTGTAAGTATAAAATTAAAAATATGATCTGATTCGTTGTTGAGCTTTTCCTTTATGTTAACCATTTTAGTTTGAAGTGCAGCATATCGCTAGAGCGATAACATCAAATTTAACTGACTTTACCTTGTATGACAATGAAACATTTTTATACACTAATGAAAGTCATATAAACTCAACGCATTGGTCGACCGTGGCTCCTACGCTGATGCCGACAGAACGTTTCCAGTCAGCAGCCGGGGAGTATTTCAAGTAAGAATTTACATTTTTATTTTACTTACTAGGTTAATACACTATAATATTTTCTTTTAGTCGCTACATACTCGAGCTAAATCATAGTGAAGGCATACATGACCTCGGCAAGATCAAATGGGATATGGCTGCTTGCTTATTAATTGTATATCTTATTTGCTATTTCTCACTTTGGAAGGGAATAAGTACGTCGGGAAAAGTTGTTTGGTTTACGGCACTGTTTCCATACGCGGTTAGTCTATATAATTTAATAGTAAAATGTATCAAAATTTTATCTTTTCGCTGTATTACAAGGTATTGCTCATACTCCTCGTACGTGGTATAACACTGCCTGGTGCTTTTATGGGTATACAGTATTATCTCAATCCAAATTTTGATGCCATATATAAAGCAGAAGTTTGGGTTGATGCTGCAACCCAAGTCTTCTTCTCTTTGGGTCCTGGCTTTGGTGTGCTACTCGCCTATGCTTCCTACAACAAATATCATAACAATGTATACAAGTAAATATTTAAGTTAAAGTATTTTTATCACATTTTAAAATATTCTCTCCGGCTGTTTACAGAGATGCGCTTCTCACCAGTTTCATTAATTCGGCTACAAGCTTTGTCGCAGGGTTTGTTATATTTTCGGTTTTAGGCTATATGGCACATACCTCCGGACAAAATATTGAGGATGTTGCCACAGAAGGTCCCGGATTGGTGTTTGTTGTCTACCCGGCAGCGATTGCAACTATGCCAGGTAGCTCTTTTTGGGCGCTGATATTTTTTATGATGCTGCTTACACTCGGTTTAGATAGTTCAGTAAGAATGTTCAGTATTACCTGGGAAACAATGTTTAACTGTTAAATTAAATTTTTTTCTTTAAAGTTCGGTGGTTCAGAGGCAATTATTACAGCACTAAGCGACGAATTTCCCAAAATACGTAAAAATCGCGAGCTTTTTGTAGCTGCACTGTTTTCTTTATACTTTGTCGTCGGACTAGCTAGCTGCACGCAAGGTGGCTTCTATTTTTTCAGCTTTTGGATCGCTATGCAGCGGGTTATTCCATATTAATTGCCGTATTTTTTGAGGCTATAGCAGTTTCCTGGATATATGGTAAATTTCATCAGTTTTTAAAAAAATAATTCGTTTGTAATTAACTTGTTTTTCGGTTCAGGTGTTGATCGATTTAGTGAAGACATACGCGATATGATCGGTTTTCCACCCGGAAAATATTGGCAAGTCTGTTGGCGTTTTGTCGCGCCTATTTTTTTGCTGTTTATCATTGTCTATGGATTAATTGGACATCAGCCACTTCGCTACGAGGATTACTTGTATCCAACATGGGCAAATGCACTTGGTTGGTGTATAGCGAGTTCTTCTGTAATTATGATTCCAGCTGTTGCAATATATAAACTTATCACGACACCAGGTAGTCTAAAGCAACGGCTGCGGACGTTAACTACGCCTTGGCGAGATCAACAAATAGCCGTAAATGGTGTTACTGGCGATGTTACTTTAATTCGTTTGACTGATGCTACAGAAAAGGAGAGCGCTGAAGTTTGAGTTCGACCACTGGCAAGATTTCAAATTTATTATGTTTGAATTTGAGTAGGTTACCAACAACTCAGTTAGTTCTAGGGGAATATTTATTAGAGTAATGTAACCAGCAAGTTGCCATTTTGTACACTTAAAACAACTGGTATGCAAATTTCACATACAACGTACTTAGGTTTCGTTTTCGCATAAGCAGTGCTTACATATGTAGCTTATCGAAAGCCAATACCGATCTAATTAAGCAAATCCTAGTATAATACATTCTGCAAGTTGATATTTAACTATTTACAAAATGTGTGTATCTATGCATTTATTGCTAATTCCAAAACTTAGTTCAATATTGTCTTGGGTCAATGGTGTGCAATTTTTTCGCACACTAAATAAAAAATGCTGTGTAGATAATATAATAATTGTGTGAAAATTTAGTAACATAAGCAAAAAATAGTTGATTTCTTGTATTTAACGGATTACCCTACTATTAGACATAAACAAAAAACTTTAAAAAACTTGTTAAACGAAATTCATAGTTTTTGTATATAAAATACTTGTAGTTGAAGCTTTAAAATATTCATGTAAATAACAGAATTTGGAATAATTTATTGGTAATTGTATTTTACGAAACATTTTTGAAGTTTTTTAATCAACAAAATCTTTTCAAACAGCCATGAAAAGATTTTATATATAGGTGTTTTACCTTAATTTTATTATTAAACGATTTTATGATTTATTTACATTTTCAATTCACAATACAGCCATTTGAGGATTGAAATTTATTGCAATATTCTTTTGAAGCAAAATTTGAAAATATTGCATTTGAACTTTTAGCCAGCCATTTAAAAGTTTAAATACGAATATTTTAAATAGTATTACATTCTTTTATTTGTCATTATTAAATAAATTTTCGTTTGAAAAAATACAAAACAATGTTTTTTTTTTGAAGAAGCGCTGCCTTAGTAACAGGAAAAAATGAAAAACAGTTAGTATATGTGTACTTGAGAAGAAAAACCCGAACCAAAGTATTGTTTGAATAGTATAGGTTTAAAAATTTTTGTCGTACCACCCGCCCGACTATTGGGAATTTTTTTTTCTTGGCGATTCTCAGAGCAAGATAAAACTATTGGGATGCCCCAAAAAAAACCGGCGAGTGAAAGGTGAAAGGACACACCCTAAATGGCAGTGTGCGTTGAAATATTTTTCCATATTACACAATAAATGTAAAAAAATTGTCCGTCCGTCCGTCTGTATGAAAAATTGCCGGATTCTTTTGGGGCAACCGAAAAAGTTTGAGTCGCAAAAGCTCAAAAAAGCTCATTCTATTAACGCCATCTATTATTCGAAATTTATTTAGTATACACCGTTAGTAGTTTTACAGTTATGAAGATTTTTTATTATTATTATTATTATTAATATATTTAAACAATATAAATATTGTACAAATATTGTCAGCACTAGCTGCTAAGCTATCGGCTTAATGATTACTTAGATTTTATTAATTAGATTAGCATCTTTTAGAAAATTGTATATTTTATTTACATTGTTAACAGTTATAGATTTCAGGAGATGATCAGGTGGGGTGGTGTTAAAATTATGTGTTCTGTGAGAGTTGAGGTAAGGACAGAGCATTAGGATGTGGTTTATATTTATAGGAGATACTCCACAAAGGCTGCATGAAGACACTATTGAATTTTTCAGAATATATTCGTGGGATATTTTAGTGTGGCCAAGTCGGAGACGTATATATGGCCATAACTTATAAGCAGGGATACATTTCGGGTATGCCGCTTTATCTCTTTCCGGGTTAATAGTTGCGTAGAAGTGTCGATAATCCTTCCATTTAGATAGCAATTGGTTAGTGATAAATTTATGGATAAGACGGTGAATATCAATTTTTTCGTGAGTTATGAACTTCAATAGAGGAGATTTTGCTGTCGTTTTGGCTGCCACATCCGCCATTTCATTACCGGCAATACCGATATGACTAGGAACCCAGGCTATTTTTATGGTTCGAGAGTTCTTGCGAATTATCTTTTGAATTTCATTGACTGTTGCACTATGACTTGTTGTGTTTTTTAGTGCTTGGAACACGGAGCAGCTATCTGTACATATAATAAATTTACCCCGATTTTGATCAGCATATAGGACCGCCTGTAGTAGAGCAGTAGCCTCAGCAGTAAATATTGAAGTATAAGGGTCAAGAATACCGCTTGAAATAATGAAACCATTATCTTGCACAACAGAAAAGCCAGTGTTACTTTCCGTTTTAGTTCCATCCGTATATAAAAATGTCCAGTGATGGCTCAGATACTCATGTTTCATTTCTGCAAAAAGACTTCTAAATATTTCTGGGCTTGTGGAATCCTTTCTGTGTTGTAGGAGGTTTGATATGAAGCACTGTTTGATTTCAGTCCATGGTGGAAATTGACTCGCCTGGAGTATGGCAGTCTTTGGAAATAAACCAAGTGTATTAGCATGACGTATACATTTAAAGATGGTTGAGGTATATCGTGGACTTCGTTTACGTTTCATCGCAGTTTTACTTAATTGATGCAAAATCTTATTGTGACCATATAGTACCTTGGGAATCAGGCGCATTGTGTTATACAGTACACGGTCATTAATAGATAGAAATCCGCTTTCTGCCAATAAATTACTAATAGGTGTAGTGGGAAAAGCTCTTAGGCTTCTTCTTATTGCAGAGTGGTAGGGAGCTTGAATTTGATTTAGCGTTGACTTAGCACAGTGGCCATAGATTGTTAATCCATAGTCAATTTTAGATAATATGATGGATTTGGTAATGTTAAGTAAGGTAGTTGGATGAGCAAGGCAATGTTTTGACGATAGGAACTTAATTACATTCAGTCTCTTAAATAAAGCATCTCTAACATATTTACAATGTGGCTTAAATCTATATACCTTATCAAATAGTACACCTAAAATAAAGCAAGTCGTTCTATTTGGTAGTAATTTTCCATTAAATGATACATTGAGATCTGAACAGTTCCTTTTCCTGCAAATGTGGAATGTGTTACACTTTGAAACAGACAATTTCGCCCCCTGAGTCAATTGACCATGTACTTAAATCAGTCAGTATGTGTACAAAAGTATCAGTCACGATGTTAATATTCTTCTGTCTCGTGTAAATAACGAGATCATCCGCATATAAACTGTGCTCAAAGCCTGTATATTTTCGCAGGAGGTGACTGATTTCATTGAATGCAATATTAAATAAGATTACTGAAAGTGGTGATCCCTGTGGGACTCCATTTTGAAGACGACCAGTCTCAGATAACATGTTATTAACCTTAACTCTTATAAAGCGGTGGGATAGAAAGCTCTTGACAAACCCATATATTTTTGGACCAACTCTCCAATTGGCTAGTTGTCGTAGGACAACGTGTGGACCAATCCGATCGAAAGCCTTCTCGAAGTCCAGGGAAAGAACAGAGACGTGATTTTTAGAGGAGAGAGTATTACAGACAAAGTGATCAAATCTTAGTAGCGCATCCAAAGTGCCGTGGTGTTTTTTAAAAGCTACCTGATTATTGGATAGAAGTCTATTTTTACCTGCAAACCAAGACAATCTATTTGCCACAATCTTCTCTAATACCTTGCCGAGGCAAGGCAGGAGAGAGATAGGGCGGAAACTATCTGTACTAGAACCAGCCCTGTTTGTTTTTGATATGGGAACTACACTAGCAGTTTTCCAGCTTTGAGGGTATATGCCGTTATCCAGAATTTGATTATAAAGAGAGATTAATCTGTCTGTTAATTGACTGGGCATGTTCTCGATCATACTATAATTTATTTTATCAAATCCTGGAGTAGAGCCAGTAAAGCGACGCAGTACATCAGTAAACTCGAATCTGGTAATTGGGCCTTCTATAAGTTTGACTGCAGATGATATTTTGGTGCCCAGGTTGTAAGGTCTTGCAAGGACGTTAGTTTTAGCAGAGCAAAATTCAGTATCGAAGTTTGAGTCCGACGAATATGAGGTCCATTTGTTGAGAAAAACCCTAGAGATATCAATTGATTGGCTCACAAATCCTAAATCCGTTTCAATGCATCTTATTCTGTGGCTTCTTGAGTGACCAGCCATTCGATTTACTCTAGTCCAGATTAACCCCATATCAGATAGAGGTCCAATCTTCTCTGAGAACTTTACCAAAGAGTTATGTTTAGCGATTTTTGTTCTCTGTTTAAAAATTGCATTTGCCTTTCTGAACAATAGGAGATTAGTGAGTGAACGGTGTCGTCTAAAGAGTCGCCAGGCAGTTTGTTTTTCCTCGCGCAGAGCAGCTAATTCCCTACTCCACCAAGGCACTGCCTTAAATAGAACTCGTCGTGGTGTTTGTGGAATAGAGTTCTGTGCAGCAGAGCGGACAATTTTTGCAATTCTGGCTGCCTCACAATTAGTATTGCTTGTATTCTGTACAAATTTGGTCATAAAGGCAACGCAATTTGATTGAAAGCGGGGCCAGTCGGCTTTGTCTGTAAGATATCTCTGGATTATATTAGGCTCGTCTCTTAAACTCTCATTTTCGATTTCTACAAATATTGGGAAATGGTCACTACCATGAAGATTCTGGACACTACCCAGTTACATCTAGACGCAATAGAAGCAGAGCATAATGTGATATCTATGTGCGTGAATGTGCCATGCGTAGAAAAGTGGGTTGGAACCCCATAGTTAAGCACCGAGAGATTTGACTCTAAAATAAATTCCTCAATAACTTTTCCTCGTCGATTATTAAATGGGGATCCCCACAAAGAGCTCCAAGAGTTTAAATCCCCCATTAAAAGAGCAGGTGTTTTGCATGTATTTAAGATATTTCAAGGTCATTCAACGAAATCTTGGTTTGGAGGGATATACAAAGAGATTATTGTTAGCTCAGTTGGAAACTTAATTGAAATGGCCACAACACAAAAGTTATGGCAAGGGTAAAAAACCGAATGGGGTAGGTCCTTTTTTATTAAAATTCCAGTTCCTTGCTTATGTGTTACGTTATTAGCCAGATTGTGGAAGTAACCCCACATATGAAGATGGTATATAGGGACAAAATTGGCTGGAATATGAGTCTCTTGTAAACATATGATGTTCGGACGTTTATCAGTAATAAAAAATGTTAACTCACATAATTATTAAAAAAATCTCTTTAAAAATTCCATTGCATAAAAAAAAACATATTAAGTTCAAATAATTAAAAAAATATATACTAAAATTACTTTAAAAGGATTAAGTTTAGTTTAAGGAGTTACTTAGCATTTATATTTTGTAGATAATTATTAAATTAAGCTCGCCCTTTGTGTATTCCACATTCCACTCCGCAGACGATGAGACCAGTCATTGCGAATGGGAGCGAAGATGGGTTAAAAAAGAGGAGCCGATTTTGTTTTTTATTTTTATAACTCTTCTTCGTCGACAGAGCTGTTGCCATCAAAGAACGAACTTGATCCTCTAATATTTTTTTATTGAATTGATTTGTGTTGTTTTTATTTTGCACGTCATTCATTTCGTCAGAATTCGCCAAATTGTCGCTGCTACTGCACGTTGAATTTGTACTGTTATTTTCAAACTCATCTATAATCATCTCGTTGCTGTTGGCCACAGGAGGGGCAGCGGGGTCACTGCATAAGTTTGTGTTAATAGATAAGTTTTTGTTGTTTTCACTGAACAAAGATAGTGGTAAATTTGTAAAGGGTCAGCAATTGGTAAAGTTGTGTTTGTTTGTTTTTTCAATAGTTTTTGGTTTGATGGAGGGGAGGAGTCTGGTTTTTAGCGATTGTGGCATATGTGTAGGCTGACGTAATTGATGATGTTGATTGTTTTTGTTTCATAAGTATTGAAGCTGCTTCCTTCATAGAACATTTTTCTTTATTTTAATTTTTAATATATCTTTGGCTTCAATGTACTTAGGGCAGTTTTGCTAGATGCTGTATGATTTTCTTTACAATTTGCACAGAATGTACGTGAGCAGGGTGTTGGTGCATGAGGTTCCAAATTACAATTCTCGCATAAAGTTGGGTTTTGCAAAACTTAGCCAAATGTCCCAGCAATTGGCAGTTTTACATCTCATTGGATTTGGGATGTATTCTCTGACATTGACTGTCCTCCATGAAATATTAATTTTTGCGGTAGATGGTAGAGGTCAAAGTGAGCTGCAGTACTCCAGTAGGAACACTTTTGTTATCAATCATTTTGACAAATTTATATACTCCTACCACGCCCTCAGATTTCAAACCTTCGACGATTTCTTCTTCAGTGATATTGTTCAGGTAAGGTGCAAAACGGTTCCTTTACAGAAGTTTAGTGAATTATGATAAGAGGCTTTTTATTTTACAGATACCGGCAAGCTCTTTAGCTGAAATAAATTTTCTGCATTAAACTTGTCCTCAACCAGGAGGAGTAAACTGCCATCACGTAATTCAGAAATTGATTGTATTTTTTTGCTGATGACTTGAGAGAGCGATGTACCGCAAAACATGAGTAATGTGAGATCGGTTTTTTGTCTACTGCTGATATGACAACATATCGTGGGTTTTGTTTTGGTGTATTTGGTAATTCTGGGAAAGGTTCCAAAATGTTTGTTTTCCTCTTTCTTCTTTTTTGGGAAATCGCTTAAAATTGCAAAGCGATTTGCCCCAGGGGTACCCCCGGCGGCATGTTTGAGCAAATATCAAACGTATATCAAAACACTATTTAAATCGATTTAAGTTTTAACACAAATAGAAAAAAAAAAAACTTGAAAAGGTAACTGTTAATTCAATTATAAGAAAATGCGATAAAGAATACGCGAAAACACTGCGAAAAATCAACCGTTTACTTCGAGAGTTAGTCGATGACTGATGAAGATTTTATTATAATCAAGAAATATGAAAATTTTATACGAAAACGTTATAAAGAAGACATTTTTCAACAAATAACTTTAACATTTCATATTATTTCTATAATTTTATTGCTTTACGATGCATTTGAGCGGGGGTGTATCATCCGTTTTTTTTTTTAAAAAATAAGGAAGCTAAAAATTGCCAACCCAATCATTTTATAGTAAGGACTCCTGTAAATATTTAAATCATTTTGTAAAACTTTAAACATAAAGTAAACTTCTCTTTGTATAGATGTTCCAAAAATATAAAAAGGTTTATGACTTTAAATAAATATGCAAATCATTTTCTTAATACATTAATCAAAAACAAACTACAGTCGATATTTGTTAGCACTCATTTGATTTTATTTAATTTTTGTCTGCTATATTTTTTTTACTTTATATTAGTAATATATGTATATATTTTAATATGTATTTCTGTAAAAACTATTTGCAACATGCAAAAGATTAAATTGAATAATCGGAAAAAAAGCTGCACGATAAAAGTATGTTGCAAATCAGTCAAATACAACACATATTTCAAAACTTTTCCTTTGGATTTTATTAAAATTTTTTATACTAAGTTAAAAATTTTAATTGATTCTTGAAGTTATGCATGGTGATTTATGTGGTATCCAAGCGACTTACTTTATATAAGTATTAATATATATATATATATATATATATATATATATATATCTTGTCGTTTCATCGTATCTCATGATACTTAAAGTTGTTTCCAAATACTTTAAAAATTATTAAATACTGATCAAATTATTAAATAAGTATTTTAAAGATCCTCGAATAACTTATAGTTAAAATACACAACAAAACTTTAAATCTGCTTGCATATCTAATTTTTTTTTTTTTTTTGCCGTACGTATGTACATTTTTAATTATTGTGGAAATGTTCTGTGCCTATAATACTTTGATTTAAATATGTTTTTTTTTTGGTTTTACATTTAGCTACTATCAAAACAGTGCATTTACGTATTTGGTCATTAAAGGTGCATAAAAATTCGAATTTATGATTCTTTTTTACTGGTGTATTATAAACATTTTGAATAAAAATGATAATTTAACAAATCTTAATTTTACAACTAATTATTTTACTGCAGCCTATACATATTATTATTAGTTAAGTTTGTCGGAAAGAGTCTTGATCACCTTGACAACTATTTGACGGTGGCTACACTGAGCAGAAATTCAGGCAGTTTATAAGTTGCATTCAGAGTGGTATATCCTCTAACCAAGTGTACCAGAGATGGAACTTTAGCCTAAACCGGACTGAGCCGTTATTTTTTTTAAATGTCTTAGATTACCAAAATACCCTTAACCGGAAATTTATACTTTTTTGGGTTTCATATAACCGGACGAATATGATAGCAAATCATTTTGTGAAAAGGTTGTTTGAATATTATTTAAGGTAAATAAATGATTACCTGTGCAAAAATGGTATGAAATTATGACAATATAAAGAACCTGAATTTAAAGATTGGATTAGCTAAGATAATATCCGTACTACAAATACTATAAGACCAATATAAACACAAAACTGTATGAATTTCTGTCACACATGGAAACAAAAAACCATAAAAATAATACAATCTCTTTGTGCAGAAACGTTAACTTCGGTGGAACCGAATTTTAAATACCTGTCACACGAATCTTTGAATAGATTGTGTGATCATCAGTGGCTCATATATAATTATAAATATATAAACGAAAAAGTTTACTTTTTCATACAAAAGTTTGAAAATAATCGGTAAGTTTGTATGGGGGCTATACCTAAAAATGGGCATGGCCCCCTGGATTCGGAATTGGATGATATAAGAAGTGTTTTTACCCAATTTGGAGTAAATAAGCCACCTAACCTATGTATAAAATCATTTACATTACAATTTCTTAAATAATAAAAATTATACGGTCATTTATTTTTATAAAATGTTTTATATGTATTTGTTTGTTTAAGTAATGGTAGCTACCTTTTTGTATGCCAAGCATTTTTATATTTATTTATAAATGTATATATGTACAGGATATTTCATTCTATTTGTTTTTAAGTTTGTATACTATAAGTATGCATGTGGTTTGATTTTCATTTCCATATTTGAATTCGTTTTTCAGTTTATTGATATATTGTTTCTGTTCAAACGGGATGCGTTTCATTAAGTTACAGTATTTTTTTTTGTAAATTATATTATTTTGATGTTTGACAGCAATATGTCACTTATAAATCGTCGTTTTAATGAAATTTCTCGTATTAAGCTAATTGGCTGATAAAATATGCAAAATTCTTATTCCTGATATATGTATTTGTTTTCGTTTAAGTTTAGTTGGTAATATATTGTAGTACGTACTAATGTATAGATATGAATATAACTCAACGTATGTTTATATGCTTGATAATACATTTTTTTATTGTTGGTTATATTTAGCAATTTTTGATTGGGCTGAGTTCAATAGTTGAACTGCGCTTATAACAATAGCAAAATCCCATTAAAAAAATTGAAGAACTCCAACGTTTTCTTAATGAGATACTTAGGTTTTAGCTATTGTTTAAAGCGTATGCTACACTGAGAGCGTTATACATACATACTTATATCAGTTAAAATTGTATTACAATATGAAAGACACATTTCGCAATTGACGCATGACTTATGAAAGGAATTATTAAATAATTTACAATGGAGGATATGTTAAAATAATAAAAAGTTTAATTTTGAAAAATGTTCTTCAATATTTTTTTTTTTATTTCGGTGGCTTTCAATTATTTTTTTCGTTATTCGTTTTTTTTTAAATTTTTTTACTATAATAGTTTTAACAATATTAATTAACAAATTATTTGGAACTATGTTTAAATTATTTAATAAATACATATTTGTAAGAAAATTTAATTTTCTTTTTAATGCACATTTGTGTATGTATATATATATATATATCATTTGCATTAAAAGTTTGTTCAATTAAAATTAGTACCAATATTAGAATATATTGTATGATATCAAAAAAGTACCAGAAAATGTAAATTAAAATACACATTCTTTATCTAATTTTTTATCATCGACTAATTTGATTTAATATACATTATATAAAACACTGATTACATTTTCAGAAAAACCTTCATTTTAAATTTGTTTATGGCTGCGTCCTTCTTAAAATCGATATTAGCAGTTTTTATTTCTGAAAAATAAAAGTAATACAGAGTTTGTCATGCATGCTAAGGAGCATTAAACAAAATCCATAAATGATCTTGGCCGATTAATCGAAAATTCTTTAAACCAATATTTTTGATTACCCAAACCATCAATATCAAACGGAATCATTTTCGTATTCGAGCTGTTGTGGTTAATTTATTTTGGCTAATGCCTCTTGAATTTATTTGTAATTCAAACTCTTAACTTTTGTCTTATTTAAAGCTGCGTTTATGACCTGATTTTAATTGAACAAACTTTGTATGAAGGCCTAAGTTTTTGCATCGACTTTGTCAAACTTTTTATATTGCATTGAAAACGTGTCTTTAAATTTGTAAATATTTGAGTCAATTTTCAACGCAAAATGAAGAACTTTATGTCATAAAATGCCGAAGCTTCCATTGTGTTTAGGCCTTTAAGTAAACTTGTTGATGTAGATGGTTAAAAGATTTTTGTAGTGAAAATTTGTTAAACAAGCGCACATCTTTATATGTGTATGTCAAAGTTAAAAATAGCAGTTACAAAATGAAGTACAAGTACTAATGATAGAAAAATTACAAAATATTCAACTAGCTCTACTTTATTAAATTTCATTTTTCCTTATTAAACAAAATTGATTCTTGTTTACTTTCAATCTAACTATGTATTAGTGTTGCACCAAATATTTAATTTAATAATTATTCTATAATAATGTAGACCTATATATTATATATTAAAGTTTGGATAAGCATTTAAGCTGTACCTATATTTATGTATAAATTTTAATTTAATATAATTTACCTAAATATACATCTTTCAATGAAAGGTAGTTTATTTTAATGATTTTTTTTTCAATTTAGATTTGTTTTTCGTTTTATGTGTTTAAGTTTGCTGTATTGAACTCAAAAATGCCGGATCAACTGATGCAACTTTGGCGGTCAAAAACGCATGCATGCAAAAGAGCAAACTTTGTAGAACTTGACATTCTAGTTCCTGTACAAGAAGAGAATTAAATGAAAACAAAAAATAAATTTAGCATATTTAAAATATTAAATAACAATAGTTTGCAAAAAAAAAAAATAATATTTTCTTGCATATTTCTAATTAGCTAGGTATATGCGGTTGTGCTTATAAATATATTTTATCAAGCCTTTGCTTCAACAAAATTTAGGGATAAGTAGAAGAAAATGCCTTTAACGACCACCGTTTTATATTCTAATACAATCAAGCTACTTACTTTAGTTTCGATTGCTCGCGTCTCATGATCCTGAAAGTGAAGTTTCAACTTTGACTTTCCATCGTCGCTTGAGCCGCGCAGCTGTGAGAATTTAAACTGCCAGACGATGGCGGAGTCTGGACCCTCTGCAAGTGCAAAGCCTGACTGCCAGTCTAACGTCAGACCACCACTTTTGCCATGATGCGAAACGGCAAAGGTTTTGCGCTGTAAGAAAAAAAAAGTTATATATCAAACAGAAAGCTCACATTATTTGCTAAAATAACTTTTTGGAGAAAGTAAGTAGATATTTTTTATGACACTGTTATGTTTTCAAGATTTTGATTTAATAATATTTTATTTGGTGTATACTAAATATGTGTACTGTTCAGTTAAGAATACTTACGCCTAATTTAATTACGCTGGTGACTATAGCAGCATTCCAGCTATTCTCAATGCGTAACAGTTCCTGACGTGTTTCAACGCTTAAATAACGGGGCTCATGTCCTGAACTTTGCAGTAGAAAACAATGCTGTCGGCTGTCAACCGTTTCCGATTCCTTAACAATGCGGAACATTGTCTGATAGACTTTATATACGACAAGCGCTTTAGACAGACACCCAACATTTAGCTATAAATAAAATAGTTCGAAAAAGGAAATAAAAAATAAAAGTGATCTTTTATAGAAATCTTTATAGTATTTTATCTATATTAAATACATAATAATAATATATTTTAGCGGGTTAAACTTTTTTGGTGTCATGTTCGCTTATTCAAACAAAGCGTTAAAGTTTTGTAAATTTTTTATAAAATAATTTAAATATCGTAAACGTCCATATACTTATAAAAAAAAAAAACATTTTAATACAGTGTTTGTTGCATTTAAAAATAAAAGCTATCTGTTATATCGTCTACATTTAGTTTAGTGTCAATAAAACAAAATTTTTTAAATCAAATGCAGCTTGTTTTGGATTGTACTTAGTTGTTGATCATTCTACTGTGGCTTCTGTGCCTTTTCCTAGAGGAAGTGCTTTTAGTTAATTTGCAATTCGTTTCGTTTTTGTTTTTATACCCGCCATATATACATTATGTGAATGGGTATTATCATTTTGTCAAAAAGTTAGTAACGCATTAAAGGAGGCATATGAGATCCCATATAGTATTCCATTTCTTAGTCAGCGCGATGAGATGCATCAATTTAACCATATCCGTCCGATTTACTCGGAAAGTTTTAAAAATATTGACCTGAAATCCAAAGCTAAAGCTTTTTTTGGTCCTAAGTAGTTTGTATGTCAAAACCATTTGCCACGCCCATTTGATGCATAGCTCGCAAACAATTCTTATGATTTATGAATGTATTCACCCGAAATTATTAAAATGCCTTTAATGTCATCCTATAATATAAGGTCCCCATTTAAACCCTGTTCTAATTTTTTGATTTTTTCAAGAAAATTATTCTGATATCTGTATTTTTAGCTTACAATTTGCCATACATGCTTCTTATATGAGATCCAATATTTTGTCTAAACTTGGGTTGTATCGGATCTTTGACCCCATCTTACCCCTTTTTGGGATATTATCTACACAAACTATTTACAGTTTTATGTGACGGGTATATATGTTTGGTTCTACCGAAGATATAATTTTTCTTTTTTATTCTCCATTTTTTATTTAGTACGTTAACTGTGCAAATAAGTTTTTTGATTTACTTGACATAACAGTTTTTATAAAAGTAAAAAAAAAAACAAGAACAATATCGACTACGAGATGCACTGCACCCAAGTGCAAGTCGCTGCATTTTTTAACATATTGTCGGATTGTTCAAAGCAAATGTATTTGAATATTTCGTACATTAAATAAATTTTGCCTGCAGGTACATTGACTTGTAGAGACATACTTGCTTTATGTAAATGGGCAGTTGTCTGAATTTATTTTATTGTTTATATTCAAGTACATATGTGTATATGTGTATGTATTTCATACATCACAAGTAAGAAGAGCAGAAGTTCAGTATAGTGTCAAATAAACAAACGAACAAAAATCGATACTATCCTTGCAAAACAATATTTATTGTGCTTCTCCATTTTTCTGCTTTCTGAACACGCGACATATAATTTTTTTTGTAGGTTTACTATGTATGAATATAAATACCGGTTACAAATAGTGTGAACGAGTATTATTATGTCGGAAAATTTGTAATGCATTAAAGGAGATATCTTAGACCCTATAAAACATACTCGTATATTTATTCATGGTCATCTGGAAAAATTGATCTAGCCATGTGAGTTAATTATAGTTTGATACTGTCTATAATGTCCGCCTGTCTGTTTGCATGTCTGTCTACTCTATGTTCTCTCAGTTTTATAGAACTGAAACACAAAACTTGAGTTTTTCTAGGTAGTTTATTTGTTGAAATCAGAATGCTACGCCCACACTTTGGTATAAGCCCCGTACCATCCGTTTTCCATTACAAATTGGATTAAACAACAAGTTGAAAGGTTCATGTCTTTATAGCATATACTATAGCCCTGTACAAATTTTTGTAAGGAAAATATTTATTTAGCTATTTGCTATATGAAGGGTATCAAAACTATATTCTTAGTTAAATACAAATTTCTAGTTTGGAAAAATAATACGAAATTTAACCAGTTCTTTTACGTACTTCCTATTGCTGACCTTATTTAAGAAAATTAGATAACTCAAATGTCAAATATCTATGCCAATGTGTGTGAAAAATAAAAAAAGCAACCAACCTTATCACTCATGGAAAACTGGCGACATATTGTCATATTCCAAGCGAATGTTAAAATTAATAGAACTGGATATGCTGCAAATAGCTAAATAAATTCATGAAATGCAATTGCTTCCTAAAGTAGTGAGCTGCACTCACATATACACTCCAAAAACGTTTTTGCTAAATTTATAAAACAGTTGTTCAATATATTTTTGTTGTTGTTACTTGCTCTATCACCTATGTACTTAAACTTTCAGTTATTTCAAACATTTTTATAGATGACAAAATATCAAAGCCTCAGGGTAAAGTCCATCAATCGATTTCAGCGGAAATAAATTTTCGCTTCGACGTTAAAATTCACATTAATAGACCAATCTACATATGTACATACTATATATAGTAAAACAATTATTATACAGGATATAAAGCGTCTACTTACCGGTGGCGATTCAAAAAGCATAACTTCAGTCCCTTTGAGCACTAGAAATCTAGGTTTGTAGCTTTGCCAGGATATGTTGTTGTTTATGATACCTTCATTTACCCATCCCATATACTCTATGCGTTCTCCAACAGCAAAGTTACGATTATAAAGTTTCATCTGTGTGTATTCAAGAGAATAAAAAAGAGAAAGGTAGATAATTATAACAAAAGAATTGCATTACCTAAAGATTAATGTAATTTAATAAAAGTTAAAAAAATAATTGGCAGAGTTTTTAATTTTATAACAATTATTGACAATTGCACTCATGCAATGTATGCCCCCATACACGGTCTGGGTGTTTCTGTCTTTGAAATAACTACATAAAAGTTATGTTATATGTTATTTACAGCGGTAAATTGATTCGAGAAAATTAATACTAACAATTAAGTTCTTGTTTATAAAAGTCATTATATTTTGCTGTCAATACTCTTCACATACATACATGTTAATTACCTGCAAGTGCGTCAGACCGACCACATTATCTGTGATCAGTTTAAGCCATTGACTGAGTATAGCCAGATCATCACAGTGTATAACGCCTGTTGAAACTCCATTCAGTCCACGTACCTCGAAAGCATTAGGGCGTAGTTTATCGGTGCCATAGATATACCGTGTTACATAGGCCATCATCAGCGGCACTAAAAGTATCTTTTTAAAATTGAGTACATATTTACTAACTTGAATCATTTATTTACCCGCTACAACATCAATCCATTTCTTCTCCGACTCAGAGCAAATTGACATCGGGCGACTGCAACTGCGACTAATAGTGTCACTATTTACTGACGATTTGTAGCCCTCGTCAGCCTTGAGCTCAGCACATGTAACATCATTATCAGAATCGGGAGTCTCCTTTGTAACTGTATAAACGTGAACATAAAAAAGTAAAATGTTTAAAATGAATTAAAATTTTTAAATTTATTAAAAAGGCAGGAAAAGTCACAAACTTCGACTTTAAGGTAATGATCAAATAATTTTGCAAAGCGTTCGTACATTGCAGATCTTTTTAATTTTGCTTTGTTTTTATCCCTTCTTTATTCATCATATATATACTTTATAGGTTCTATCTAGCCTCCTGCCTGTTACATACATTCGCACAAACTTAATATACCCTTTACCCTTTGGATACAGGGTATAATAATTATATAATCGATGCCGATTGAGAGTACATATATTTAATATAGCTTTATTAAACATTCGAGATGAGCGCGGGACTAAAGCTGAATCTAAATAGATATTGGCGCCTGTCCGTCTGACGTATAAGATTTAAAACTCAAAACTTAGATTCTAAACAACCCTCTGGGGATTACTTACATTATTCAATTTTTCTATCCCCATTTTAATGGTCAGCAATCACACTAACCAAACTAAACGTTTTAATTTTCGTACGAATACTTTTTTCCCACCTATCATAATCTAAAGAAAATGGTCAAATTGGTTCTACTTTTAGAAAATTTTGTAGCTTTTTTTACATACATACGTTAGGATCATCAAATTTTGAATGCTGAATAAATCTGAAATTTATATTAGTTTTTATTTTGAAAAGTGTCTAGACAAGATCAATATTGCGTTCAGCCCGCTAATTTGTCCTGCGGGTCGCATTGGTCCTAGTATCCCACGTCCATCTCTAGTAGACATGCCTTCTTTTACTTTTCACATATGTACATATTGTTTAAACTTGAGATACATATATTATTCCCCTCAAACAACAGAATACATGCAACTTTCGAAATTTGATGTTCCTAAAATTAGTAAAAACAAGAAAGAACGCTGGAGTCGAGTATGCTCGACTGCAAGATACCCTGTACCCAATCTATATGTACCTTAAGTTAGGTTCTATTTGACTAACATACATCATTGAATTTAATTTTCGTAGAAAAACTTAAAAAATCGGGTATATCTTTGATTGGGTTTATACCTAAAATTTTGTTGGGCCTACCCATATTGGTCTATTTCATTGGGACTATCATAGACATAATTTATACTAAATTAAAATTTTCAAGAATAAAAAAATTGTAAAAATTGTAAATTTGTATGGGGGCTGTACCTAAAATTTTGTTGGTCCTATCCATATTGGGATATTTTATGGGACTATCATAGACATAATTTTTACTAAATTTGAACTTCCTAGAATAAAAATGACATTTTTATGCAAAAACCCAAAATTTTGGGGGTACATTTGTATGGGGGGTACCCCTTAAAATGGGTCTAGAGAAAAACCGTTTGTAAGTGCACACTTGACGGCCTAGGAGAGTCTAAGTTTCAATTTTGAAAGCTCTACCTCTTATAGTCTCCGAAATAATCGTTTTCATACGGCAGACAGCATGACAGACGGACCGACGGACAGACAGACGGACGGACAGACAGACAAAGCTAGTTCGACTCCCCTTCCAATGCTGATCAAGAATATATATACTTTATAGGGTCTATCTTGCCTCCTTCTGTCTGTTACATACATTCGCACGAACTTAATATACCCTTTAACCCTTTGGGTACAGGGTATAAAAAGTGTAAAAAAAGTCTTAAACTTGCAGACAAAAACTCCCGATTTGAAAGTTCAATTGAGTTTAATTTTAAATACTTTACAATGTTTTAAATAGATCTAGCCCTTTTTCGTTTCGCTACGGATAATAACAAATATAATTGTATATTTGTCATGCTTGCCTATTTGTGACTTTTACTGACTTATAGAATGTATGTCATTACGTTGTTTCTGGAGAAAGGGAGTCGCAGCACGATAATGCTTAACAGTCAGTACAACAATATCCCCAGCGTTTCGTAGTATATTTACAGCGTCGTCGTGCGGACAGGCGGTTATATATTCACCATTCACTTTAATAATAGCGTCGCCCACGAACAGTTGACCCGTGATATCGGCCGCTTGATCCTTGTAGATGCGAGAGATTAAAATGGGTAATTTATGTTCTGCGCCGCCTTTAATGCTTAGCCCAAGGCCTCCTTGTTTTTGGCGAGTAATTTGCACCATACGCTCCTGATATGACATGATGAGAAAGCATTAAGAAAAAGTGAGAAATTGAGTGAATATAAATTGTGCAATGGATAAACATAAACTGTAATTGGTTATACAATAAATATGTTCAATAAAATGCAATGCATTATTCTTGAAAAAAATCTAAGTATTTACCATTTACAATCACGTTGTTAAAATATACATATATCCGTTAGCTATACAATTTTCAACCCTTTGAATTTTTAATTAAATATGCTTACTCGACATACTTTACTGCTTTTTTGTATAATATAATGAATGTAAAATATGTACTTTGCAGGGCTCAAAAGCATACAGAATCTTGCCTTTTGATTGAATACATCAAGTCTCCGCTTGTAACTTTTAATTGCAGTCTTCGTTTGCTCCTACCTACGTATGTCTTCATACATATACATATATGTATGTGAATATTCTTACAGGTGTATTTAAAAATATAATTATTTAAATAATCACAATTCTGCTTAATTTTTCTTCAAATACTTTTTTTCTCACCTTGGATTCCATTGGCGGTCCATTGTGCTGCGCGCTTGTAGGCGTTATAATTTCGACTTTTTGTAGCTTTACTAATTCCATAGTTAAATTCAGTCTAAGTGGTTCTGGTCTACTTTTTGCCATCACTGACATTTACCATGCCAGTGCGCACCTGAAATACAAGATATAAAATAAAGACGACTTTAATATATTTATTGCTTTATAATCTCCAAAAAAAACAGCGTTGTACGGGCATACTCCGTTTTTACAATTTTGTTCAATTTAACTCTTATTGTATGAAGAATATGGTTTAATGATCCAAAATGTACGTATATTATAGCCAATAATGATTTTTAATTGTCTAGATACATCAAAACCACAAATTTTGATTATGTGTTTTTATGTTTTTCGTACGATATTATCTTATGGTTAAAGTTTTTAATATAATGTATTTTACGTATAACCTATATATCGGTGGAACGTCCATTTTATAAACAATGTTTTTGAAATGATCGAATATATATAGTTTATATTTTATATTCTCCGAAGCATTAAACTTAAATCTTCGTTTAATCTTCTTTGTTCAGAAACTTACCTTCAGATTTTGATCAACTTTTTCCTCAATCGGAGTCGCCATTTTTTCATTGAGCTTCATATTCTCTAAAATTAAAAAAATAAGTACACAATATTTTTTATAACTTTTTATAAAAAACCAAACAAGGATAAACGTTAACTTCGGTGGAACCGAAGCTTAAATACCCGACACACGTATTTTTTGCTGTGAAAACTCTTCTTGATTATCTTAGCGGAGGATAGGGTTTTATCTGCATAAAGAAAGTAAAGATGCCTGCCCTGATACGAATGTTTATTAAGCTGCCATGAAGGACTACTTCTAGCTTATTGTTCCACTTATATTTCGGGTCAACAGGCGTCACGATGATGTTGGTTGTACGATTTGGGGTCAGAGGATTTAGCGTATTTTTCTAGCGGCTAATATATGAGCGAGCGTTTGTACAGCGTACATGAAAGTGATTTGTGTATGTGAGAGAATAGGTGCACTTGAAAAGCTCTAGTGATGTTAAGCATGGGGGTTAATTGGTCATGTCAGCCAAGTGAGAAATCAACTCAGTAAACACGCTGTCATTGCTTTCTCACTTGGTCCTTTATTCATTCAATGTTAAAATTCTTGTTAAACACTAATGACAAAAGTATTGTATGCATGTGTGTTTATGATATTCAGTTTATGGTTTATAAAATTCAGTGCAATATAATAAAGCCGAAAATTTTGCTTTAAGTTATTATTTTTCTTAATTTTCTAAGCGGCCAATTGTGAAGTTGGAGTACGGATTCCATTTAACATTCTACAGTAATATAAATAGATTATTTCACAGTTTAAATAACATAATTTTATTTAAAAAAATTAGCATGTACCCGCGGCTTTGCTCGCGTTTTTTTTGCTTCTATTTGGTGGCTAAATATAAATTGTTAAAAAAATTTGGGTTCAAATTTTGGAAATCCCCTAAACACGACTAACCATCATTCAAATGCGCCCAGCTTCAAGTCTCTAAGTTTATTCATTCCAAAGATATGGCTTTTCCGGTTTCGGTTGTGTTGGTGGGTTTAGGCAAAGATGACTTCGGACTTGACATGAGACGCTTGTTTCGGTGGTAATTTTACTTTTTCATTGTGAAAATAATAATAAAACAACAATTCAAAGTGAACATAAAAAAGTTAATATTGAAATTGTTGTAGTTTGAATCGGTTAGTACCACTAAGAACGCAAATTTAACCGCTTTCATCATTCTCATGCTCCAAGCTTATCCCAATGTCCTATTTAAATTTGTCGTTTAAGCATTATTACCCCACCCTACTGTATAGTAGTAGAATGAGGTTCTCGCCTTAAGTTTATATCTGTATGTTGAAGCTTCACTTGATGCTTATCAAATATTTAATTTCGAATATAGTTGATAAGTCGCTGTCGTGAACTTACCTTATGAGCCAGTTTAATATTGGTACATAAAAAACTGTTTTGCCTTTGAAATTTATATGTTGTCATATATTTTTTTGTTTATACGAACTCCGTATAAAAAATTACGTTTTATATTTTTTGCTGTTGCAGCAAGAGACTGTGATGCGGATTTTTGTTTTTTTATCCTTCTCGCGATGCATCCGCTGCCAATCAGCTGATTAAATATGTATGTACATTTGTTTGTAGCTTTAAAGGATACTGTTTTGGTTGCTATTTATGTTTTGAATCAAATTTACCCTTTATTTTTTGCGTTGCTCTTAATAAATGTTCTTCCGACATTCTTTATTTAACGTAAAACATAAATCAAATATCTTTTTTAACTACATGATTTTTAATATATATATATGTATATATATATATATATATATATATATATGTATATTCTTTTGTAATATTCACTATACACATTCCTGAAACACTCTCTTCATGCTGCACTTAGCTAAGCTCTGTGGAATTGGGTCAAACGACGTTTTTTAATTTGATATATTTTGTCGATTTGTTAAAAATTAAATGCAATTAAAAACTTATTTTCATTTTGTATGCATAAAATTATGCTTTTCTTTTTTTTCTGTACATGCTTTTGTTATGTTGTTTTAGAAAAAATTATAATTTCTCATTTTCGCAACGCTTTCCATCCGGTCCGCTCAGAACATTCTCACTGACAGCTCAGAAATGAACTGAATTCGCTTTGAAATGTAGTGCCAAATATCCTAACGCTTGGGTCGAGGCCAGTGTTGCCATAATGTATGAAATGGCTAAAACTGGATGTAATTCTTACACATTTGTCATCATTTTATTGAACAAATTTTGATTCATTCAGATTTATACACTGTACAAGGTGTGTATGAAAATTTATTAAGTTTATACTAGCCACAAAAAATATCTGAACTTTAAAAAAAAAGTGAATACAATTGGCCCCATCTCTTAGAACTCTTTTTGCATCGAAACGCGACATGTTTTATTGAAATTTTATTTTAAAACTAATAATGAAGCAAAATGTAATATCTGTTATACTTTGTACCGAATTTTGATATAATTAACAGATTGTGGTTTAGCTATTTTTATTTTTGCTTCGGATAACAGTATATGTTAAACTAATAGCTATATGGAACACCAAACTATAACGCATCTAGCATAATTATCAATGCTGTTTTTCAAACCCAATATTATTTATGAATTTGTAATTTTGTTGTAAACCTATTATATTATAAAAAATATTATAAATCCAATATGTAGATATATTGGTACGCAGCGTGCGTATTAAAAATTAAACCTAAAAGAAACAAAAACCGTTAATTATTTAAATGGAATACATATACACTCAATTCGTCAGTAATTCTAATCAAAAATATAGTACCATATAAGGAAGCCGAAATGAACATATTGATATAAAAGAGACAGAACACCGCAATTCAATAATTTTTACAATTACAAAATATTTTGGAAATATAAATATCAAACAAATGTCTTGATTTTAAAAATAAACGAATTCAGAGATTGCAGACATATGTTTTCTATAAAAAAATAAACGATGTGAAAAGGGGGAGGCATCATATCAAAAAGAAACATACCGCAAAACCACATATGCATACATATGTATATAAAAGTGTACCGGCACTCTTATTCATATAAAAAATTTAATTATTGATACGAAGGAATAAAGGTGTCAATTTAAAATTGCAGAATGTCATTGAACAAACAAAAACAAGTCTACAGAGTTTTTCAATTTAATGTCTATTACACGTAAAACATTTTGCCCAACAGACTTTAAATAATAATATATATATACATACATATATACCAAAATATAAAAATCTAAATTATGAATTCATTTTAAATGTTTATACTTTAGTTGCTCAAACGCACGCAAATTGTAACACAGAAAAAAACATTACAAACCAAACTTGTAAAAATCTAACTTACAAAGAATATAAAATGTTTTCAAACTGATCTTTACATGTAGAAACTCGAATTGTTGTACATTTTGTAATAATTTTAGCGTTAATACTCGGTCTTGATTGTTTTTTATTTTGTGCATTTCTACGCCGTCCGCCCCAGTGGATCACACTTCTCCCGTGCCTATTAACATGTGTACTGAGTTTCAATTCTGTAGCTCAGATATTTTCAAAAAAGTCATTTATATAACGCCAAGCCCACATCCCATTTTTCAAATGAATTGTAATTTTCCCGGTCCTATTTCAAATACTTGCATACTTACATATATACATATACATATATACATACATACATATATACATATATACAACCATACATACTAACGGAAAATATCGTTCTTCTTTCTTTTGTATTCATCTTGTTATAAATATTTAATGTTTGGCTTAACCAAAATTGAAACAGTGCTCTCACCTTTAACTAGATTCCATATATATTGTAAATGTTACTAACGTCTCTGCGGCTTCAATTTGTAATTGTTTTATATATAAGTATTTTGTCACACGTTTAATGGTGTTTTACACCATCACCCTGTATTGCCAACATATCAGCTGTCAAAATTAAACCAAAGGACTTTGTTGCTTCTCCTAAAAAGTATTCGCTTTTTGGATTCCTTTGATTTTTGATAATTCTTAAAAAAGTTTGATGCATTTTCATTCACAATTCGTTCATAAAGTGTTACTTTGTTTATTTATATTATTCAGTACATTTATATAATTATTATAAATTACATAATTAAAAGTATAATTATATAATTATTTCAAATTGTTTTTACAGTATATTTAACAAAAATAACCTTTTTTTTTAGATTTTTCTACTCATTGTAGTAGAGTATTTTTAAAGAAACTATTTAACTCCGAAACACTTAGAACATTGTCTCTGGAAATTCAGAAGTGAACTGAATTCGCTTTGATTCTATTGCTTGGCGCTCACTTGTTAAATTTTGTGCTCACATACACAAACTCAAGAGACGGCTGCAGTGTTGCCAAACTCAACAAACAAGGCTAGTGCTGCCATAAGTTAAATTGTGCTTAAAGCTTTTGCAGAGTAACGCTTTGGGCATACTTTGTCATCAGTTGAGTGAACATTTCTTGTTTCATTCCATTTTGCATGTTTAGCTATAATTTCTTGATATAAAGAACCAATAAAAATTAAACTTGGTCTACGATGGTCCACGGACTTGTAGACCATTGTAGACCATTGTTACCATTGGTCTGCTCGTAAGTGGAACAGAGTTAGATAGATCTTGCCTCGCGTTTACACTTACTTGCGTACACTTGTAGACCATTGTTATTTTTACATACGTTCGCTAAGTACGTGGACCAAATGGTCTCTTTCACTATAAATAATAATAAACAATAATAATAAGACCTATAAATTATAAATTAATACTATTTAAATAACACGTCCCGGAATTATTATACTTAACAATTATATAATTTATATTAAATTACTATACTATAACTTAAATACTCATATTCATATGGACGATGACGTTTAAGTAACGGATACATTATTGCAATTATTGCAATGTATGGCTATTATTGTTCTTGGCATTCAATATAAACAATGATGTGCGTGTCTATGTAATTTAAATAGAACATAACTAATAGTCTGAATAGTCTTAATAATTTACAGATATTTTGCGCTTTCGCTACATACACCGTTCCACCGGCACTAAAAGCCTCTTCCTATTTCATCCATGGAGTCAAACACGACGCGTTTGTGTTTTTATTGCAACAAATCAGTTCTTCGATTACTGCGTAATGGACTTGAAATTGAACCACTATAATATCTATATATCTTACTATATTATGCAATTCTAAGAAAATGTATTGTTTCTCAACTGTTTGTTTACATAATTTTAATATTGTAAGCTCTGTTATGTTTCTCTGTTGAACGCCAGGGAAATGAACATATAGTTTGTACTCTTCTCACTACAGTTTATTGCAAAACAAAACAAAACATATAGCTCATATAGGTGCGAGGAAGCAAGAAAAATTGGTCTACGAATGGTCTACGAATGGTCCCAAATGGTAGACCATTTGTAGACCATTGTTCTCCTGGTCTGCTCGTAAGTGGAACAGAGTTAGATAGATCTTGCCTCGCGTTTACACTTACTTGCGTACACTTGTAGACCATTGTTATTGTTGTAGACCATTGTTATTTATACGTTCGCTAAGTACGTGGACCAAATGGTCTTTCACTATAAATAATAATAAACAATAATAATAAGACCTATAAATTAATACTATTTAAATAATACGTCTCGGAATTATTAAACTTAACAATTATATATATTAAAATTAAATTACTATACTATAACTCATATTGTAGACCATTGTTATTGTTGTAGACCATTGTTATTTATACGTTCGCTAAGTACGTGGACCAAATGGTCTTTCACTATAAATAATAATAAACAATAATAATAAGACCTATAAATTACTATAAATACTATTTAAATAACACGTCTCGGAATTATTATACTTATTATATTATATAATTTATATTAAATTACTATACTATAACTCATATTGTAGACCATTGTTACGTTCGCAAATGGTCTTTCACTATAAATAATAATAAACAATAATAATAAGACCAATAAATTATAAATAAATAATATTAAAATAACACGTCTCGGAGTTATTATACTTAACAATTATATAAATTATATTAAATTACTATACTATAACTTAATACTCATATTCATAATATGGACGATGACGTTTAAGTAACGGATACATTATTGCAATTATTGCATTCAATATAAATAATGAAGGTGCATGTCTATGTAATTTAAATAGAACATAACTAATAGTCTGAATAGTCTTAATAATTTACAGACATTTTGCGCTTTCGCTACATATGTACACCGTTTCACCGGCACTAAAAGCCTCTTCCTATTTCATCCATGGAGTCAAACACGTCGCGTTTGTTTTGTTTATATTGCAACAAATCAGTTCTTCGATTACTGCGTAATGGACTTGAAATTGAAACCGTTGAGGAAGCCGAGTAAGTTTAGATATATTTTTTTTTTACTTTTTATTCATTTAATAATTTACAGATATACATATCTTCCTCCTCGCCATTTACTCCATTGAAATGGTAATAAAAATCATTGCCAAAGGCTACTCCTACTCAATAAATACACTTATCTGCGCAATCCTTGGAATTGGCTCGATTTTCTCGTAATCACCTCCGGTTATGCAACCATTGACATGGAAGTCGGTAATCTGGCCGGTCTGCGTACATTTCGTGTGTTACGTGCTCTGAAGACGGACTGAAGACTATCATTTAGAATGGAAAAAATTAAATAAAAACAATAAAAAGAAAATTGATTAGCGTAAAGGGGTCCTATTGAGTTCCTATAGCAAAAAGAAAACATGCAGAAAAAAGGTGCTGGTGGTGGTGGTGGCGGCAACGCCATAAAAGTGGCAAAGACTCAAGTAGAAACAACGATAGCAATGGAAATGGCCACTTAAATTAAAATTAAACAATAATCGGCAATAAAGTGCGTCTTTTGGCGTACTACTACTTTTTATTTCTTTTTAAGTTTTCACTTCCATTTTATTGTTAAACTGATGGCGCTTTCGAAAGATTTTCTTTTTTTCATTGTGGCTGGAATATATTTGATTTAATCATTATAACTGTCAGTTTAATGGCTATATAGGTGCGAGCAGGTTAGAAAAACAAAACAAAAAAACGTAAGTAAAATAAAAGAGATAGATGCTGAGTTCCATACCTTGTTATAATTGCATCATACTCTTAGATTTTCAGCTCAAAAGAACGTTTTGTGGAGATCCAAATAAAGATAAAGAGGTATTGGCTGTCGAACAAAATTGATTGATATTCGATATTCACAAAAGTTTCGCTGTATGGCAACTAATTTCTAAGATGTACCTAGCTTTTTTTTCCTATATGAACGTGGAGTTGCCAAAATTTCTGAAATGACAATTCTATTTTCCTAAAGTTTTAATACATTTGCGTGATTTTGTTCTGATTGCGGAGAAAGTTTAATTAACTATCATTTACAGTTAATTAAAAGTTTCTAACTTGACTGCGCTGTCGAAGTTCATAGTCTACTGGTCCATATGAGCCATAAACTCTTGACAACAATGAGTTAAACCAGAAAAAACAATGATACACAAAAAATGTTATGCTTAAAATGGATGTTGGGGATAAGATGTTATTTAATGTTTTAATACCCGAATGCCGGAAGATTTTTAGGGCGTACCAACAGAAACGAGTGTATTTTCTTTTAACATACATATAAACAAAGGACAAAGCAAACAAACGCAATAGATAAATTTAATGTATTGTAAGAAATTCTCATAAGTTGTTTTCCAATAAGCTTTTTAGTGACAACGTATAATATAAAAAAAAAAAAACTTTCCAATTGCCAGAAATCATCAAACTTTTTAATAAAAAATTTTACCTATAGCCAAAAATAATGACGACAAATAATGGAACAAACTCCCAATTATGCAAATCAAGTGAAATATTGTAAAAGTTCGAAATGTAGTTTGAAGCTTGTATATTTAAGACAATTTATTGTGCAAATATTATCACAAAAAAAGTGTGAAAGAAAGTTGCAATGCAAAGTAGAAAAGCGATTAAGCAGCGAAGATATATCAATATTAAAAATATTCACTCAACTACTTCAATACTTTAACACTTTGTAATCTACTAGACTTAATAAAAAAATGAATTTATATACAGTCAAAGGTAAAAAAAATTATATTGAGGATACTTTCTTTTAAAATTCGACATTTCGATTCGATTAAATCAACTTTTAAACTTGATTTTATCGTACAAACACATTTTTTTTATATCTCAGGTCTCTTTGTAGTTTTTTGTTCTTTTATTTTCAAAACCAGAATGTCTGTCGTTGTGCTTTTATTTTAGATCCTTCCTTTTCCGTCCAAATCGAAAATCGGTTGATTTGTACGCTCATGTTCGGGCATTATTGGCAAAAGTTTTAGTCGGTTTGTGTACGCTGTAGAGTTTGTTAGCTGATTGAAATTAGTTGAAGCGAAAGAAAGTTTGTTTGCAAACAATTTTATACAAAAATATTTCGTTGCAAAGTAAAATTATGACTGCTTTGCATATTTTTGGACGTAATGCAAAAGTTTTTGTGTCCCTTTCCGAAGTAGCAAATTTTGAAATTTATAGATACATTGTTTGTTTTTTGTTGTTTTAACATTCTTTTGGTGGTTGGTATTCTGTTTATTAGTGAAAATTTTTGAGTTTTCGAATAAAATCATCTAAACTTCTGTGAAAAGTTGACTGTATGTTCATACATACATATGACAAAATGTATGAATCTTTGATGTGTCTGTGATAATCGACATTTTCACAAACACCTCTTGTGTTAAATACTTTTAAGAAAGGCAACAAAGCACAAAAAAAAACAATATCTAATGTAAATTCTTTCGTTTTGCAGTACAAAATCTATTAATTTGTTATTACATACAATATTTTTGATTTGCATTAAAGTTACTTTCAGCTGATATGTAAAAGTCTAAATACATTTATGAAAAATGTTTATTCGATAAGTTAATCCATGACGATAGGAAACAATACGTTCTGAATAAGTGCAGATACACTATTTTCCTTTTCTGACACATCATGCTATGCCATTTAACATTTATACATATAAACAAGTTATAAACTACGTAAGCAACGAAGTATACTATAAAACACAAATTTTAAGTAATTTTGTTAGCTTGTGGTTTAATGAAGTTAATCAAAGTAAGCGGCCAGGAGTGTATATAGATTATTTTGCACATAGTATATATTAAACACTCTACACGCTTTTGAGAAAGTCACATCACAACACACTCCGAAGTAATAATAGATAGTCAAACTCATCTAGTAATCACAGGTTACGCTTCGAGTAGCAGAAACAGCTCAAAACTTAATTATGTTCGATTCACTAAAAGAGATCACCATGGATAAAATACTTATGAGAAAATCACAAAATCAATTCAGTAAGTTAAGCGTAAAGCAAGGAGTATCAGAAGTTCAAACTGGGTTTGGCTTAAGACTACCTCAAATTAAGCATTAATTATTTATGCTTTGAAATTAAAAATTTCATCTTCTTTTATTAACTACAAATGTTTAAATAAAATGCTTTTTGTTATGTTATCATTTATTGTAAAATATAAGAACATACTTGTATTACTCTTGTGGTGACTGTTTAATATATTGATAACAGCGTTGCAGTGGTTTTGCCAAGAATGTGGAGGCTTTGGAAAAAAAAAACATCTTACAATCTTACAAAAATATGACAAAAAAAATGGTGTGCATTAAAGACAATAAATTACCCACAATTTACAATATTTTATTATACTTAATAATTTATACCAATTTAAAGCGTCCATATAAATAAACAGTACACACATACATACGTAGATAGTACGTAGATATGCAAGCACGCAAGTGTAAAAATTAAACATCAATTTGCAATAAGAAAAGCTCAAAGCCACCAAATAAATAAACAAACATAAAGTCAAACAAAATTCAAAATAATACAATACAATAATATTTTGCATATGCAATAATAGTTCACTATTTTTAATACTTACAGCAGACTATACTGTGCAAAACTATGGTCCTACCTTTCGGTTTAAAAATGTATGTGTAAAATATAAAAGATTATGTTAAAATGCTTGAAGGTTCCGAAGGTACATACATATAGTATGTATATACTTTCGCAGCTTATTCGCTCAAATTTATTGATCTGGAAATTAAAACTTAAGCAAATTCATTTACAAATTCATTATGCATGTTTATGATTAACAATTTCTGAACCATTTATTAAAGAGTTTATAAAATTATGGTTAAAATTAAAGAAAATATTATTGATTTTTTTTCGTTTTAAAGTGTTGTGAGTGAATATTCCATAACTACGACCAAAACTACACCACCATGAAAATAACATCGAAAAGTTGCACACGGAAATGCATACAATTTTGTGATGAGCACGATTCATACATAGTACATGAATAGGAGTATATGAACTGCGGTACAATCAAAATGCGGTTTTAGTTGCGTGTGCCAAACATGGCAAAGAACGGTGGCTCCTGCAACAGCAACTACAATAATAATACAAAAAAAAAAAATGTTTGAACATTGCTGACAACAATGACAAAAAAATAACAATTGTCAACAATTTTAATTTTTATATGCATGCAATTCACATAGATACGTATACGTACATATACATACATGAAAACATATCCACAAGAATATATATAAGCCAACACTGCGGTTAAAAAGCGTTGCATACTTTCAGTTGCACGCATTCAATGTGAATTGAATTGGGTTTGGTTTGGTTTATTCGTTAGTTTGTTCAGTATACACGAAAAAATTCACGAACATCGCTGTTCTTACGACCATTTTAGCGTGTTCGTTTATTTGTTTGCCATAAAAGCAGACCAATATACCAACTGAACTATCCAAGTAACGTCAGTGCCATCTCCCAGAATCGTTTTTACTTCCGGTAACTCAAATACCAAAGTGGAGGTTGGAAATAGAAATAATAATAAAAAGCAACATTGGATACATTTGTTAGGGATTGTATATGTTGAATTGTACGACTCACTTTGTACCTTTACATTTGTGCGTGTGTATTGTTCACTTAATTTGCATTGCGGTTGAAAATGTTGCAGAAAACTTGAAACACGTTGAGAACAAATTTTTCATTTTTCCAGAAATGAAAATTGTTTGCGGTTTGTTATGTTGCGGTTGGTTAATTATGAATTATTAAAATTTGATGACAATATCTCCCTAGAGTGCTGCCGTTTTTATGAAATTTAGTTAATATTTAAAATTAATGCATACCAAATTGCTTCAAAGTAAATTATTATTTAAAACATTTTTGTATGTTGCAAGCACTTTATTATGATATTTAACCCGAATAAAATTTAGCGAGAAAAACGATATTTTGCAGGAGAGGCTTTTTAATAATTTCTATTAATTAGTTCAAACTTCACATATAGTAAAGTATTCTTAAATGTAATAAATGCGTTTTTCAGTATAAATTATGAGTAAAACCATTGTTTTTTAAGCTTTTGTTCACTCATATTTTTTTGTTTTAATTGTATAGTATACAAATTTTTATGTAGGCTTTAGTTTTGCAAAGCATAGATTTTCTTTAAAAATCGAAGATTTCCTTACTTCTAATATTATGCATTATATTTGCTTTTTCAAAGAACATACTATACATACATAATGCTTTAAAGCTTATGCTTAATAAATTTGCAAATAAAAAACTATTGTCTTTTTACGACTTATAATAACTACCATGAAGATTATTTTAACTAGAATGTTTCGAAGTAAAACTTATTTTATTTTATTTTGTTATTAACTTTTTTATACATTATAAAACGCTGGCGTTACTTGAGCAATGGTCGAAATAAAATTATTAATTAATACTTAAAATAAATACATAAATCAATTACGAACTTAAACAAAGCGCTCCAGTTGCTTTAGGCAAAGCTGTAATTACAATGGCAGCAACTTTACGTTGCTTACGGCACCAAAAAAGTTGTAGAGCCACTAGAATTTGAAAAGAAAGCAAAGCGATTGAAATGGCAACACGGCGCACAAAGTGCAAAAAAATTGTGGCAATTAACGCTTAGTTGAAGAGACTGAACGAACGAACAAATGCATGAATGAATGCAACAACATTAATTTAAAACAAGAAAGATCACTGAAGTCGAGTATGCTCGACTCCAAGAAACCCTGTACCCAATTTTTATATACCTCACTTTATTGTATTGTATTTTTATACAAAAAGAGGAAAAATTGGCTAAATTTATATAGGAACGTACAGACATAGCTACATCGACTCGACTTTCAATGCAAATCAAGAATATATATATTTTATTTAGTTTATCATGTCTCCGTCTGCCTGTTATATACTTCTCAAAAACGTAATACACACTTTTCCCATCGGGTACAGGGTACAAAAATAAAAGATAAAAGCAAAGAACTTACGATTTACAGCAATTGAAACATGAAATGAATGGCGGATCGCCTTGTACAAACTATGGTACTTTTTGCTGCGCCTTTCGAATTTTATCTTTCTCTGAATTAAATCATCCTTTTTGCTTTTTTTATATATGTCGTTAATGTTAAATTTTTTAATTTATGAGTTTGTTTTATAAATCGCTACAAATGCGAAATTAAATAGTTTACTTGCTTTTCATATGTTTTATAATAATTTTTTATTGCTACTTTGTGTTGCTAAAGTTTTTTATATCTTGACCCGGAGTGTAAAAACGTATATTACGTTTTGTGCAAGTATGTAACAGGCGAAAGGACCCATGAGAGACCCTATAAAGTATATGTATATTCTTGATCAGAAAGGGGAGTCGATCTAGCTTTGTCTGTCTGTATCTCGGAGACTATAAAAGATAGAGACACCACCTTTGAAACCAAGACTCTGAGCCGTCAAGTGTTTACTTACAATATTTTTTCTCTACCCTATACAATTCTACCGCAACATTTTAAGTTTTTGCATAAAAACTTCTGTGTTATCTAATCAAGGATCTTTAAATATAATAAGATTTATGCCTTTGATAGTCCAAATAATATAAACACATATAAACACTAGTCAAGGAAATTGAGATACTCTCCAAAATTAAGTATGATTAGTTATTTCCATTATTTTAATTTTTAAAGAAACTATTTTAAAAATATGTCTAATTTTTAATATTTTTCATATACACAAATAAATATGAGCATATTTAAAGAGAATCGACGAACATATTTTAGTTGCAAATGGCGAATTACGCGCATAATTAACTTTTCACTTAAGTACCGTTAAGAATGACAAGCGCTATTTTGTTATAAAGTGAGCAAAACATTAACTTCAGCTTTATCTTTCGAATTTTTTTTTAAGTTTTAAACTATGTACTTCAATGTTTTTTGGCTGCTGTTTAAAATTTAAAGAATAGAACTTGAATAATAAAATGGATTTCAATGGAGGATGGCCTCCTTTTCTACAGTGAAACTCTGTCCGAAAAGCATTTTATTATTTTACCATTACTGCAGGTGTATCCAAGCGCGTTTTATGACCGAAACACGGGCAAATGAAAATATTTGAAAGCATTTCGTTCGATGTCAATCCCTGCACTAATCTCCAATAAGCTTTGTTCGCTTCTTCTGGCCCTTTCGAGTTTCGCTGTTTTGCCACTGTTTTAGTGGTGCTTAAAGCAATTTCTGAAAATTTTAAACATGCGTCTTTGAAATTTGTTTAAGATTTCTATAAAAATGAAAACAAGCAAGAGAGGTAATAGCGGCGTAAAGCAAATCGACAACTTTTTTGTTTTCTTATTCGATTTTTAACTTAATGCTGCTGCTATTCTATACTATAGCTTTTCTTATTGTTTGTTTTCGTGTTCATGGCATCTTGCGTCCTGTGCCGCTTTCTGGAATTTTCAAAAGACTCTTAGCTGTTTTTATGTGCTGACAGGCATTCGAGTTGAAAGTTCTCGCTGAGTGTTCATCTTCCGTTTATTTCAATTTTATTTGCTTTTCGTTGCTTTCGTTGGCTACAAAGAAGCAAATCGAGTTTGCGAATAAATGAAATTACTTTTCGGTCTAATGACCATCATCTGCTGATTTTATTAGATTTGCTTCATTTGCTGCTGTTTGTTTGGCAGTATAGTTGACTAAATATGCAAGTGTGTATGTTTGTGTTTTGCCTTACAATATTAAAAGTCGCGCTAAATGAAAACGAAGAAATGAAACAAAAGTTTAAATGGTTTCTGTGCCCAATTGCCATAAGAAAATGTGAATAAATCTTCTCAAACCCCTTCCCAATAACAGAAAAGGTCAACAGTTGTTCCTCTTGAAGTTTAGCATAATATTAAAAACTGTTGTAAACTGTTTTGGCTCGTGTAGTAACATGGCAAAGATTACACTTGTCCTTACCAACTTTTTAGAAAACATTAATGCAGCTCCTAGTTAAAAAAAAAAAAAACGACAAGTAGCTCTTCATAATACCAGCTGATGCAGCTTTTGTGCTTGAGTTACAAATTTGATTGGTTTACTTCATATTTATTTATGGTTGATCGGTTTGAGAAGGTCAAATAGCGGGTGGAAAGTAGTTATACGTCATTTTTAAATCAATTCTCACTGCAGATGTAATTTTTAGTTCTAATTTTCAAGACTTAATGCTCTATCTATATGCTATATCTTCCATATTTAGGAATTTTAGATCATTTGAAAAATGAAATGCATGTAATTGTTTTATTCTTTACAACTGGGTGCGTATACTACCAAAATTCTGTAAGAAAAAAATTTCTCTGACACACGTAGTTAGGAATGGTTTATATAAGGTTAATGTTTATTTTGTTCTACATTTTTTATAATATTGATGACATATAGTATGTGATAGCGCTTGTAGTCAAAATATGACAATTTAGTTTTTAAATTTTTTTTAAAAAAAGTTAGGTTTATATTTTTCTTTGGTTTAAGATATTTGTTTTTTTTTTCTTATTGCTTTTGAACTAATTTCTTTGTTGACGAATTATTTTTTTTGTTATTATTAAATCATCGAACACCATATCAGTAGCCAACGAGCACAGCCGGAGATAAGATGGTACCGCTGGTTTATCAAACCCTTATACCAAGCCGTTTTTTGCAACAAATTTGTTCATATCTAATTATTGTTTTATATTTTTTTTTTTAAACAGGTGTTGGATTGTTTACGTCTCACTAACACAACCGCAGCAAAAAATGTTGTATTAATAAAAAACATTTATTTACTTGATCAGCTTTTCGACAATTTCCAAATTTCGACGATGTCTGTATTAAAATTGTGTATTAAATTGGATAAAGTAAATATACATAATATTATACATACACATATGATAAAAGTATACATACAAAAAGTGCGAACATACAATTACCACCTCCTTAATATACATACATACATTTTCATCGTATGCGAATATTTTTCTTGCTGTTTATCATCCCAATTTTTTTCATTAAAATATTTTGTTGCGTTGTTGAAAAATTGAGTCATTTTCAAATATAATATGTATAAGCAAGTTTGGCACAACTTGACGCTGCGGTAGAAGCAGGATCTCATAGTATAAAAACAAAAAAGATAAACATTTTTTTTGTTATCTGAGTGCTGTTCCTTTAAATTGGCAATTCTTTTGATTATGGTGTTTAATATGTTTCGTTTATTGGAAGTATGAATGTGTATGTATGTTTTTTGTGTGCTTTGCTTGCATATAAAGTGAGAACTCTTGTCAAATGCGTTGTAAAATTCTGTTAATAAGTTCGTCTGCCATATGGTTTTCATTTTTAGCAGTCAGTCGTTGTCTATATTGGTACTTATAAGTATTTGCTTGCGTCTTTTATTAAATCATAAAAAAACAAATTTTCCGCCAGGTGTTACCTGCAGCTTGTGACTACAAAGTAGGTTTCACAAGCTGTTAAAAAAAAATGTTTCGTTAAATGAAGATATAATAAAAGTCAACACACGCATCTATTAAAAACATCAATTTTGATGAAACAACGTATCCTACGCAAAGACTACTGCATGTATTCGAAACTTTATTTTATTTAATTTTTTTTTTTAAACATTCACATCTTCAAGTGGTCAAGCTACACACGCAAATTTTAAAACATAAGCTGCTATGTTATTTTTGGGGGTTGCAAATACAGTAATAAATTGTAATGCTATTTAAATATTTGTAGCTTGAAAGCTGTTTAAAATCTAGAACATCAAACATCAAAAAAGCGATGTATCTTGTGAATATCTTGAATACACTTGATTTAATTTCCCAGACCATTTAGTAAAAAAAGCAATAAATCGCAGAATTTTATACCTTCATAGCACTCTAATTGATTATTTATTGTCCATTACGATTTCATATGATAGATATTCAAGACGCTATGAACTTAAAAGTGGTAAGATTCAAAGAAAATAATTGGTAAAAATCTTGCATTTAATTTTTAAAAATATATACGTCAATTTAGAAATATTTATTTAACAACTATAGAAAAAAAAAATAATAATCATTATTGCGATAAAATATTTACATCGAGTTTGAAATCACTTGGCTGCAACTGAAGATATGTTGATTTAGTAGAAGCTATAAGAATAAAACTTTTTTAATATAAAATGCATCTTTAAAGTTAAGTATTTAACATATTAAGTATTAAACATAATATTAAAGAAAAACATGATACATAAAGTGGCACGCAGCGCTAGAACCTATTCAAAAAGTTTATAGTTAGTTAGTTATTGCTTAATCCCTTTAAAAGCAATTAAGTTATTATTTCTCAATTATTGGTAAATTTACATCATTTCACAAAGTTGCTTAAATTTAAATATACATGACATACTTCACACAACTTAAATTAAATACAATAAACAATTTTTTTTTAATGCTTCTTACGTCTGCTTTTGGTTAGTTATTGTATCTTTTGTAGTGTTTCGTGTAACTAATTGCAACAATATTTTTACTACTGAATCGATTTTGTCTAATGGAATATTTATATTTTTACTTCGAAGCTTTTTTAAAATAGATCCAAAGTGACCAAACTCGGTTTGAAAAGCAGTTTCTGACTATACGCCTCAAGCAATTCACACCGGTTGGTCTAGCATAATAAGACTAAAATATTACTTTCGGTTTTGGGCAAAATATTTAAATAAATCATCATCGGGCAGAGAAGCATGTTAATCAGCCCATTTAGTAAAGCTTTAAATTTGGAAACAATGCAGTTAAAATTATTTTCAAATATTTACACATAAGTTCGTATGTACATACTTTTATTTATTGTCAGATTGTGGTTGATCATAAATAAATCACGACATAACAACGAAGCACCTAGTGCGTGCGTGTGCCTTTAAAAATTCGTGTGCTTCGTTTGGTCTTAGATTATGCCCGCATACTTGCATTCCATATCTACATAGCTTGAGGCTTTAAACTTCTTCCGACAGTAAAAAAGTACTAAAATTAATAAATCGTCTATAAATTCACAAGTTTTTAATGGCGTCATTTGATACCATATATATGAAATTTAAAAACACTTAAACATAGTAAAAGTTTATTTTTATTGACGTCGTTTTGATAACATTCGTCTATTTGGACCCATTCAGAACCATCTTTAAAAATTTTCGGTCAAATGAGAGTCTAAAAAACTTTTAAAACTTTTTAAACAGATCTTACCCATTATATATTATTTGTTATATGTTCATACATACTTAGAGATGCCTTAGTATCTAGTATTATCCCTTGCTTATGCATACATCATGTTTAATATTTATATTATTAATTAATCAAAGAAACAAATGAATCTGTAATTTAATTGTAATTTTCAACACTATTTACCCAATACATAATCCATGCATATGCATTTACACATATATATGTATATATATATATATAGTATAAATACATATATAATTACCTTAATTTGTTTGTACTTATTGTAACAATATTTTATCGAAACAGGATTATTTCAACAAAAGATATAAATGTTGTCTTAATAATGTGGACATTTCAATTTTGAAATATTATGGATCGTTTAAATCTTTATGAGAGCAGATAAATATGTACGAAAATATTCTTCTAAAAATGCAAATGAAGCAATAAGGAAAATAATTTCTAACTTTTTATTTTAATACAGTTTAAATACGATTTTGAGTAAATTCTAATGCAATGGAACATATGTTTTTATGTATAATACAGAAGTCAACCAGAGAAATAGAAATTAATGCAAATGTATATACACATATGTATGCATCTTTCTGTACATATGTATATGTATATTTATATGTAATGTTGCATGTTAGTAAGACCATATGAAATCAAATTTGCAGTTGCACCTTTATTAGTTCAGTCAAGTCAAATTAAATGTTACCTAAACATGCAAATAATAAAGAAACAAATATGCAAATGCATATGTAGAGAATGTATCCATATGGACTCAAACCAAATTAAATATTACACAAGACATGTTGCATTAAGTGCTCTAATACTAATTAGTTCTATTTGAAATTGTTTTGCATAAAATATGGAATATAATTTGGTAACTGTAACTCGTCATTTTAAATAAAGTGATTGTAGATTTTCTTTAATTTGTATTAAAGCATGAGCTAACATACAATTAATGATACAAATTAAATAAATTATTTATAAATTGTTAAGATATAACGGACTTGGTTTTTTTACCACTTTTTTCGAACAATATAATCTTCATAATCTTTTTCATGTTGGTAATAATATGAACACTATAAAAGTTTAATGATAATCGTTCCAAAATCATATATACAACATATGTACAAACTATAAATTTTATACAGCGTGATTTGAAATTTGTATGAAGGCTTTTTGTAATATTAGCCCGATCTTTACCATATTGATGGAGTTGACATTAGAATTGATTTTACCAAATTTTAATTGAATTCATTCAGAAAAAATAAATGTTTTCATACAAAAATTCAAAAATGGGAGGTAAATTTCTATGGGGGCTATACCTAAAAATGGGCGTGGCGTCTTGGTTTTGACCCTGGATGACAAAAGAAATTTTTTTACCCAATTGGGAGCGAGTACATTCATAAATAATTACTATTTTTAAACAAAAAATCGAAAAAAAATCGATAAGTTTGTATGGGGGCTATACCTTAAAATGGGCGTGGCACTCTCATTTTCGAACTTAACCTAGTCGTTGCCGAGAAAAGCTTAAGTTTAAAATTTCAGCCCAATATTTTTATATCTTCATCGAATAAATCGCATAGCAACAAACAGACGGACGGCTAAATCGATTCGTCTCATCGAGCTGATCAAGAATATATATACTTTATGGGGTCTCCGATGCCTCCTTCAATGCGTTACAAACTTTTGGACAAACTGAATATACCCATTTACACTTTGTGTAACGGGTATAATAAACTTTGAAACCAATACCCAATCTATAAAATAATAAGTATAATCAATATACCTTCTCTTATATATATTTCTCAAAAAAACTTCAAAGAAAATACTTATTTCTTTGCAGCCATTTTGGCGCAATAGGGTATAGAGCACAATAAAATAAACACTCACGTACACGTAAATAAAAGCAAGTTGAGGAGCAAACAAGTAAAGATTTCAATCAAGTGCAGCTTTCACTCCACATTGACTTTGAACATCTTTCTAAGTAGACTCAGATCAAAACAATTTCCGTCTTTTCGATTAGATAAAAGCTCAGTTAAGTCGCAGTTGTCAAATACCAAAATAGCGCTAAGCAATCAATTTGAACACTTGCAGCCGGTAAAGCATTTGACAGTTTGAATACACGTCACAATTACTTTCATATATTGAGATTTACTTGAACACCCAAATGTTAGGTACAATATGATGTGTGACATTCCGTTAATAAACGTTTTTATTATAGTGAATTTGATTTTGATAAATAAATTTGGAACAACATTTTTTCAGTCTATTTCAATCTTAATATGTATGTATGTATGTAAGTCCATAAAAGTTAGTGTATGTTAATCGAAGTTTAAGTAAAATTAAGTAAAAATCAATTGTTATATGCTGTGTCGCGTGATTAAATTATTACATTGTTATACAAAAACAGTTAATAAATTCTGTTATTATATTATATTTTAATTTAATTATTTTTTTTTTTAATTGAAGACTAGCATTTATATAAATCTCAATCAAAAATTTGAATAAATAAATCTGACGAATGAAAATTACAGCACCATAAAATAAGACGGACGTGGCACAACAAAGTGATATTGTCCGTTTTCCCTAAATTTGACTGATATGATATGTTTTTAATGTACAAAAACTATTTCGTTTACTATACATTTATAGAAACCAAGGCTGCATATTTATTCAGGTTTGGTTCAGTTTTGGTGTAGGTTTGTTGATTAAGTTTGCCATATAAAAAGTTTTGCATACCACATTACACTGAACCATTTTTGAGCAGGTTTGCAGCCCTGGTAAAAACTTACAAGTTACTAATAATGAAATTGAAAGTGTTACTACTACATTTTTACACTAAACGTCTCACATGACATGCTTACAGCATTGACAAAAACAGCAATAAAACTGTCAAAATTTTTAACTTGACACTTTCGTAATTCGATTTAACTTCTTGTTAGTTAAAAGTTTTTTTTAGAGCTGTGCGTGCATTTCGCACTATAATTGTATGTATTTTCAATGAAACGTAACTAGGCAACAGAAAAGTTGCATCTTCTACAGTGGAAATTTTTACTGTTCAATTCCTTGTTATGTTAGACTACGGTTCATATATATGTTGCTAATTTGTCAGAGAAGTTTGACATCTCAATTTAATGGAAATCTCTAAAGTATGAAATTGAAATAAATATCGCAAGTATCCTTATTTCTCCATATTCTTATGAATATCTAGCAATTTTGACAAATTTCATACTATTGTAAGTTTAATTTATTTAAATACGTTAACTTTTAATAAACTTATTTAATAGTGCACAACAATATTTATAAAAAGTTCTGTTAACTGTTAACACAACATGTCTTGTTGTCTGAAAGATGCAAAGCAGTAAAATATATATATTTTGTCAACAAATTTTTCTAACTTTCATGGAGAATCGAACAAAAAAAATAAATATAAGAAAAGAATTGGCAATACTCAATTTGTTGAAGACTTTCACCATTGCATATGTTGATATATTTTACAGACACTGCGATACCAGTAAAACAACAGTTGACAGAGCGGAAACAAAATGAAAAAGATACTGGAATGGGCGCCATTAAAAAAGGCGTAAAACTTTTCGACGCCAAAGGGCAAATAGTGCCCAGTAGCAGCGATGGCTGATACACAGCATGACAACAATAACAACTACTTACAAACAACGGCTGTAAGTTGAGAAAAAAAATGATTTTGATTTGTTTTAAAGATAAGACACATAACCGCTTTTTGCTGTCATCGGCATAGATTGAAGCCAATTGTTGTTGATTGCGATAATTACAAGTTTGATGAAGTGCAAAAGATTTATTTACTCATACATATCTCGGCATATTTAACGAGTGCGAGTTTTTTCACTTAAAATCGCATAAAAAGTCGAATAGGGCTATACCACTAAAAGTAACACACTGATTTTGATCAATAAAATAGTTCGAGAAAAGATTTTGATCTAAATTTCAGGCTATTATATTTTAAATAAGCAACAGGATCCCACATAAACAGACAAACAGAAAAAATTGGCATACAGCTAAAATTAGATTGCGGAGTTTATACAAATTAAATAACAAATTGTCCGGAATTCGTTAACTGAAACTGCTGCAATCATAATTATTTCATATAATTATCCTTATTATTTTATTTGTAGCCTATTATTATATTATAATATATACTATATATTCTTTATTTAAAATCTGACCTAAGTGGACAATCAATAATTTTTTACGATAAAACATTCGCTTAACAATTTAAACATAGTTTAGTTAGTACAAATTAAGAGAGATGAAAGGATGTAAGGCCACACTAATCTTTGAATGGAAGATCCAGAGGGTGAAGTCGTTTAAGTCATTGAATGAATTATATAAAATTCATTTTGTGAATGTGCGTGCTTTTAAGAAAAGATTTGTACTATAAGTATTAAATTAAGAGTTAAAAAAAAAAAAAAAAAAACGGCTTAAACAGCGCAGATGCATACAGTTTTATGGCACAAGTTGTAATTAAAATGAAAAGGCAGCGTAGTGTAAAATTAAAAGTTATAAGAAAATTACATATCACTGACTTTGACATAAACTAAATTTATTTGCTCTTCATATGTTTTAAAATATTTCATTTTGATATTATTTAAAAAGTATATATCATATTTATTTTTATTAACCAGCATGCATATAAGTGTTAATTAGTTTAAAAATTTGATACTAAACTAATATCTGACAGGCATCAGGCGATTTTTTTTTTAAACATTTGCCAATTTACTGGAAACCGAATTTTAACATTTTTGCCTTTAAAATTAAAAAGGGCGTTAAATACCGCCACCTTTTTTATCTTAACTGATTTGATGACATAAAAAAAAACAAGGAAAGACACTGTAGAAGATACACAGAGACATGATCGTTTTGTGGTCCTTACATTTGTGTGTAAATTACAAATTTTATGATAAAATTAATAAACTTGATTATGAAAAGTAAAAAATTTATAAGACCGTAAGATAGAAAGTGCATATATATTTGTGTGTGAGTAGAACAATAGCAAACCTCGCAATTCGCTACGAGCAATTAATTTTCCAAACCAGTGACTTTCCGTTGCAGAATTTTAAGCCGATTTTGCTGAGCTTTACAGTTTTCTTTTTTTTTTTTACTCTAATTTACTCCACAAGAATACATTTGGATACTACAATAAGTTGAGGTGGCATATTTGGTACATTTTAGCAGTGTAAGTACAATAATTATACCTTTTTTGTAAATAAAAGGAGATGTACGTTCACCACAAAAACTGTAAACATATGATCAAAATACATTCCATTCGCAGAACCCAACTTCGCATCTCTTTAAGACACTTTTAAGGAAAAGTGCCAACAATTGTGGTCAAAACTAAATCTAACAAGGAAAATTGCAAGAACTAGCCAAAAATACAAGTATTTTATTTACATTTAATTTAAAAGTAGCTAATCAAATTGGATTTAATTCTTTTTAGGTAGCTGACTAAACTAAAATTATTTCAAGTCAAATTTTGGTAAACAATTGTTGTTCTGGTAAAGTTCAGTATCTCTGAAAACTTTTCACAAGCATTGTTCCGAGTAATGGGTACCATACACAGTTAACATTGACTTAAATTTTGTGCGTCCAGTCTAGTGTGTGCATAAACAAAGCAAAAATAAGGAGTGAAAATTAAGAGTAGTTTAGTACCAAAAAGACCTAAGCAATAACTTTGCAAACATTCTATCTTACACTCAACAAAGCTGCATTTAAACTAGCTTAACCAGACCAACATACAAAATCATGCACGTACGAAAACTACATACATTCTACATTTATACAGTGTGTCAAAAAAAATGTTTCAAAAACAAACCTAATTTTAGTAAATAAAACCTAAATGTCTTTTTAAGCATGTAGACAATATACGTTTGACGAACAGCGTCGTAGATAGCTTTTCGTAAATGGGGTTGGTGTGGGTATGTGTGACGGGTATTGAAAACTTTTTCAGGTATCAGTAAAAGTAAAACTCATTAAGATCTTTTTATACCCGCCACACATAGTGTGAAGGGTATTATCAGTTTGTCGGAAAGTTTGTAACGCATTAAAGGAAGCATCGGAGACCCCATAAAGTATATATATTCTTGATCAGCTCAATGAGACGAATCGATTTAGCCATGTCCGTCTGTCTGTCCGTCTGTCTGTCTGTTGCAATGTGTTTTTCTCGGAAAGTTTCGAAGATATAGACCTGAAACTTTAAACTTAAGCTTTTTGTGCTCCTAGCCATGTCCGTCTGTCTGTCCGTCTGTCTGTTGCAATGCGTTTTTCTCGGAAAGTTTCGAAGATATAGACCTGAAACTTTAAACTTAAGCTTTTTGTGCTCCTAGGCAGTTTGCATGTCAGAACCAAGGTGCCACGCCCATTTGAAGATATAGCCCTCATATAAACTTACCAATTTTTTCAATTTTTTTCTATGAAAATAGTTATTATTTATGAATGTATTTACTACAAATCGGGTAAAAACACTTCTAATCCAATATCCATCCGTTGAATATTAGAAGAAAGGTACCACGCCCATTTTTAGATATAGCCCCCATACAAACTTACCATTTTTCTTCGATTTTTTGTATGAAAATTGTTAGTATTTATGAATGTACATATTTACTACAAATATGGGTAAAAGCACATCTAATGACATACAATTTCAAAAGACAGGTGCCACGCCCATTTTTTGATATGACCCCATACAAGCCAAGCGCCAATTTTTCAGATTTTGTATGAAAATAGTTCTTATTTATGGATATATTCACTCCAATCTGTGTAAAATCACTTCTACTGTTATACAATGAATATGCTACCGATATGACAAGGATCGAGTCACTATAACATATTGACCTTATACAAACGCACCTTCCATTTTTTTTCTTTTTCAAGAAACTGATTAAAGTTTCGTGTGGCGGGTATTTGTAAAGTACATATTGTGAAACCATCGACAGTTGCTTCCGGTATTCCATGTATTTATTGTAAACTACTTATTACATAAAAACAACAACAATTGTGCAAGTTAAATGAAATAAATGTTCTTATATATTTATATACTTTATATTTTTCTAATATACTGTAATTTACATGTGTTTACATGTATAGATGTGGCTAGAAGCATTTTGGAGCACATAAATACTTTTCGTTAGTTGCATTTAGGTAGGAAGTCAGCCAACCGAGAGTTTAAGTCGAATCAGTCATCCGGTCAACGACCAAAAACTTCATCTATTTACATTTATAAACGGAATTCATATAAAATGCTGGCTGCCAAAAATTATCTGTACTCTTTGTATAAATATATCAAAAACGTTAACTTCGGTTGGACCTAAGCTTATATAAGCATTTGTATTCAATTTTATCTTAAAATCCTAAACGAATTAAAAGTGTTCTTAAAAATTTAGAAATTCGCGGTTCGATCTTAACTGAAGATTTGGCTTGATATACACACATCCTAGAAAAGCTTTAGTTTAAAATTAAACAGACAGACGGACATATCTAGATCGACTCATCTGGTTAAGCTGATCAAAAAAATATATATGTACTTCAATTATTGTTATGTTGTTGAAACCGGACAGGTACGATAATATCTGACAATGCAAACCAAAATGTACAACGTTGCGTATGACTAAAATCAGCATAGTGATGTTGTTTTTAATTTATATTTTTAGATTAAAAATTAAAATTTTATAACATATTAATGTTTCATCCACTATGTGCATGTATGAATTATTAATTTTTATCATTAAAGAAGGTATCGTAGATCTAATTGGTTGAAAACAATAAATTTAGCCTTGTACTGCTGTACTTTTAATATTTTACTGTTTTCATAGTCAAAAAATTGTACGGAAGTTTCGTTGTCAATCGGGGTACCAGTGCTTCTTCTCCGTTGATATATATAATATATATGCCTATATTCCCCCTTATACAAGCCTAAAATGGTGACAATGTTGTCAACGGAGATGGATCCTCCACAATTTAAAAAACTCTTATGTACTGAAACTCTATTGTTAATCTTTGCAAAAGATAAAACAGAACATTTAATTGAAAAGAATTTAGGTTCTTGTGGATAGTTTTTTACGTGTTCGGTCGTTTTATTCTATAGGGATGATATAGATTCATTTAATATTTTGAATACAAGCTCAAAAAAGTTTGTTTCAAGACACTTTAATTCACTGACAAATTTTCTTACTTTGTCAATTTTAGGGTGAATTTCTCATCTTATGCATACGTATAAAATTGTGGGTAAATTCAACATAGCATTGGGCGTAGCTGAAAGCATTGGTATAAAGTTTCAACATAATTTATCTTGTGTGTACATATTTTGAAACTAGAACATCGTTACAACAAAAAGGAACATAGAAAACTTGTAATCAAAAATCAGTTGACTGTGTTTATTTTAAAAGAGAATCACAAATATATTTTGCTTTCACCTTATCCCATTATATTTTTTACTATCGAATGCTTTTGTAATCTTCCACGAGGTCAGTAAATAAAAAATAAAAAAGTAAATAAAAAAAAAAAGTAAATAAAAAATAAAAAGCCTTAGACTGCAAATTGTTGTTAGTAAAGCTATCCTTACAATTGTATCGTTTCCACTTTCTCACACATACATATATTAAATATAACCAAACACAAGTCGAAAAATCAACAAGTAAAATTATCACTGCGATAAAGTTATCTCAATTGTAATAAAACACAAGCTTATATACAAGATTAGAAAACAACCCTTAAAAGTTTGAAATTAAATATTCAACATAAAACGGTACAGTCTAAAATAAAATACATAGTTTAATGGGCGTAAATAAATTTTAAATACAATTTTTACTCACAGCAAAATAGATGAAGGCGCTATTAAATAAAAGTAAAAATTAAAAAGGTAAAGAATAGTAGGGGAAGATGCAAAATTTGTTGCAAGCGTTTTGGCGTAAATGAATTCTAAAAGCTTTTAAGTAGAAAAAGTGTTGACAGCTATTTTGGCAATATTTTGTATTGTCGCCGTAGCCCAAGGAGTAAAGTGTGCGAAAGAGCATAAAAAAGATGTTTGAAAATGTTTATGGCGAAACAATTACATTAAGGCTAACAGCAATAACAAAAGCAAGCTAAGTCTATAAGAATGCCGGGCAGATAGCACTAAATTTATTTTCCATGCGATAAGTTAAGTAAATAAAAGAAAAAAATTCAAACCCACTGTTTTAGTTTTGTTTTTGAAGTTGGGAAGTGTAAAGTTTAAGATTCATAACACTAAACTTTTGCGCTTTAATCGAACAAGTTCTTCCTGCTTCAGACAGACAGACTGACAATGAGTATATATATTTATGCACAACATCGCTGATCAAAAATATACTTTATGGTCTCGCAGTAGCTTGCCTTTGACATTGAAAATATTATATTTCTGGTGGTTTTTTCTGCGTTATTAAAGTACACATATTAACACAGTTATTAATTCAAATCTGATATAATTTTTTAAATCCGAAAAAATGTATATACTATCTCATGTCGACGAGTCGATTTATTTATGTCCGACTTTCTGTATGTGATTGTTTTAAACTGTTTAAACTTTGTTGAGAATATTTATGACATCCTTTTTTATATTTACAAATTAGTTAGTGCATTGCTGCACTTCAAGTAACATCCAGGCACAAATATTTTGATAAAATTTTATGTAAGTAAGATTATTATCTTTTACTTTAGCTTAACTATTTTCTTGCTATCATTTGCTTAGAAATTTCTATAATTTGAAACTAAGATTTTCACGCCCATAGAGATTAACTTACATGTCAAGACAATAAAAATCCAACTTTATTTTTTTTTAAATTTTTTAATACCTTTAATTTATTTCTATAGCTCTCGCCTTAAATTTGATTTTTGTAAATAATTATTTTCCGTGTCTGCTTGCTATTTGCTATAATTGACTATAGCAGCATACGCAACATTATATTATATTGAATCTTTTGATAACGCAAGCAAAATTTTGAATAAATAAATCTTACAGATTTTACACTTGAGTTATTTGCAGCAACATTTGGTCAAATACAAAGAAAAAAAAAACATGGATAAACGTTAAGTTCGGTGGAACCGAAGCTTAAATACCCGTCACACGAATCTTTAAATAGTTTATGTGTGATTATCTCTGGTTTTGATAGCGCCTCGAGATGGGATGGAGATGGTGGGGGTCAATTATCTAATACAACCCAAGTTAAGACACAATATTAATATCAAATTTTAAGCTAAAAATGCAGAAATAATAATTTTTTTTTTAAAGATTAGAAAATTTAAGGTAAGTTTGTATAAGGCTATATGTTATAGTGACACGATTATGATAAGGATCGGTGGTGTGTACATAAGATGATTTTGGAACTTTCATTTTCGAATATAACCTAGTTGTTGCCGAGAAAAGCTTTGGTTTAAAGATTCAGTAATATATCTTTAAAACTAAGCGAATGAATCGCATAGCGTCAAACAAACAGACAGACGGACATGGTTATTCCGATTCATCTCAACGAGCTGATCAAGAATATATATACTTAATGGGATCTACGATGTCCCCTTTAATGCGTTACAAACTTTCCGAAAAACTGACTATAATTGGTAACCACTTCAACCCTCCAATTGTATAAATAAGCCCACACACACCCTTTTCCCCATCACCAAGCCATATGCAGCTTAGCGAATTGGACGGACAAACACAGTGAATGTCGTGTATTTTTATTATGATAAATTTTCATTTGGCAGCAGTGAAGCGTCGTAATTTCCTTTTTCAATTCACTGGTAATGTTAAAAAAAAAAAAGATTTTAGTACCCTACACGAATAGTGTGGTAGAAAAGTTTATAACGCATTAAGATGGACACCTTCATGCGACGAATCGATGTAGCCATGTTCGTCTGTCTGTAGTTACACGATTTATTCGCTCAGATTTAAATTCGAAACTAATGCTTTTCTTGGCTCTAGGCAGTTTACATACTGAAACAAAAGTGTGACGGGTAATAAAATGTTTCCATTTTATTTATTTTTAATTTTAATGCTTTATGTTCTATAATATACTCAAAAAAGTGGTTGCACTTTTCACTGCTGCTTTATTTTTTTCCACTTCAGTATGAAATTAACTTAATCAAATTAATTTCAGCACATGTCAATAGGGCGTGTAATTTTTGTGGAGAACCATTGACTTCGATATTGGCATTTTCTGTTTCTTTCGTTGAGGTTATTTCAGTTCCATTCAGTTCCATTCAATTCCATTCTCTCTTAATATTATTACTTTTTCAAACAAATTTTTCTTTTTGTCAGATTCGGTAATGGTACTGATAAACGTTTTGGTTCACAGTTTATGGCTATTGGCATACATATTGAATTAATCCTACCAATGGACAACCAAAAAAAGTGACAAAAATTATGAAAAAAACTTGTTAACTTGTTAAGATGAAAAGCTTGTTGGCTTTAGATGTAATATTTATTTTGCTTATATATTTCAAAAATTGTTTTAAAACTAATCACTTAACAACTAAAGTTAGAAAATTTTTTTTGAATACTTGTAGACAAGAAACACAAAAGACGGATTAAGATTATAACAAAACTTTTTTTTTTTTAATGTTTTTAAACAAAAACTAAAAACCGTGATTGTATTCGTTTTTTTCATTTATGTCGATTCTCGTTCAAAATTGGCTTACTGAAACGTTTTAGAAACGATTTTTCTTGTCTTAACATTCATTTTGAAAACTTAGCAGCCATTACTTATTGGTTTTCAAAAGATTTGTATATTTTAATTAAATGTTTTGCAATGTTTCTGTTATATTATTTAAATGCGGGTATTTTAAATTTATTTACTTAATTTTTAGATTTAAATAAAAACAGTTTTAACTCATAATAAATTTTTTAAGTGAACGGCTTGATTAAGTTTTAAAAGTTTTTTGTGAAACAACGATATGAAAATTCTATGCTAAAAGTATTAGTGTTTGTTTGAATACATATTTATTTATTTAATTGATTCCATTAAATAGTATATATAGATAATAATATTCGATTCAAATTTTTATACTTTTATTTTTACAACCTGAAATTGTTCGTTAATTTTCAGATTAATTTAAATGCTGTAGAATAAATGCTTTGCGATGTGTTGAGTTATTTTTCCTATGTATTTAATAGATATATGTATTTATTGCGTAAACTCGATTGATCGGTGCATTTAACTATTTTTTATTAAAAATAATTTATTTGAATGTGTAGGTATAAATATTATATTTGAATGTGTTTTTTTTAGGAAGTCCAAGTAGCTATAAGTGTTACGTGGTTTATTATTACCTAACTTAAATGCTGGTTTTACTACACTAACTAAAATTGTAAGGTATAATTGATAAATTCAATGTTAGATGGTAAAAGCAAGTCCTATTTGCTGTGAACATTACTTAATGCTATCAGTTCATCGCAAATTGGTTGATTTTTTTTTAATATTGGAAATTTTAAATTAAATAAAATTTTGCTTAATTTTTTATGTATACTGAAAGTTTTTAAATGTGTAATAAACACTATTTTTAATTGGGAACCATTTTCTCTCTTCAATTATTTATAAATAAAGTTATTTTCAACGTCATATTTTTCATGGTTTGTAATTTATCTTGTATTAATAAGTAAATTATAGAAAAAAATTTACGGACGATGTATGCGTGAATGTTATGCTGCCATTTTGTTGATATCAGACATTATTCTTGCGAAAGACTTCATTTGGGTGCTGATTGCTGCTGTAATTCTGACGTGTTGAACATTGCTGAAACGATTAAAAGCAACAAATTAAACAAAATTTTATAAAAACTTTCGGTTAGATATGCAAGTTGAAATCGATTTACAGGATTTCAATTTAAAAACAATTTTTAAAAAACAATTTTAGTTAAAAAGTGAAAGTGACTGGCAACACTGTGCGACAAGAAAAATTGAATCCATATAATTGCATTTTAATTGATTCGGGTAATTTTAACACAACAAACATAATAAACAACAATTCCTCCTTCTTAAATATGAACGGTTCATGCTAAAGACAACAAACAAACATTATCGAGTAATTTGACAGAAGTAGGTAATGTCCGGAGCAAGAAAATAGACAAATACGACTATAAATGAGCTTCTAGTAACACTTGAGGCTATTAGTGACACGCCGGTCAGTATGCTATTATAATAATTGCTGATCAAATGAGTTATTAGTGTTAGGGTGTACTACATACTTGAATTATAAGGTAGATTGTTATTAGTTAGAATTAAATTTGTCATAAATTTTACTTACTGCCTGCTTTTTTTCCCATGATTTCATTGCTGTTTTATATTTTTCGAACTCATGACACCAATCCGAATAAATTTTCTGATAATCATTGCTTTTGTTAGGCGGAGTGCATCTAAAATGTGGAAGTGAAGTTCAAAATGCGTTTAATATAAGCGTTTTTTTTTTAATTCTTAGCATATTAAAATGGAGATTTACCTATGCGCATCTACTGTAATATTATAGCTACAAAGGAGTGAGCCACCCAAGTGACAATCATAACGACCACCATCAGCCTCATTTACAGAAACAACAACTAAACCACGCTCTGTGGTCTCGATGTATTTTGTTGGGCTGTATTTGATTTCGTAGCTAAAAAATTAATAAAATATTTAAAAAGTTTATTTAAATGGCAATGGAAATTTTAAGATACTGACCGTCCCTTATCCTTCGAGTGATGATACCAGGTCACTTGTTCATTTTTTAATACCTCAGGTATTTTAACGAAACATCCTAAATGCACGCTCTGTCCGTAGGTGACGACGATTTTCTTTTTTAGCACGCTTGAATCACAAATATCGCTTGTTTCATTGGCAACATCCTGTCGTAAAAAAGTAAAGATTTAATGCAAGACGTACTATATATACAAAGTCAATCTTTGTTGTGTATGACAAAAAGTAAAGTTAAAACACAATAAAATTTTTCAATATTTTACATATGTACCTGCAACAAATCCAATTCGTACGGGCGACACGTGTTTGTCTCCTTATCCCAGCCACAGTATGGATCACGCACACAACGGAAGCAATTGTCATAACGACGGTTGCACATTGCCAAGTCGATTTGCTTGATGCGATGATCAGTACCCACATACAGCGACCTACGTGCTTGACTGATTTCCATCACCTGAATAGCTTCATTTTGTGCAATTTCAAAGATATCCAATAGTTTCGACAGCGATTCCCCATTGCGATAGTATTGAACTATTTTAAAAATGCGACCCAAATTAGTACCTACATAGTAAACCGTATATTCCTGGTTGAGAATGTCGATTCTTATTCTGCAAATCAAAAAAAAAAAAAAACAAATGTTTAACATATTTGTTTGGTTTGAAAATTTAACTAGTTATTGACAAGAAAATTGGAGTGTGGCCAAGAACTTAAATTGTGCTTCAATGTATTATAAATAATATTGTCTTTTTTATACAAATCATTGCTATTCAAGGTTCTGTAAAAACGTAGACGTGTGGCGGAGGGCCGATATCTCCAACTTTCGGAAATGACGCCCCTGACTTTATTGTAACGTTCTGGAGTGTACAAACGGTATATATAAACATAATGTATGAATCTTCAATATTACACAATCTTCTTTCATTTCTTTTGTTTTGAGTACGCGAAACGTGTTAAATATTTACAACCGCTTTACAAAATTATGAGTATTGTTGAATGTTATAAATAAATATAATGAATTAAAATTCGTGACATAAAATGTAATTTTGCTGTAAATCTGTCATCTTATTATTTTTATTAATGTTAGTCAAATACCATGGTCAATAATAATATGCGAATATTTTAATTCACGTTATTTTCTGTTACGAGAAATATTGGGTGAGTTTAAAGTCTTTTCTTTTATGTCTATCCATCCAATCTATTTAAATTTGCTTATTCTATGAAAAAAAATATATATGTTGCACAGACAAGGTTTTGCACTTTAACAGAAAACTGCAAATGGCAGCAAACTAGCAATATTGTAGGAATAATAAAAAAAGTCGATTAATAAAATAGTGCATGTTGAAAATTTTGCTACTTGCAAAAATGCAACTTGAAATAAATACATGTGTGAAAAACATTTATTGATATCCGAAAAAAAGAATTTTGTATTACTTTGCTAGAAATTTAACTTACTTGTCAACAACTAGCTTCGTGAAAACCAAATCCCTTTTATAATAGACTGGATTGTTGTGTTCGTGATTCACGGCTTTGTCCATAAGTGGATGTGAGCGTATGAAGTTTAGTACTGTATCCGGAAGATTTGAAGTATCGTTTACACATGAACCAGGGCGGGGATCAGGTACTTTTGCGTTGAGCACTGGCAGCCAAGCAGAGTTTGACGAGGATTGTTCCTTAAATTTTCCTTATAGAGTGATTGAAGAGAAATACAAAAATAAGTAAATAAATAAGTAATGTAAAAATAAAAAATGTAGTAAAATGAACATTAAGAAACTTGTAACATAATCTATGTATTTCGACCCAGATTAAAGTGTCAAGGTGAAGTTATTAATCTGACACGAATCATGGCATTAGGAGAATGCACATCCGGCTATACAACAATAGATTTCTTTGATGTACTAAATGACACTCAACTCATACATAAAAACGAATGTTGTTTTGGTACAAGATTCTGTAGCAGCTTGTGCACACCTACTATTAGATGCTTCGTATTTGTTTAATTTGTGTTTTAACGTTGGACATTCCGCTTGCTATACCCTGGACCCAATAGGTAATAGAGTATTTAAAGTTTATGCAAATGTATGTAACAGACAGAAGGAGGCTAGGTAGACCCTTTAAAGTAAATATATATTTGGTAAGCATTGAGAGGGGAGTCGAACTAGCTGTGTCCGTCCGTCTGTCACGCTGTCTGCCATATGAACATAATTATCTCGAAGATTATAAGATATAAGGCTACAATATTGGAAACTTAGACTCTCCAAAGCCGTTAAGTGTGCACATGCAAACGGCTTTTCTCTAGCCCTTTTTATGGTTACCCCCATACAAATTTACACCAAAATGTTGGGGATTTGCATAAAAACGTCCTTGTTTCTTATTCTAAGAAGTCTAAATATCCCAAAAAAATTAGTGTGAAGGGTATTTTCATTTTGTCAGAAATTTTGTAAAGCATTAAAGGAGACATAGTAGACGAGACGAGTCGATCTAGCCTTGTCCGTCCGTCTGTATTTATGCGATTTACTTGCTTAGTTTTAAAGATATTGACCTGTAATTCGAAACTTAAGCTTTTCTCAGTCCTAAGCAGTTCAGGTATTAAAATCAAAGAGCCACGCCTATTTGAAGGTATAGCTCCAATTCAAATTTAATACTATATTTATTGTAATGTCGACCAATGCAAGAACTAAAGTGCCACTCCCATTTAACCCCCATACGAATTTTCCGTCCATTTTCTAATTTTGTGTGAAAAAAGTAATTATTACTGTATTCACTTCAAATTGGGTAAAAACACTTGTAATATCATCCAATATCAAAACCAAGGCGACACGCCCATTTTAAGCTATAGTCTCCATATAAGCCTAGCCTCACTTTGAAATTTTGTGTAAAAATAGTTCTTATTTGTGAATGTATTTACTCCAATCTGGGTAAAACCACTTTGAGTGGTATCCTATGAATATATGACAAGGATCAGTCCATTACAAACAGATTCCCGACCTTTACAGAATTTTATCTACGTCCCTGATGACTATCACAAACTATTTAAAGTTTCGTGTGACGGATATTTGAGCTTAGGTTCTACCGAAGTAAACATTCTTTCTTGTTTTTTTTGCTGTGTTTGTTGCTTATTTTCTGCTGATTCACACTTAAACTATGATAGAACGTCTGGGCGCACCACTGCTGTAAAGTATTGTATATATAGTATATTTATAAAATGCTATGTAATAATCCATTCAAACAAATTTTTTCTAATACGATTTTTGTTATTTCTTGGTCCCTCAGACACTGTAAAAAAATTAGAGTCTGCGAGTAACTGAAAATAAACCAATGCTAAAAAAAGAAATTAAACTCCCAGTGTTAGACATACATATGTATGTAATCAGAAACAATTTCAAAAGATTGTGTACCTTAAAATCTTTCCGAAAATTGTGTAACGTATTATTGTTTTCAGTGCAATAAATGCGATAGAATTGCAAATGTTCATTTTTTCAAACACAATTTATCGACAATAACAGTACAGCTTACAAAGTACATTCGTTGACAGTGCAACAAAATTTTTTGAGATACATACATATAGTAGAGGGCAGTAAACTAGATATAAAGCTCGGCAGTAAAACGATTTGCAAAGACTAGCGATTGAAAAAAATAGAAATTGCAGTTATAAGGTGGAAGTTCGATGACAGGTTTACAGTTAGACCAAACGAGCGACAAAAATCGAAATAAAAATCCAATTATATTATGGCTTACTATACGTTGATATATATTCTTGTATATGTACCATATCTTTGGCACTCTACTTACCATTGAAGGCTGACTGAACCTCACTGATGTGAAAACTGCAAACAGCCGATCCAATCAATCCGTTAGTGCTCGTTGTGAATGTAGCATAGAAACGAGACTTATCCGTGGGTAGCTGATAAACCGATTGTATTTCATTAAAGTAAAATGGAAACTCGCCGGATATGCTACAATTGAGACGCGCCTTTAAATAAGTGGCCCAGTTGTGTGCAAGAAGATTCTTGCCGCCGACATCCTTCTTGCAGACGCGTGCAATACGAGAGTAGACTGCTTTGCCGCAGTTGATGTACTCTACTGCAGTTTCGCGGAAGAAAAAGTAAACGTATTCACCGATATCAAACCCACCGACGAAATTGGGTTCTAAGGAATAATAACAAAAGAAAAAAACTATTATTACAAAAAAATTAAAAATCTTAATATGAGTTGAAGATTTATAGAAAACTGAATCGCAATCCTGTAAGTGGCTTGGCATAAATTGTATTTAATTGGTTTTATCTGTAGCCGCTAAGAGATTCGAACAATACACGCTATATCATTGGTTTTTTATCATGCTCAGCGTTGCGTAATCATCTATGATTTATCAATGCTCATCACAATATACGCGGTAATAATGCTATTGATAAGTGTGCGATTAATTTCAATAAAATGATTTTTCAATAAATCGTATTTATATGTATATGACGTGCATTGAATAAGGAAACGAGTTAAATTGAAATTGTATTATTATAATAAATTACATGAGTTACTGCATGATTTATTGTGGATTACAATAAAACAAAAGAAACTCGTTATATTTAACCATTCCAAAGGTATTGAACCATTTACAGATAACTTGATATATAACTAAAAATAAAAAATACAATACTGTAAATATCAATATGTTTATTACGTAAAAAGAAAAATACTGTTACGTAATTTAACAAAAACTCTACAATCGCCATCGCATTTTGAAAGATTTTTTTAACACTTTAAATTCGATTTGTGCGTTATAAAAATTGCAAAATTGTATCTCTATTTTTATAAAACTTATTGTATCTAGTAGCTATGGAGATACTTACTGTCCAACCACTTGGAATCATATTTGAGTGTGCGCTTAAATTTATATTCTAAACGTTTTGCCGTTATGTTATACAAATCCGTACGGAAGATTACAGGATCCGCTTTAGTAAATTCTGCATTCGTTCCCGAGTACTGACATAAGCACAAAAAAATAAAGGAATGAAAAAGAATTGATAAACTAAAAAATGATGTTGAGTTGTTTCTGTTTATTTTTTAAGTAAAAAATGTTCTGAGCACAATACATGCTTATTTCTTATTTCCTGTTTTTTTTTTTTTTTTAAGCTGTATTCCGAATTTGTATTTTTTATTATTTATAATTTTTTTTTTTTTACAAAATTGTCACTAAATAAATAAGCAACACAGAAAATTGTAAATGTAAATTTTGAAGGGTTGTATTATATATATGGAAAATACATTTTAAAGCAGCTTACCAAACCAGGCAGTCCTCCAGGGTTACCATCTTCAACGTAAATCGCAGTTGAATTATCCAATGGATCGTAAGGACATTTGGCAATTCCCAAACCAACACCGATTACATATTCCGAACGAGGTAAATGTGTTAGGTTCGACTGGAAAAAGGTTTTAAAGTTATGATATATACGTAAGTTAAAAGCAAACATCTTTTTAATGTATTAAACCATTAGGTCGTAAGTTCTTTTTGCAATTGCCAAAAGCAAATAAGTCAAGTATCTTTGTACCTGAATTTGCAAAGAATCAAAATCGTGAGAGAACTTTTAGTACTCGCCACACATAGTGTAAAAGATATATTCAGTTTATCTCAAAGATTGTAACGCATTGAAGGAGACGTCGTAGACCCCATAAATATATATATTCTTGATCAGTTCGAAGAGACAAATCGATCTAGCCATAAAAGTCTGTCTGTCTTTCTGTCCGTCTGTCTGTTTGTTTATTTCTACGCATATTCTACGGGTATTTAAGTTTCGATTCAACCGAAGTTAAAGTTTTTCCTTGCTAATTATTAAAAATGATAAAACGCATGACAACTATTTTTATACAAAAACTTGAAAATAATTGTTGATTTGTATGGGGACTATTCCTAAAAATGGGCTTGGCTTTTTCATTTTCATACTTGATTTAGTCTTTCCAAATTTCAGCTTAATATCTTTCAAACTGACCGAATGACCACACTATGTGTGGCGGGTAAAATAAATATTCGTGAACAAAAAGAAATACAAAACAAGAAAGAACGCTGAAGTCGAGTATGCTCGACTGCAAGATACCCTGTACCCAATCTATAACATATGTACCATAAGTTAGGTTCTATTTTACTGCCATACCTCATTGAATTGGATTTTCATAGAAAAAAATCGGGTATATCTTTGAATGGGGTTATACCTAAAATTTTGTTGGGCTTACCCATATTGGTCTATTTCATTGGGACTCTCATAGACATAATTTATACTAAATTTAAATTTTCTAGAATAAAAAACAATGACGTTTTTATGTAAAAACCCAAAATTTTGGGGTAAATTCTTATAGTCTCCGAAAAAATCGTTTTCATACGACAGACAGCATGACAGACGGACGGACGGACAGACAGACATAGCTAGTTCGACTCCCTTTCCAATGCTGATCAAGAATATATATACTATATAGGGTCTATCTTGCCTCCTTCTGTCTGTTACATACATTCGCACAAACTTAATATACCCTTTTACCCTTTGGGTACAGGGTATAAACACTGAGCACTGGAGTTTTATGAAAAGTTTTATTCTGTGATTGTATTTCTTAGAAAATTCACCGTAAAAGTAGAACTGAATTAAGGCTTTTTACTCTTGGTATTATATTCTGCAATTGTTACTTACATATATAACATAATCCTTGGGATTGTGCGCATTTGTTCCGCAGACATAAAGACGGTCGCCTTGTTGCATTGATTGTATTACGCGTATGTGATTTTTGCAATCAAAAACCTGCAAATAAAATAGATATATTTCCGTTTAAGTATGACTAAGTTTGTATATGCTCATCATACGCGTCTAAGTTATTGGATCGATCTTAAAAAAATAAAATTTTCACAGAATGTTCTTAGTGACTAGAAGGCGATGCTATAATATATCGTTATAAATGGACGGTTAAACATATAAAATTTTGCAATTAACATTTCCGAACGGTAACAAAGAATGAAGCAATTGAGAATATTAAAAATAAAATATTTATTGATTTAAACAACGTTACCTAACATAATCCTTATAACATTTTTTTATATCTTATACAAACATGAATGAATATGGCGTTTTATTTTCAGACGCCAATTGTTACACATTCAAATAAATACAATTCAGTTCAATTGTAAAATTTTTTGGAATAATAGAGGAAGTAAAATAATTTGATTGAAAAAATTAAAGCAGTTCACAAAGAATGAAATTCAAAACTACTGGCAAAATCAATTGGAACAGTAAAAAAATAAAAATATTGCATAAAAGTAACAATAACCTCTCAAAAAAATAGCAGCTCAATTGGACCTAAAAAAATAATACAAAGATTGATATATGAATAGTAGACTATTTAAGATGAAGTTCACAGAAATTTTTATAGATAATGAAAGTGAAGCTGAATTGCATCAGCCATTTAGGCTGATACTCTAAGCCCCACCGTGGGGCTATCGCAACGAAAAAAAAAATAGCCCCGGTCTCCCCTATAGCATGTTTGCAAACAGTTTTGTATTCATGATTAAGTTAGAATTAAAAACAAAAAATTAACGGGTCACAATAACAACATCGATGATGTCAAAGTGAAGTACTAAAATCGAAGGGCTTTGTGATAGTACCACTATCCACTATATTATACATGTTAAGACTTACCTGACTTTTACCTTTCGAAACACAGTTGACCACATCATCCCGAGTGGGTTCCAAATTTATAACGTCACGCTGAAATAGTAAAGTATGACGTATTATTCAATTTAAAGAAAAAGAAAATCTTTGGTTAAAAAAGGCACAAACTATCATAATAAATAAACAGCGTCCTACTATTGCATTTGGTGAAAATGACATACACATATTTAAAAAAAAATAAGTTCACAATAACAATTACAATGTTCCTACTAACAAATAAAAACAAAATTAAAATTATTACGTTTTATTTGATGTTGTGCTTTACCTAAATTTGATACAACTCTACATACAAAGTGTACAAGGATATTGCATATCCTGCGGCGGCACATTTGACAAGCGTTATAGCTGGTACATTGTAGCATTTCCACAAACACCAATCAAAGGAATCGTCACAACTTTATGGGCTTGTGTTTCTTTGTCAAAGCTGTGACAATGCTTCGAAAACAGAAGACTTCAAAAGGTTATCATATTTTGAAATGGGTCTAAAGTAGGTTGTGCTGCCAGGTAATCGTTTGTTTAGACATGTGTTGGGATCATAAGATGTCTGAGTATGTAGAGAAAAGCTTGCAGTAATTAAATATGCATATGACGTACGATTGAGGCCTTAGTTTTGAAATAATAATAGTTAGAATTTTACATTTACGCGCACTGAAGTATGCGATACATAAATTTATTTACAAAGAATATGTGAATCTTAAGTGCACCAATACACTATACCAAATACTATAGCTGATGCTAGGGAGTGTAAAATTTTAATAATATTAGAGCCTACCTAACTACCTTTTAGTCTGCAAGTCTGTTTTATGTGCCGGTTTGTGTTTTTCGACGCTTCATGCTCAAATGAATTTAAAGTGGATTGCCTGCCAGGTAAGCGCTTGAATGTAACATTTTATTGCGTTTCCTTATGTTACTTTCTGCGGTTACAATGTAGTTGTGTGGAACGCATAAACTACTTCTGTTATACTTTCAAGCAAAATTGATTTATAAATCACGTAATGTAAAAAACATAATAAAATACTTTCCAAACCCAAAGTACATATGTATATGACCAAGGTTCGATTTGAGTGAATGAAATACTTTCCAAACCCAAAGTACATACTATGTATATGTATATGACCAAGGTTCGATTTGAGTGAATGAAATTGTAAAAACAATTGTTAAAAAAAACAAAACTTTTTTTTCTCAAAATTGAAACAGTCTTCGCTTAGGATCAGTTCTTAATGAAATCACATTCTCACAGAAAATGTAGTATACTGTACCCCATTAAAACATTATAATGTGAATACAAACAAACTAACTATTGTTCTCAACATATAGTATGTAGTTGTAAGCTATAGGGTGGGTAGCAGGGGAAAGTTGCTACAAAAATTTATATGAAGCTTTATTAACTGTAAATATTAAATTTCTAAAACTTTTGAATTAAACCTTAAAATTCCACATGAGCTATGTACGAAAACAGGAATACAAATAATGCACGTAGTCCCAAACTTTTTTATTAAACCAAAGACTACATGTATATATATATATATATATATATATATATATATATATATACACATATACTATATTAGTATGTATTTGGGCTATGCAGGAAAACAGGTGTACATATAATACATGTAGCCCCATAAAACCAAAATCATGTATTATTTAGTCAATTTGCATTTGCCGCGTAGAGCAGCCGACAACAACAAAGTTTGCAAGGATACTATGTATAAGTAAATTGTAGGCATAAGCACACAGACACACAAACAACGTAACCAAATGTTACCCAACGCGTTCATAAGTAATAAGCAAACGTATAATAACGTAGAATATATTGACGTATGTCGACTTTAGTTCACGTTATGGAGAAAAAGAAACATTGCAGTTTTATTCGACTACTCTGTATCCTTACGTTATAATTCAGCATCATCGTCTTATGTTTTACGATACATTTGCGGCCAGGTGTGAGTAGAATTTCACAAAAAAACAACTTTTAGGGCGTAAATTCATAACTACACACCACATTACTTTGTTATGCAACAATACACTAAACCATCGTTCGTCCATGTGCTTCAAATGTACAACGTATTTTTGCATTGTGTGTGAATAGATTTAAAGATGCCAGAAGCGCACTGGAACGAATAATCGCGTAAAATGAGAAAAGCAAAAATGGCTAAAAGGTTCGCAGTCAAACAAAACACACATAATTTTATTCCCCGTGTGCGTATTAAAGATTTCGTTTCTACTGAAACATTTTTACGTTTTTGGTACTACAACTTATGGGAAACAAAGATTTTTCTGTTTCCTACTTTTTTTTCTCAACAAATGAATTAATCTTTGATGTGCCTAAAAGGTTGTTTCATGCATTAAGCTGACCCTTACATATTAGCACATTAGCTTCTTCACAGTTATTTTAATTATTTTGGGCACTTGCTTCGAAAGTTCTGACTACCTACAAAAAAACTAAAACTAGTAAAAAGTCATCATTGATAAAATCAAATATCTCTATAAGTTTCTCGCCTGAAAGTCTGCATGTTCTCCTTCTGTAACTAAAATTGCATAGCGTCCTTTTTGTATGTCGTTGTTGTTGGTTAGATATGTGGTTATTATGTACATCATATGTATGATTTTTTTAAATATAAAAACCAAAAAAATAAATACAAGAATGTAACGAGTTTCAACGTTACCTAGAACATCAATTGTTTTCTGGATGTTTAATGGGTTTAAGTTCTAATTTTCGGAAGGGACTAATAGGTATTTATTAATTTTTAATAGCGTCAACAAAACTGTAACATTTTTTATACTTATTGCTTGATATCAATACTTACGTCACAGTATGAAGATGATATATTTTGCAAATTCAAACGAAATACGCGATCCCTGCAAAATAATTAGAAAGTTTAATATAATTTTATTAAACTGCAAAAGGTTATGTCTAAAGTTAAGGAAATATTTTATTCTACCATAGATTAATCGAATAAGCTTAATGCACTGATCAATAATACATACGTACAATTTTTGCAATTGCTGATTTTTTCTAAATTATCCTATTTATATTTGAAACACATTAAATAGGGATTTATAGTGTTAGTCGCTCCTAATATAATTTATACTTACATAGCGCCTACATAGAGTGAGTCGCGCTCCTCGTTGAGATGAAAAGAACGATAATAAAGTTTACCGCAACTGAATTCACGTACATGATCTGAAAGCAAAAATATTTATGGCATAAACAATTTTTCATATATTTAATGTTTTACTCTACTTTAATACTTTAATATCCATAAAATTTTTTTCCAATTTGTGCGTCAACTATTGTTTTAAATTTTTTTTCAAATTTGAAAAAATATTGCAAATAGCAACTTACAAATACGATTTGATAAACATATGGACTGCTGTCAGCAAAGTTAGAGCAAAGACAAAAAAAAAAAACAAGAAAAACGTTAACTTTGCTAGCACCGAAGCTAAAATACCCGCCACACGAAAATTTAATTAGTTCATGTACAATAATTAGTGACGTAGAGTTGAGTGGGGACATATATGTAAAATTCTAAATGCATATATATGTAAAATATATGTAAAATTCTAAATGCATATATAGTAAAACAATAATTTTCTTGAAAAAAATAAAAAATGGAAGGTTAGTTTATATAAGGTCGGTATGTTATAGTGGCCTGATCCTTGTCATATGGGTACCATATTCATAGGATGACAGTAGAAGTATATACAAAAACTCAAAAATGGGCGTGTCACCTTGGTTTTTATATAAGTTGACATTAGTGTTTTTTATATAATTTGTAGTAAATATATTCATAAATAATAACTGTTTTCATAAAAAAAGTAATAAGTTTGTATGAGGGCTATATCTAAAAATGGACATGACAGCTTTGTTCCGACATACAAACTGCTTATTATCAAAAAAGCTTAAGTTTCAAATTTCAGGTCAATATCATTTAAACTTTCCGAGTAACAGACAGACGGATTTGTCTCGCAGAGCTGATCAATAATATATATACTTTATGCTTTCATCAAGGCGCTACAAACTTTCCGACAAACTAATAATACCCTTCACATTACGTGTGTTGAATATACAAATAGGAAAACTTTAATGGTAGAACCGAATGGTAGAGAGTAGAGCTCAATCTTGTTCAAATATATAGTGTATACATAAGAAGTGTTTTGTTGGTCCCTATACTTTTTAAACTAATTGTGAATTCTATTCACCATGATAGTAAACAGCTACATTTTACAAATAATTTTTATTTGTAAATAGAACGAACGAATTATTTCATATACTAATTTCTTTGACGTCGCTTTGTCTACATTTTCAATCAGTAGAAACTTGCTGAATGCGCTATATTTTAATTAAACTAATTAATATTTGTATTGTACCCTTGTGTATGTGTGTTTTTGGCTATAATCACAGCAAATTTAACGAGTGTATGCGTTTATTGGTTCGTTTCATTCACAATGCATTATCAATTAGTGCTGTCATTTTAGACGACACAGTTGTCTTGAGCAATTAATATCCTTGTGGTTTGACCGATTTTTGCTTCGTCAGAGGGTCGTAACTTGTGCTACTCATCTTCTTCATAAGCATACATATGTATATGCATACATTAACTTTAAATGACAGATAACTTGCACATGATCTGTCAATAACAAACATAAACAAGTGTCGTTAGGCGTGCAATAGACATTGTGGCTTCATTAATTGTAAAACGCTTCGACATAAAAAAATATTCCTACGAATAAGCAAATATTTAATTAGCCTAAGATTTTAATTTTTTTTTATTTTATGTTAAGCAATATAAAGAATGCGAAATAGTTTTTAGTACAGCTTACTTACATTTATTATTGAAAAAATCTAATATCATAATTATGAGCAAAGTCGGTGAAAATATACAATTAAAAACTGTCTACAGTGGACCCTCGGTTAACGAACTTAATTCGTTCCAGAAACTTGTTCGTTATGCGAAACGTTCGTTATCCGAAACCGAATATTGCATATAAATCAATGTAAAATAAAATAATTCGTTCCAAGTCGGAAAAAGTTAACGCTTAAATACTTCAATTTCAAATTTTATTAAAAGAAAGTTACATAACATAAACAAATAATTTAAAGTAACTAAATATTGGACGGAAAGAGACAATCTGAAATGAAAAAACAGAGAAAAAATTAAAAAAAAAAATACGTTTTTATGATACCTACATACATGCATACCTAGTTCTTCTTAAAGAGAAAGCTGTCTAGAGTCGTTTGGATTTGTCGACGCTTCAAAATTTGTTGAAAATGAGCCACAGCATTATCATTGAATAAATCTGTTGCACGTTTAGCCACCGCCTTATCCGGATGATATTTTTTAACGTATGATGCCATTCATTTCTTTAATGGCACTAGACGGTTGTTTTTCTTCTGTTACCTCCTCATCTGATAAAGTTTTTATCGCATCTTGTTGTTGTAAAGCACATTGGAGATCCATAAGCTCATCGGTAGTCAGCTCCTCACTGTATTCTGCCACAAGCTCATCAACATCATTATTATTTACATCTAATGCCATCTGGTTAGCCAAAGACACAATTTCATTGGTTATTGCCTCCATGGACACTTCAGATTCGCATTCAGCAAAGCGCTCCGGCCAGATTTTCTTCCATGAAGATTCGAAAGATCGGCTGGTAACACCTTTCCATGCCTTTTCAATAATTTTGAGACAGGCAACAATGTGGAAATGATCCTTCCAAAACTCTTTTAGAGTAAGATTGGTTCCTTCAGTCACTTCAAAGCAATGTTGGAATAGTTCTTTAGTGTACAGCCTTTTGAAGTTGGAAATCACTTGCTGGTCCATAGGGCTGGAAGTAATGAAGTGGTATTAGGAGGCAAAAGAGAATTTTGATGAATTTAAATTCTTCATTGAGATCATCTTGTAAGCCTGGTGGATAGGCAGTAGCGTTGTCCATTACAAACAAAGCACGAAGTGGCAAATCCATCTCAATCAAATATTTCTTCACAGACGGTCCAAAAACTTTATTGACCCAATCAGTAAAAAGGTCACGTGTCACCCAAGCTTTACTGTTGGACCTCCACATGACGCTTAGTTGCTCTTGTCGACATTATGTTTTTGAAGGCGCGTGGATTCTCTGAATGATATACAAGTAGTGGTTTTATTTTCAAATCGCCGCTGGCATTGGCACAAAAAAGTAGAGTAAGGCGGTCTTTCACTGGCTTGTGGCCGGGCATTGCTTTCTCTTCTACTGTTAACTTCGGTCGTTAAGAATTTTTTTTTTCGAAAAAATTTCGTTCGTTGTGCGAAACTTCGTACGTTAACCGAAAATTTTTTCGAAAAAATTTCGTTCGTTATCCGAAATGTTCGTTATCCGAGACGTTCGTTAACCGAGGGTCCACTGTACAAGCAAAGAGAGGCGGAAATTAAAACGGGTCAATTGCTAGCGGAAAATCATGCGTTGAATGAAAGTTATTACGCAATGACTCGGTTTTCACTTTTAAAAATGTTTCAAAAGTGAATTGGATAAATCAAATAAATTAATAAACGAATAAATAAAAGAATATCAACTATGAGTGGTTTTTGATTTAAAAAAATCGATTATTATCGACTTGATTTTTAAAAACAAATTTCGCGAAACTTGAAACTGTATAATTCACTTTTTAAAATTAAATGAATTATTAGGTTAATAGCAACATGAATAGAATTGTTTCATTGAATCGTACATACCAATCGTATTCAAAAAATTAATTGAACTTATCACATTTTAGACAACAAGCAAAGCAACTCCAACAAAAAAGTGTTTGAATGTTTCTTATTTACCAACACATACTTGTTATTCATGTATTCAAAAGTTTTGCCAAAACCAGAAGTCGACTACTATTTACTTAAATATTTATTGATTCTTTTTTTTTTTTTGCAAAATTTATTTGCTTTATGCTTATAAAATAACTTATCAAAATAACTATTTCCGCTGGCGAATCATTGATTAGTTTATGTGCGATTAGTTTAAGTTTTAAGTTTCATTCCCATATCTTTAAAACTAAACGAATGAATTGCATCGCAACAGACAGACCGGCATGGCTAGATCGATTCATCTCGTCGTGCTGATCAAGAATATATACATACTTTATAGGGTCTAAGCATCTTGACAAAATCATAATACTCTTCACACTATGTGTGACGGGTATAAAATAAAACTTATAGTACTTCTTTGGCTAGAGGTATAAAACGACAATTTTGTTTTATTTAAAAACACAAATAGTATTGGCAAAAACCATTTTATAAATACATACTCTTATGTATAAGCATATGCATGTACTTCAAGTCCAACTAAACTGAAAGTTCATAATGTGATATATTTACAGTAAATTTCTCAAACACAAATTTGTATGCAATTCTCTATTTCTGTGTCTCTCTCTCTTTTATTACTCTCTTTTATGAGGTACAATGAGTCTATGCAAATGAAAATATCCCATTATTTTTATACTAATTATGAATATGTCTACTCGCTGTGGCATTGTGTGTTAGCATCTATCAATGTGTAGGCAAGTACTCAAAAACTGTCTAGACGTCTAGGATAGCTGTTTTCAACACTTGTGCTCGAACAACCAGACATACACAACAACCAGACACATGTATACCAAAAAAAGCCTTTGGCAATACAAAGTATATAAAAAGAGCCACTTGCAATGTTCGAAAGAAGTTGAGGTTGCAAATGCAGATAAATTGTAAGTCAAAGTAAAAAGTGTATAATCCTATATTGATTTTTTAGTAGTTGGTGGCAATGAAATATGCATAATTGAAAAAACTTAATGTTGAAGCGTGAAATTTCCAAAAGTAGGATACGATGAGATTTCCGCTGGCGACGTTTGACTACATAATATAGTTAAAAACAATTCCATGTTTTAAAAGAATAATGTTATATCGCTGTCGTATGTCATCCAATGTCGAAACCAAGGAGCCACGCTCATTTTATATATAACCTCCACACAAACTTACCGCCCATTTTAGATATTTTGTATGTATTCACTCCAGATTGGGATAAAACATTTCCTATGTCGTCTAATTTAAAAACTAATGTACAGACCCCATACAAACTTACCGCCCATTTTCGAATTTTTGTATAAAAATATGTTTTATTCAATTCATTATCATCCTATGTACACACCACCGATATGACACGGAGCGGGCAACTAAACGTCTATACTATATTATGTTTGGGTTAGTGCGTATTAGGTCGTTTTTAACAGATTTGCACGCTAATTTGATATAAAAGTATTTTGTTTTTATGTAAACAGCAACACATGATTTTTTACTACGCCCTTTCAACCCGCAAAATATCAGAGGGTACATTGTAATTTATGCCTTTGACTGAAACACCTGAACTGCTGAACAGTTTTCCAATGATTTTCATTATATGTACCATAGCGACCTAAATAACTCAGTGAAATCCACACACCACGCTCCATCTACTTTAATTGATTGCAGAATAGTATTGATTATTTATTTAGGATATTATTCTACAAATTTACTATTACACAAAGGTTTCTGTGAATTCATATTTATTTAAAGGTAGCTAAGTTTAGATGCTTTTAGATGTTTAGATGTGCTGTATATATATTTAACGAGAGGAAAACTCAAAGTACACAAAAAAAAATGAAGATAAACAAAAATCGATTTCTTAAGTAAATAAGTCTCTTAAGATTGTGCGGTTTAGCAGACGACAGTGATCTAGTGTCTAGAATATACGCATGCAGCAATCAAACGCTTAACATACATGTTTCCACAGATGCCTAACAATGGAGCTATGCAACAAGAATTCGAAGGCGAGCGTAGTATGTGTAGAGGAGGGGGAACGTAATTTTTATGCTGAATAACATATTGAACAACGGCTGATTAATTATCATCGCCTGATGCTAAATTTTTGTTAAATGTAATATATTTTATTGTATAGCCTGCTAGTGATTTTAATTCTATTTTTTTAGTTTAATAATCTAAACAATACAAAAACTTGTTGACAAATTATTAATAGAATGTATAAGCGTGAATGGATATTACAAAAGAAAATTAATTGGATAAAAAAAGAACGCATACAACTTGAAGACTAACGAACATCTATATTTTCTTTATAAAAGATAGATTCTCTCCTTCGTTAAAGTCCTTTTAGTATTTACTTAGTTTCACTGATGCAAAACCCTTCGTGCTGCAAGGGCTAACAATCGGCTGTAGCACAAAAAATATATATGAAGATTTACAAATCCCTATTATATCATACAATAATAAACACATCGAATGTGTAAACATTTCTTATAAAAGATAGTTTCCCTATAATTATAATCTTTCGTCAAATATATAAATTTCAACCAATAAACGTACATACATACATATGTTTACATATATATGTACACATGGGAGTACATAAGAAATGTTTCCACCATATTTGCAGAAAAAAGATTCATAAATACAAAAATGTTCATATAGACCTCGGAAAACAAGCTATGAGATTGTATAAAGCGATGAGTTTTATCAAATCTATACTGTATATATGGATAGACATAAGAAATATTTTTAAGCAAATAGCTTAATGAAACAAATGTTTTCATATAAAATTGGGAGGTAAATTTAGTATTTGAAAAAACTTCAAACATGAAAGATACAAGATTGTCAATACTCTTATTTATTTTTGATCTGTTTAATTATTATGTTTTTTCGTTTAAAGGTTGAAATTTAAATTATAACTTTTAACTAAACTTTTATGTTTACTGGTACTTTAATGCAATTTATGTGACTGTATCTAAACCAAAATGATAAAAGGATAAATACTCGTACGGATCTTTAACACGTCTTCGCTGTGTACATGTGCTCATAGCGTGAATTGTACTCACTTGTTGTGTCGATGTTAAATTTTTAAACAAAACACGCAGCCTCACTACAAAGAAGTTAGACAGACCTCTGTATAAACTTGCATAAGGTACATATGGCGTCAGCTGAGCAGAGAATGTTTATAGACTGGCGACTGAGACTTCTACTTTATAAAAAAAGCACAAGCCACTAAAATGTTTTTTTCTAATCACTTCACGTTTCCGGCAAGTGCTTAGCTTGAGATACGTTTTACTTGCATACTATATAAAGACGAAACAAAACATATATTACGAAAAGATTTCCTAAGTGCGCGTTGGCTCAGCTCGACAATCTAAGAAACCAAGATACAAACAGGAACTGCAAAAATTGCATGCATGAGCAAAACTCACAGTGTCTAGAATAAAGACAACTATTTGAGATCAACTAAGAGCAGCAGCGTATGCTTGTACGTGAACGAAAACAACGAAAATAAATATGTGCTGCTTGTAGAATATGAAAACTGGACAGGAGTACGCAACTTGAACTGACTGTGAAAAAAAAAAAGAAATTTTATGCGTATACTACTACAAAATAAATGCCACTGGTAAGGGCCTTACACAATTGAGAAAAACTTTGAGGTTGCATGTAATTTCAAATAAATTATGTACTGAAACCACATCAAGTTAAGTAAAAGCTTATTAAAGGTTCAAAACAAAAACATGTTTCGCTTTACATTTCTTGAGTATCCTTTTTTTATCAGATACTTTGTTATAAAAAAAAAAAACACAAAATACATGTTTTATGAATACAAATGTATTAAATGAAACAAGTGTGACTTACATTGCTTTATGATGAACAAAACGTAGTAAAAACGGCGCCAAAATTAATCATTTATGAAACTTAACAAATGTGTATATGTATAAACATTTTATAAATAATTTTTAAATAGGTTAAATTGCATTTGCTGAGCTTTTAAAAATATTTGTTAAAAAAATAAATAAACAATTAATTATTAAATAAAACTACTAAAGAGGGAAAAACAGCAACAGGGTGAGAAAAGTTAAATTAACAATTAAACAAGGAAAAACGTTAACTTTGGTGGAACTGGTTTTGGAATTGGATGATAAAAGAAGTGTTTTTACCCAATTTGGAGTAATTAAATTGATAAATAACACCAATTTTTATTCAAAAATTCGAAAATGTGCGGTAAATTTGTAAGGGGGCTATACCTAGGAATGGGCGTGGCACCTTGGATTCGACTTTGGATGACATAAGAAGAGTTTTTACCCAATTTGAAGTGGATACATGCATAAATAATACCTATTTTAATACAAAAATTCGAAAATTTTTGGTAAGTTTGTATGGGGGCTACAACTACTACTACTGGTTTTAACATACATAGTAGTCGTTGCCGAGAAAAGCTTAAGTTCCAAATTTCAGAGTAATATCTATATATCTTCATCAAAAAAAATGTGAAGAAATAAACAGACAGACGGACATGGCTAAATCGATTCGTCTCATCGAGCTGATCAAGAATATATATACTTTATGGGGTCTACGACGTCTCCTTTAATGCGTTACAAACTTTCCGACAAACTGAATATACCCTTCACACTATGTGTGGCGGGTATAAAAATACGTATGCCCCGCATATTTAAATTTTGCAGAGAAAGTCGTTTTTATTACTTTTTAAGTTAATATAGAAATTGGATTAAAAAGCTTTTTAATCTTGTATTAAAGACATTAACTTGTAGGATAAAAAAATTTAATACAATTAGATTGTTTTATTTGAATTCTTTAGGGTTAAATACGGTTTTCTGCGTATCCAAACTTTGCGCTATACACTTGTCACAGATAATTACCAGTACTTAATTCTTAACTTAATCAAAATTAAATAATATTTTACCGGTTAGTTTGTTTTTACCTCGCTTATGCTTGGCATAAATCCCGGGATTCTCATTGTTGTTGGCGCAGCAGGGCTGTTCATAATAGAAATTCCACGTGTTCTCATAATCGCATGATATTTGCTCCACACAAAATGCGAGCATTAAAGTAAAACAAAACTGCAGCAACTTCATGTTGCGTGATATAACGGCGATGGTTCAGTCTAGGATGTAATGGATAATGCGTCGTAGAGAAATTAACGACCTCAATTGGACTATTGAGATTTTCAGATATGATATATTATTGTTCCCCTATTTATCATTTATTTTTTTCTGTTTAGAGCAAATTTTTATTCTGTTTAATATTTAACTACTTCACCATTTTTACATTATTTATATTATTTTAATTTAATTTCGCAATATTATTACACTTCGTAGTTCTTAGGAATTAATTCTAAGTTAAAAATTGTTTGGGACCATTTAATTTATATTTTGTGAGACCCTGTTTTTGAGTGTAATACTTTTAAAACAATTAATGCGAAAAAATAAACATACAAATGTCCGTATGAATTAACGAATACGAAACAAATAAGGATACTGTAAGAAAACTATTGCACTTTTTTTTTTAAAGAAAATATTTTTTTAAAAACTATAGACATTCATGGCATAATTAAGGTTTGAAGTGTACAAAACTGGTTTCCTTTTTTTTTATTATACATATAACAAAAATATATGTCAAAAAGAGAAAAAAGAGTTCGAAACGGCAAATGAGAAAGAAAGAGAGGACAGTGTTTGCAGAGTACAAAGTTGCCAGACTGTTTTAACATTTAATTGAACAATTTATTAAAAAACACTATTTAAATAATCTATTTAAAATAAATATATAAAATGTAACCTTAACTTTCATATTTTCAAAGTCACAAATAATGAATATAAAATTTTAACAAGATGGTAAAACTTTGCACATTTGTAACTCTACGCACTCTATCAGCGACGCAACAAATAAGCGAAATTGAAAATTATAAAAAAAAAAACTTTTTAAGGGTACACACAAACACTTCTTTGTTTTAATTATTATATATTTTGGATTCAAAATCAAAGTGAATATCAAATATTTTAGGTGTATAATGTGCAGAAAGTAAATAACATACACTTCATATAAATACTTAAAACAACAACATTTATAGACATCTTTTAATTTAAAATTTGTATAATTTTTTAAAGGAATCCAAAGTAAAAAACACAACACAAAGAAACGCGGCGCCGCAAAAGCGAGCAGCAATCGTAACAACACGAAAGAAGAACAACAACTAACGATCAATTGCTGAGAGCTCAGGAAAAAAACATTGTAGAGAGCACACAAAAGAGATAGATTGTTAAGTAAGTATGAGCGAGATGAGAAAACATGACTAAAGTGACGCCAGATAAGTACAAAAATTTCAATGCAGAAATTATACAGTGAAGCCTCAACGATATTTACAAATTTTTCAGTGGTAATATAAAACTTTTAATATAATTGTACAATAATATAATTGTAAACAAAAAACTAATTCAGATTTATACGCTTGAACAATTTGACAATAATATTTGTACAAAAACTTAAAACATTTAGCATAGGCGTGGAAGACTGACTGTCTTCCTAAAAACACTATCGTATTGAAAAAAAAGTATGTTAGTAAACATACACGCGTTACAGTTACATATTTTTTTTTGTTTACTTTTCTGCCTCAATTTTCCGCGCTTGGCCGCAAGTAAAGATCAAGTTTTCAATAAAACGCTGCAATTGTGCGTAACCGTATTGCTTCAGAGGCAATATTTAAAAGAGAATTCTCAATTCCCAAACAGGGGACGAAATTGTTTGACTGGTCTGCAAATTTCGGAGCAACAGACGAGTAACATGTTTATACCTTTTTTTGATAGGACCTATAAGAACCGAATAATTTAAGTTTTGTTTATAGTTTAAATATCAATGCGGTATTTCTTCTAGAGCTCTATAGATAGGGATTTGTGCAGCTGCATATTTATGTATATAATGTGCAGGGTGTTTAACACGTTTTGTGTAAAAAAAAAAAACCTTTTGGGATTTCATTTGTGTTTACCACAGCTTACCCAAGTTCAGGTTGCTTGTCCTTAATCCTTTTCCAGTATATGCAAAAACCGACACCCTCACTATGCTTTTTCTTCAACTCGTTAGAAAATGAAAGAAAAAAAAGTAAAGGCTCCAGTAAACTGCCATGCGCACGTTTTTCGCCTCCATGGCCGCATGGACGTGGTACATACATATATATGTAAGTATATATGTACGTACATTTATTTGAAATAAGGTTGCGTAGAACAGCAAGCAACTGTATGCTCGTTCCACACTTTTATTTTTTGATTTGAATGCTATGCTACGAATTTTAGAATAGTTGCAATAGTCTGTCTATTTGTAAACATCTATACTGCAAAAAAATTTGAAATGTCAGACAATTTAAGAAAATGCATGCATGTACATACATACATATGTCTGAGTTTGTTCACCGCCTATGGAAAAAAATATTTTAAATGCTAGTTGTGAATTGAATATTATAATTAAAATAAAATGTTAGATTTTTTTCTTCGCAAAAGCGAAGACAACATTTCATATGTAAAAAGTAAATGACAAAAGGTGTTAGCTGAACATATCAAAAAATCTGTATGTTTAGACTATGAAAGTTTTAATGGATTTTATAGTTAAATTATACAGACTTGCATTTCAATGAGAATAAAGTACTTGATGATAATGGTTCATCCAGAGTTTGAATTCAAAGTCCCTAGTCTTTGGAATTTGTCCAACATTTTTATGTGCAAACTAACTATGCTATTTTATATTTCACATATCACCCAGCCCTTTGACAGGCAATGTGGGGTATGCTAAATGGTAGGGTTAAAAGGGTTGAATTTTGTGGAAACCCGTTTATAAGTGACCACTTGATGACTTAGAAGAGTCTGAGTTTCAAAGATGGTGTCTCTATCTCCTATACTCTCAGAGATAATCGTTTTCATACGGCAGACACAATGACAGGTGGTTGGATGAACAGACGGACAGACAGACATAGCTAGATCGTCTCTTTTTTCAATTTTGATTATATATACATATATACACACTTTATAGGGTCTATCATGTCTTCTTCTGCCTCATACATTATCCCATACGGTACAGGGTATAAAAAAAAAACACATTGAAAACGGTTGCAAATAAAAGCCAAATTTTTAAGTCGCTAGACAACTGGCACGCTAGGGATTCTCACTTATGTTTATTTAAGGCTCATAATGCCGAGTCAACCAGTAATGCGACATGCTCCTAGACGAAATTTTTTTTCAATATTTTTTTAGTTCTTTTGTGCTTTGCCAAAATTACTGATAGAGAGATGTGCCAACTGAGGGAGAGACACTCCCTGAATGCCAAGCGCGATTGACGAAAACAAAAACCATGAAAATGACAAGCACAACTTTGCTTTGGGTGCATACTTCTCTGGAACTGCTGCTTCTGTATGTAAAATTGTAGCTGAAGAGCATGCCATGCCGCGCCAATTGTCATGTTTGGCGACATTAATCCTTGTACCGTGCACAAAACTGTCTGTAACAGAGTTGCGTCTGAGTAGCAACTAATGCATTGCATGATTTTAGGCTCGTTTTATTGCAGTTTCAACTTGAGTGGGTATATTAGGATTTGTATCGGTAAAAGAGTGTATCAAATTTTTATAAAAGAATGTTTTATTTTAATTGTTTTTTTTTATTATTCTTTTCCATTAAAAAGTTGTTTTATAACTTTAGCTTGTGTGTCCGAAAGTGTGTAATAAAAATATTTGTATATAGTATACATAAGTATACAAGCTGCATAAATTCTCATGTTGCATGGCTGTTTACAAGAACTTCGCTCGTTAAATTTGCTCAAAAAATGCGCAAATAAATCATGACATTAAACAAAAGCTAGCGTCGTTGGGGTACCATTGAACTAAGAACTGTGGTAGGAGTCCTTGAAAGACGTCGCCAGTTCCATCTTCAACACCCACACTGACGATATTTTATTTTATTTGTACACAGTTTATGTATGTCTTTGCTTGTGTGTGATTTTCTTAGGCACCATACTATATACTGCAATTAGTTTAAAGTTTCTTATGCGACTTTTAGACGCTTTCACTATGAAATGTTTTTGTAGCTAGTGGCACAACTGCTTTTGTTAAATGAAAAGTTGAACTTGGTGACCAACGTTGTTTCCTGTTCGGTCACGTTGGCAACATAAACTTTTTATGCATTTTATAAACTGCAAACTAAAAACTTTGTCAAACAACGCAATGTGCAATAAAATTCATTGCATATTCTTGAAGCTTTTAGTTCGACTTTTTCGTTTTCATTTTGCCTATATTTTGTAATTTTTTGATAGAGTTCCTCTTATGTATTAAACAGACCAGCGAAGTTTTACTGATTTCAGTAACAAGAACATTTAGGGGAATTTCTGATGTATTTTTTCACGCTGATTAGGAATGCGACCTTAAAGAATGTCCAACACGTTATGAGTTTCAGTAATTCTGGATCAAAAGTAAAAAAATGGCTAATTTGACCATTGTTAATTTTTATACCCGCCACACATAGTGTAGAGGGTATTTTCCTTTTGTCAGAAAGTTTGTAACCCATTAAAGGAGAAGTCATAGTCCCTATAAAGTATATAAATTCTTGATATATGTACTTTATAGGGTAGGTATAGCCCCCCTTATAAATAGCTATTATTTATGAATATAATCACTCCAAGTTGGGTAAAAATACTTCTAATGTCATCAAATGTCAAATTCAAGCTGCCACGACCATTTTTAGCTATAGCCCCCATACAAACTTAACGCCCATTTTTGAATTTTTGTATAATAATATGTATTATTTATGAGCCTATTCACTCAAATTTGGATAAAAACACTTCTAATAACATCCAATATCAAAACCAAGGTGCCACGCCCATTTATTAGTATAGGCCCCATAAAAATTTTTTTAAATATTTATTTTGTTCTTTCCATTTTAAACTAGTTTCCTAAAAAATCTAACTGATAATATTTATTGTAATGATATGTATAGCACAATTAATACAACTAAAACAAACAATTTTTTTTTTCGACAGACAATAAAAGTACTGCTCAAACAAGCAAATGGCGCTGTGTTACTATTTCGACTTGACCAGAAAAAACAAAATTTAATAAATTTGCGCGAGTTGAAGTTATATAAAATTGTATTTAAGCAGTATTCACCATAATTAGTGATTTGTTAATGATTTTGCAGGATAACAACTGCAAGTATGTAATTGAAAATATTGGAAAAAGCGCTACTTACGCGATATCTCGGATATGTTAGTACTTCGATTCTTCAAAAAGTTCGACGTATCAGGTAAGTTATTTTAAATGTATGTACATATATTTATACATTCTTCACACGTAGTGTGAACGGGTATTATCATTTTGTCTGAGATTTTCTAACGCATTAAAGGATGTGTATCTTAGACCCAATAAAGTAAATATGTTCTTAACCATCTCGATGAGATTGTCAGTTTTATAGATATTGCAATACGAATCCTCAGCATTAATTTCTCCTCAGTAGTTTGTATGGTACGGGTATTATCATTTTGTCTGAGATTTTCTAACGCATTAAAGGATGTGTATCTTAGACCCAATAAAGTAAATATGTTCTTAACCATCTCGATGAGATTGTCAGTTTTATAGATATTGCAATACGAATCCTTAGCATTAATTTCTCCTCAGTAGTTTGTATGGTGAATTGAGAATGTATGGAAACAGTATTTAAGCGTCGGTTATACAGAATAAATTAGGTTTTTTGTTTTAAATAGCTTTATATTAAAAAAAATAGAGTTTGTAAAGTTTGTCATACTTGTCATGTCCAACACTTTTCCATATCATACCATAACCACAGCGACTCTTTTTGCTAGTGACAGCATGTGCGATTACATAGTTTATAGATGACAAAACAACCAAGCTTAAGTGTGTAGAGTGAACAAGTTTTGTAACAAAATGTTTAAAGTTAGCTTGTGTTAATGAGCACCTCCTGCACTTTTTTATACCAAAGAAACTCTTTTTTGTATATGAAAAATGAAGTGATACAAAAAATTTTACGAGAGTGGTTTATGTCAATAAAACCTTATGTTACATCAGAGAAACGGTAAAAAGGTGTTTCTTTATAGTGTGTAATTGGTGAAATTTCAAAATGACCAACGGTGGTCAGGTCGTTTATGATACACGTCGATATTTAAAAGAAACAAGAAAAAACGTTAACTTCGGTAGCACCGAAGCTCAAACAAATAAAACAATTTTTTTCTTGAAAAATTAAAAAAAACAAGGAAAAACGTTAACTTCGGTGGAACCGAAGCTGAAATACCCGTTACATGGGCGTGTCGTCTTGGTTTTGACCCTGGATGACCAAAAAAATGTTTTTACCCAATTGGGAGCGAGTACATTCATAAATAATTACTATTTAAAAAAAAAATCGAAAAAAATCGATAAGTTTGTATGGGGGCTATACCTAAAAATGGGCGTGGCACTCTCATTTTCGAACTTAACCTAGTCGTTGCCGAGAAAAGCTTAAGTTTAAAATTTCAGCCCAATATCTTTATATCTTCATCGAAAAGATCGCATAGCAACAAACAGACGGACAGACAGACGGACATGGCTAGATCGATTCGTCTCATCGAGCTGATCAAGAATATATATACTTTATGGGGTCTCCGATGCCTCCTTCAATGCGTTACAAACTTTTTGACAAACTGAATATACCCGTTCACACTATGTGTAACGGGTATAAAAATGTAAGGTTAGTATGGGGTCTGTAGGTTATAGTGACCCGATCCTTGTCATATCAGTAGCATATTCATAGGATGACAGAGAAGTGATTGTACCCAGATTGGAGTCATGGTTTAATCGATTCGTCTTGTCAAGCTGGTCAATAATGTATATACTTTATGAGCTCCCCGATGCCTCCTTTAATGTGTTACAAACTTTCCGACAAACTGATAGTACCCTTCACACTATGTGTGGCGGGTAAAAAAAAACGCTTAGTTAAGCTTCAAGAAATATTTCTTGTGTGTGAATTTATTTTGGGTACATCGACTCGTTATGCTCCGCAATTCGTTATTCTACACGTTGTAAATACATCGCATCGAACCTTCTCAATGTGCTTCTTGTTTTATGATTTCACCTTGCCTGCAACGTGTTTTTGAAAATAAAGAGTAAACAAAAAAATAATCACCATTCGTCTAAATCAAATATACGAAGCGAATACCTTTCAACAGTACTTTACACTGCTTAATTATAACTTTAACTCTTGTTTATTCAATTACAAAAGCATAAATAATAGATACTTTACTTATACAAAACCTTTAATAAATAATAAAAAAAAAAAAATTATAATATTGTAGGCAGACTTTTGGACAATTTTAACTATTTTGAACAAACATTGCATACTTTTGTGCTACTTGGGGTGGGAAAACATATTTTAAAATATAAATCAGATTCATGTATTTTAATTCAAAATATACAACTAGCAGATCTTAGATCTTTTAATCTTCGATGTGAAAAAATATCTAGTTTTTATGAGGCACAATAGACTCATACTATACACATACATGAAAATAATTAATTCGTTTATTGAATTCCGTTTGCATTTGTACAATGTTTTATCATTTTGTGAGAAGAAAATATGCAAGTTACAAAAATGATTTTGTAGTCAAATATAATTTTAGTACATAGTTCAACGCCGAAGAAAGCTTTTCATCATACTATGATTTACAAAAAGTCGAAAGGTGTAAAATATTGACAATTGTTGTTCAGTTTGCATATACGGATTTTGGCATGTCTTGTCAAATTTGATGCATACGTTTTGCACTTCAGAACAGCACCATCGACATTTACACTGAAGATTCATGTCTGCTCAACATTTTCATATCGTAAAATTTTAATTAGTTTCAAACTCGACTGAATGAATGAACTGCATAAACTTTTGTAGAAATGGTTTTGTATTTGTGAATATGACAGATTAGTAAGTTAATGCTTGTGCGACTACTTCAAAACTTTATTGAATTACATTTCCGTTTCCTGCGTACATATACACATGTATTTTTGTGTGTATCAATCTATTGTGTGTACATATTTGTTTTGCATGTATCCGTTTCCGTTGCTAATGCAAATTCAAAAGCACTTGTTTTATTTTTTTAAATTTTTATGCAAATAATGCTACATGTTTGTTACATCATGATGTATGCAAAATTTGGTTTAATGGTCAATTATATATTTTATAAAAACTTCCAACAATTTTAATTCGTTTATTGAAAACAATTTTTTTTAATAAATGAAATAAATATTTTTGTTTTATTTGGTAGTTTTTACACTAAAACTAATGAAGTATTGTTCCAAACGCGTATTACAATGAATGAAAAGTTGTACGACATCTCTGTTTTGTATTTCGGTAAAATTTATGCTTGATTGTATGCTGCTCAGTAACTTGTACAATAATTATATTAAAAATTGTCTACCCCCAATACACTTGTACTAGCTTTGCAATAAAACAACGTATTTGTATATTGGGTAAAAACACTTCTAATTACATTCAATATCAAAAACAAGGAGCCACGCCCATTTTGAGGTGTAGCTCCCATACAAATTTATTGCCCATTTTCGAATTTTTTAATAAAAATTGGTATTATTTATGAATTTATTTACTCCAAATTGGGTAAAAACACTTGTTATATCATCCAATTCCAAAACCAAGATGCAACGCCCATTTTTATGTATAGCCCTCATACAAACTTACCGACTATTTTCGAACTTTCTAATATATATTTATAAATTTGTATAAGCCACTGATGATCACACATAAATTATTCAAAGATTTGTGTGGCGGGTATTTAAGCTTCGGTTCCACTGAAGTTAACGTTTTTCTTTGTTTTGTTTTTTTTTGTTGAAAAATGCACATATGTTTCAATGGAAAGTAAACATTAGTTGAATATATGTTTTGCTGTTTGACAGTTTGCATTGCATACTTTAGGGTACCATCATTTGAAATTGACATTTCTTATATAAATTTTATTCCGTCTAAAGTGCAAATAAGCAATACACTGTTCAATGAGTGGAAAACTAGTATATGTTGTTGAAATTTAATTTGATTGATTTTTAATCTATGTAGCTTGAAGTCCACATTCTTTTTGTAAAACTAACTATTATTGACTTCTATATTTGACAGCATTGGTGATCTTTTTTTGATGCGTTCAATACTGAAGTTTGAAATGCTCTTGTCTTAAGCATTATACGCTTTAGTATACATCTATTTTTCGTGACATAGGCTCGGAGATTTGAGGTGACTTGTACAGGGACTATATGATATAGTGACCTAATCTTTATTGAATGATTATTTTTACCTCATTCTTATCAAATTTATACTGTACATATGGACTACCTTAACAAATGTTTCTACCACATTTGAAGCAATTAGTATTATAAACTAACATTTCATTTATATAAAAACTCGAAAATAAGCTTTTGGTTTGTATGAGGCTATATTCTATAGCCCGATAATTACAAGATCTCTTATGACATGTGTGGAGTGTGCTGACATTTGGAGTGAATTCATTCATAAATAAAACTATTTTCATTACAAAAATTCAAGTTCATTTAAAACTTGTATTTTTAGTATTCTAGTATTCTTGATTAAACGATTTTTCTATTATTAAATAGCCATGTTAAAAATATTATTTTAGTGTTTTTCCTTTACAAATTATGTAAATTACTTTGCTTAAAATTTTCTATTTTAAATTATATTGAAGGAGACATTTTGAATTTCAAACGAAAAACAAACTAATTGAATTAGACAGGGAGTAGGACAAAATATTTTTAACGAACATGACACGGCTTTTAAGTTCATTATGCTAGTATTCATTTTTTTAACCCACAAGCAGTTGCAGGAAGTTTAAAGTGAAGTGAATGTTCTGGGCGATTCATATTTGTGTGGATTGAGTTTTAACATGGTTTCAAATATTTGACTAATGGGAACTGTGTTAAATTTAAAATAAAAAAAAAACATTACAGCAACTTCCTTCTTCAATTTTTATTCCCACGAAACGATTTAAGCTTTTAGATTTGTAAAATAAATTTTCATATTTTTTCTTATTACAATTGGTTAACGACAAAGGCTTCTGTCTTCTGCTAATTAAAAAATATATAAATTTAATAATATTATAATGATAAACGCACTTTAGATATTCTAAGCAGCACAACTTACACGGGTTTCGTCTAAAAAAAAAAAACTATTTTTACAATGTAATTTAGATTCTTGAACCCCTCCCCCCAAAAGTTTTAAAGTTCCCAAGGCATCAATTAAATGGCGACAATGTCTATATAGCACATATTAATCATCATTATTTTAATAAACATTTATTAACATGGACTTTGCATTAGCACATTATAATGAATTTAGATATTTGAGTCATTTAACGTTTGATAATAAACGCAAAACATAGAAATATACCTGAATGGAACCGGATGAAAAAAGACACAAACGCGTACGCATCCTTTTCGAAAAGACCCTCAATGCACAAAAGATATGAGAAAAGGGAAAACCACATATTAAATTTAAGCAGTCAGTGGGATGTATTATTTCTTTCCCCTTATATTTGCGCCACTAATATCTCTTTTCATTACTTATGCTTAAGAAGAACGTGTTTTCTTGCCTTTCTATATTTCACTCATTTAGTGGTATTGTTCTTTGCCTTTTTGTTTATGGCTATTCTATGTCGTTACTCGCTTAAAATTGTTTTCTTTTGAAACTTGGTTTAGTCATTTGTCATATATAAATAATTCCCTTTTATTATTACCATTACCAATACCACAACTCATGATGTACGCATACAATTTATGACATTGTACCTTTCCCTTTCAATCCGTCTGTTGAAATTGTATTTTAGTCGACCTTGTTGGTCAGAGTCATCTGTTATACACATACATATATACATATATGAGGTAAATTGACGCTTGTAAAATTTGCACCAAAAAATATACCCGTAGGAAAAAGGCTAAATATTTTTCAAGTACAATGTACTTGGCGTTCATTATCTACACCAACGATAAAATCCAAAATGTTTTAAAGTTACGCAATTGGAAAAATAAAATAGCTGTAGTCCTTCCGACCGCTTGCAATACAACTTTATTTGTCTTCTCCCGGCTGTCATTGTTTCTAATATTATCGGTTAATTTATAACTAATTCATTTTCATGACTGTTTCGCTTTTGTTTTCATCATAAGAATTTAAGATATTGTCACAAAAATATTCAGTTGTCTGTCCGTTACTTCTTTCAAATGTTTTAAGATCATTAATATACATTTCCATTTACGAGACATATCATTCATAAGTAGTAATGAATCTGACATTCTGAAAAATGCAAGTAAGTTATTTCATTACTTACGTATTTTTAAGAGAAGCAATGATGATGATTGATACCACACCGAGATAAAAATTAACTTTGTACCAAGAAACGTTTTAAAAATGTGTTTGTAATTATTTATGACTCATACAATGTAGGGTAGGCATGAATAGAATTCAAATTTGTCAACAATTTTAAAATCACTGTTTTGTCACTTTCAATGAATACCATCTGCCGGATTCAAGCTTTTAAAGCGTATTTATGATACATAATTAGAATAATGAAGTTTTTTTGTTGTTTTTTTTTTTGAAAATCTTAAATTTATTTATTATTTTTTTATTTAATTAATGAATGGTGGGTTTTAGTGTCATTATTTTTAGATATTAAAACTTAGATCAATAGCTAGTATACGAGTATTAGTTATGTCGGTTAATATGCACTTGTTAAACTTATTGTTTAGTTACATTCTGCGTACGCAACGGCATCTACTAACGTAAACTTTTTGTGCTAAAGTCTAAAAGAGTGGAATAAAGTTCGAGTTGATGCACTCGCTATTTTTTACTTAAGAATCGAATCGCGTTTTATTTGTCGAGGTGCATCGAGCGAGTGTTTCGTTGCAGGTTTCATCAATAGCCACCTCTCTGTATTAATATGACTTGGAGAGTGACAGAACAATAAATATTCAGCAAATGTAGTAGACTTTTTAAGGAAATATTTTCAGCGAATCTTATTCCTTTTTTGGGATGAATTGAAAATCGTAGCAATTATGCTTAGTTTTTTGTTAGGGTGTGTTTTGGAAAATGTGGGCGTGCCACAAGCGTTGAAGTCCGATGTGCCTTGAAATTTAGATTTTTGAAGTTCTCATAAAATTAATTATAAACTGAATATATATTGAAAATATAATGATTTGGTTCAGATCGAACAATCTCAATTTCGAACATATATTCTGACAACATTTTTGGCTTCTTATTTGAAAATTTACATATGTAGCTCACATATGTCTAAAAACATCGTTAGTAAATCAATCGAAAACAATAATTTTCAGTTTTAGATTTTCATCTCTTTATTAAAAAAAGTGATAATTTTTTCTAAATTTTAGAAATTATTTGTCTTAAAAATACTTTTATGCAAAAATTTAAAATTTTGAGGTAGATTTGTATGGGGATACGTTTCGAATATGAAAGCTCTATATCTTATAATCTCCGAGATAATCGGACAGACAGACCTAGCTAGTTCGACTCCTCTTCCATTGCTAATCAAGAATATATATATACTTTATACGGTCTACCATTTCTCCTTCTGTCTATTACATATATTTGCACAAACTTAATATATCCTTTTTACCCTTTGGGTACAGTGTACAATTATTAAAATTTCGCAGAAAACTGAGAGCCAAAGATTTTTATGCAAAAATTTTGGGGTAGATTTGTAAGGGCGGTACCCTAACAAAATGGGGCTGGAGAAACCCTGTTTCTAAGTGACTACTTGACGGCTAATGAAAATCTAAGTTTCAAGTATGGTGCCTCAATCTACTATAGTTTCCGAGATAATAAGTTTCATATGGCAGGGAGCATGACAGATGGACAGACAGGCATAGCTAAATCGACGCTTCTTCATGCCTCCTTCTGCCTGTTAGAGACATTTTCACAAACTTAACATAAATTATACAGAAACTGGAAGCGGAAAAGTATGATTGGTTGTAATGCTTACCTGGTGACAATTCTTCTGTAATCCCTTGAATTGACCTTGTAAACAACACGACGACAATTATCACTAGTAGAAACCATTGTCCATTAGGGCGGCTACGACATCCCAGTAACTGCCTCTGCTGTTTTTCTTGTTTACTGCATCGATCTGCTGTATAAGTACTTGTTGTATTGAACATTGTATTAATTTTCATTGTTCTATTGTGTAGAAAGAGATAGAAATGTTTCCGATTTGTATGCCATTCGTATGTATAAGTGCTGTAAAAAAAATATAGAAAAATTAGTTTACGTTTATTTAAAAAATGTTATCAGTTAATGTTTGTAACTTAACTGTCGACCTAAATAAATATTGTTGTATACTATGGTGGCAACTTAACATTTGACAGAACAGCGTTAGCTTGAAATGATAAAACTGCATACATGCAACTCATATGGCACATAAACACAATATTATATACATCACAAGGCAAATGTATTCCATTTCTATTTTGTGTGTATGGCAGAGCTCCCAAACTTCAGTTCCTACACACTTTATATGAGCTCTAATCATGATTAGGCTAAACAAATGAAGAAGAATTTGCAACATAAAGACCAAAGTTTAAAAATGTGGACCTTTTATATTTATTTCGTTAACTAAACATCATTGTCTACTCTAAGGTATAATAAAGTTATACTCATTATCAAAGAATAATATAGGGTCACAACTATAAGATTTGACGGCAACTATAAGAGGCAAGGGTTTACTTTTATATGTAGAACAATATAATCGACATAGTTGGTACAATTTAAAATGCGTGAGAGCGAAAGAGAAAGATAGTTAAATATGCACAAAGGTTCATTCGTATACCCGATATGATGCACCTACCTGTACATATTTATGTAAAAACACACTCATATATATACATACGCTCTTACATATGTATTTAGTTACATACAAACCAAAGCCTATAACAAAGTTTTTTGCAATGTGGCGCACTACACTGTTACTGAAAAAAATTTACAGAAACAATTTGTTTTCGCCCTTGTTAAATATATCGCTGCGCAGCTAGTGAAGAACAATTTTTTTCTCTAATTTTTTCAAGTCAAATGCTTATTGTAATTAAAAACTATATAAATTCTTCGCTGTTAGTAAATACATTTTTTTTACTAACAGCGATGAATTAACATAGATACATATGAATGGCTTTGGACTCCTAATTCAAATATCTTAAAGAGACTAGGATGGTGCAGTGTGAAAAATATTTTTAATATCAACATATAACTACAGCTGACACCTTTTAGATTAGAATGAAAGTCGTGACACTAAAATCGTTTTAAATAAAGATAATTTTTAGTCCAGTTTTGAATTAACTTCAACAATAGTTATACATATGTAGTTTAAATGCCTGTTTATCAATTCTTCAGCTCTTTAAGCTGGCTTTGGCAAAACAGTTCAACTACTATATTGATCTCTCTCAACCAAAAATTATGTTGATTCATTAAAATTTTTTAATTGGCGTCTATAGGCGATTCTCTGGTTTATGGAGTGACTTTTTGAACAAATACCGCACTACGCTTGAGAGCAACGAGAAATTGTTGGTTTGTTGTTGTCCATAGCATCACATCGCCGCAAAGTATGCAACGTCATGAGATGTGACATTTGCTATGTTTCCGAAAATTTCGATGCCTCGTCATAGAAATTCGATGTACACAATGTCAACTTGAGTCGAATCGTTGCGATACGATGCCATGAATCTGTAGCGCAGCCATGTCAAACATATTCATCACAATTGCCAAAGTGACAGATGACTGGCGTATAGCTACTGAAAGACCAATCCATAAATTTTAAAACATTCATATAGAAAAAGAAGAAAAAACGTTAACTTTGGTGGAACCGAAGCTTAAATACCCCTCACACGTAACTCAAATGGGTCATGTGTTATCATCAGTAGGTTAGATAAAACTTCGAGAAGGGATGGGATGTGGTCAATAGTCTGATACAACTTAAGTTTAGACACAATATTGGTTTCAAATTTAAAGCTAAACATACAGATATGTATTCGAAAACAAATCTAAAATAATCAATAAGTTTGTGTGGGGCCTATGCCTAAAAATGGGCGTGACATCTTGGCTTTGATATTGGATGATATTAGAAGTGTTTTACCTAATTTGGAGTCAATACACTCCTAAGCATTGCCTTTTTTCGTAAAAAAAATCGAAAATGGGCGTTAAGTTTGTGTAGGGAATATACCTAAAAATGGGCGTGGCAACTTGGCTTTGACATTAAATTACATTAGAATTGTTTTTACCCGATTAGAGATAAATGATTCGTATTTTTATACAAATATTCGAAATGGGCGTTAAGTTTGTATGGGGGCTATACCTTAAAATGGACGTGGCACCTTGGTTTTGGCATGGGTTGACCCAAAAAGTGTTTTACTCGATTTGGAGAGAATACAAGTAAATAATGCCTATTTTCATACAAAAATTTAAAAATGGGTTGTCATTTTGTATGGGGACTATACTTAAAAATAGACGTCGCACTTTCATTTTCGAACTTGACCTGGTCGTTTCCGAAAAAAGCTTAAGTTTAAAGTTTCAGCTAAATATCTCCAGGAGTCTCCAAGTAAATTGCATTGAAATAAACAGATAGACGAACAGACAGACGGACATGACTAGATCGACTTGTCTCATCGAGCTGATCAAGAATATATATACTTTATGGGGTCTACGACGTCTCCTTCAATGCGTTACAAACTTTCAGACAAACTGAATATACCCTTCACACTATGTGTGGCGGGTATATAAATCAGGGCAAAAGAGTAGAAAACAGACACAGCATATTTTCAAAATTTAATAAATTGAGACTTTGTAACAATATTTTTCGTATAGTTATATGAAATATTTATATAGACTTGATAATTTTGTTACAATTTCTGTGCCAATGTTTTGAATGTCACCTTTAACGGACGAAGTCGGAGTGCGTGTTAACTGCGCCATCATTCATATTTCCTTTTTTTTTAAAGTCATGACGTACAAGTATATCAAAAGCGTATTTGAAGTTGTCAACACCCAATTTTAATAAACGTTATGTGGACACATGTGCGACTGACATGATTTGCGCAACTGATACTTAACAAAAATATAAAAACAGTAATATTGTGAAATGGCTTTCATTTTCAAGATGAAGCCTATAATTTTTAACTCAACTTCTGTATATATATATATGTATATATATATATATATATGTTTTTTTGATTCTGTAACGTATGTACGAGAATATGTTGATTTTGATAAATTTATTTTTAGTATTTAATGTTCGTGCGAAGAAACAATGTACCGGTTATTTTTTATAGTTTTTAAAGTTTAAACAGTTGCTTTAATTAAATTTTATATCTTGAAATATAGATTTGTTTTCTAAATTTTCTTTAATATATGCTCTGTAATACAGAAATTTTTTTTTGTTCGTACCTATATTAAGATATATATATCATACGCATAATACTTAGTAAATTGAAAGATCCTATATTACATAACATAGAAGTTTGAAAGTGTCCACTTGATGCTCTAGAAGAGTCTAAGTTTCAATTATGTAGGCTCTATCTCTTGTAGTGCCCATTTAATACGGCGTACGGCATAGGGCTAGACGGTTGGACGGACAGACAGACATAGATTTATCAACTCTACTTGCAATGCTGATCAAGAATACATATATTTAATAGTGTCTTCCATGCCTACTTTTGTCTGTTACACACATTTGAGCAAACTCAGTACATCGTTTTACCCTTCTTGTACAGAATATACAAAACATAAAAACGTAAAAGCAATTCATTTTACTACTTTAATCCGTGTAGTTCTCAGTTCTCTTATAGAATAATAATTCTTTACTTTTGGAAAATAAGATATATTTTCATAAGATGAAAAGTGATGGAGCTATTAAATACTCGTAGCGTATTCACTAGTCTACTTTGTTAAAACTTTTTTGTTGCTTTTATATTTTGTTTTTTTTTTTTTATTGTTCAAGTTTTGGTTTTTATCTATCTATCTATCTGCTTTGCAGAAAATAAATTACATTAAAATTCTTGGCCATCATCCGTTGTGGAAATTTATTTTTCTACTTTAGACGATTGACTCATGTTTTCGGATCGCATTTCATATTCCCTTATATTCCCTATATGTAGTTTATTTTTCAACTGAAGGCGTCTAAAACAATTCTTACAGTTTATCGTTGTTTTATTGCTGTTTTACAGTTATAAAGTATCCTTCGAGGCAATTAGTTTATTTGAAGTATTTTATTTTATTTAAGCTGCTTGAATTTTAATGCCTTTCAATAGGTTTCATTTCTTTTTAAACTTAAAAATTTATTAATTTTTTAGGCTTTTGAGTATAGTAAGATTGTTAGTTGATTACTCTAATTTTTATGTAGTACATTTGTCTTGGCTCTATTCATTGCTATTAATATAAGCAGTAGATAATTTAAACTATTTCACTTATATATTGACCCCCTTCGATATTATACATACATACATCTGTTATCATTTTAGAATTTTCTATAATGTGTTAAAAGTTTTTACACATACAAAATTTTTAAATGTTGATGAATTCTAAAATTTGTGAAAACATTTATTACTTCAAAAGTTTTTTATATCATTTTTATATTAATACCATTTAACAGTCCAAATCGGTTCGCCCGTCCCGAAAAAAAAGGGATTTCTGGATCCGATTTGAACGATACGCGTCACTCCGATGAATTTAAAAAAAAAAATTGTATATTTAATATTTTTTTTATTTTTTCAATCGACACGTCAACTTTGACCTCTATATTTTTAAGTGGGACAATTGCTGAATCTTGAAATTTTGTTCGGATTATTCGATCATAATGCAGAACACTATAGCATTTTTTAAAGTTAAAAATTCGATTGCTAAAAATGGGCTAAAAATAGCCCATTCATTTCATTTTTACTCATCCACTTGTTTTTGTTATATTTGTTAAGCAGTGTTATCCGATTTTTATAAGGATTGCATATTAGACTAGATACCAAAAATGATTAGATATGCTTAAAATATCATTTTACGGACTGATAGACACAATATGTGCCGAATAAAATAAATTTTTCTTGAAAAATAAAGTATTTTGCAATTTACTCTTATTTAATAACACTAGCTTTTTATTTAATTTAAATAATTTGATTTAAACTTACGACTTTTAATGTGATTTTTTGCTCGCAGTGTTAAAAAAATCTAAGTTTTTATTGTTTTTTTTAAATGCAATAATGTAAACACTCAAACTAAATAAACAAAATATTAAGAATATTAAGATAGTTGCACAAGGAGAGGAAGTTATCCTCCTATCGCTCTCTATTTGGATTTTTAGACATTCAAAAATTTTGGCAACCAGTACACAAAGTAATAACACTTAATAAAATTTCTATTATTTAACATTAAACATTTAGTTTACTTATAACACAATCTTTATATGCATTATGTGCATATATATACTTTATTTTTTATTAAACAAAAGTCGAATATAACCGCACAAAATTATTTGACAGTAGACAATTCACACCATTTCGTTTTTATTTAATTTTTGTTTACTCTCTATCGCTCTCCCAATTTCTTCGTGAATGTCAAAAAGTTTTCTGTAAGGGTTGTTGTATGACAGCTAAGCGCTCGCTAAAATCAGCGCACGCGCTGTAAGTTTATACTTATATCCTTGTGCTCTTTTTAATCCTGTTACATTGTCAAACGTTTTATAAAAATATATGAACAGCTACGAGACACTACTCAAAGTGTTTCTTCTATCTACCTCTTATGTTCTCACTTAGCACTTATGTTTCGTCCTTTTCGTTTACATCAGGTTATATTCAGCGATTACCTGGCGATTTGACATTAGCCCATTTTCGTTGCGTTGTTGTAAAAAATTGCAAATGTCACTTTTAAAATTCTCATTTTAGCTACTCTGGCACGTATCGTTTATGAAGGGAAAGAATCAGCTGTGTATTGTAGACAAAAGTCGTTTTAAATTGAGGGGATGAAATTTCATCACCAAAATCATCCCATCTTCGTGGGATTTGTACAGTATGAGTTTATTTGTTCGGTTTGCATGCACGTTTCATTGATGCACTCCGACTTACTCCTTTGAATTTTCATTTATCGCACTTGCCATCGTAACATATATATCTTAAAGACTCAGAATGACTTTCGATACCATCCTGTCCTCTTTTTGTTGAACTCGTCCACTTGTGACTTTGAATTAATTTTCGATTTTATTGTCACTTTGCTTGGATGCATAGCTGTGTCTGACTTTCATTTAATTGAAAATGCATGAATATGCAATTTTTGGCAATAATTTTTTATTGTTTCTTTATAGCAGACGCGGTTGTATAAATAGTCTAAAAGGTACAATATTGCAAGCAACTCCTTATTTTCGCTTTCCAAACGACTATTTTAAAATAAGGAAATTAAACATATCATGTATCATGATATTGTGGTTTATGTAATTACAAAATAAGGATTCTACGATATATGCTTTCTGAAGCATATTAGACAGTATATAAAATTTTTGCAAGGAGGATGTATGCAATTATTTGCTATAGAATATAGTTCTAATTCTGAGTTGTAAAATATTATTGTTTTTTTATCAGTTTAGTTTTATAATCAGTAAAATATTGTCAACATACAAAATCACAAAATTATTATTTTTTTTTATTATTTTTTTAAATAATTTTAAAGGCGAATAACGCGTTTAAAAAAAAATAATCACAAACGCGATCTTTAAAAATTTATAAATAAGTAATACATGTTAATTGTTTTGAATTATTTGTTGTACAAATTCAACCATTAACGAATATGTGGGAAAAGTTTCTTGGCTGCTTTAAAAAGAAGGGCAAAGTTGTCTGTCGAAGAATAAAACTTAGTGAAATTGAAGAGCGTGTGTCATCAAATCAGCGAAAGCAATTTCAAGAATTTGTTCAGCAACATCAGATTTATAAAGCGTAAGTGTTCGTTGGCGATTTTGTTGATTTACGCAGTTTTGTTTAATTTAGATTTTTTATAAAAGTCGGGTTCAAAAGTTTCCCGAGAGGTTGCCCAACATTGACTGGAATTTTTATCGTGCTAATGTTCGACAGGAGTACAAAACTTGGGTTGATGGCTTTGAGAAGCAATATGCCCAATTTAATACAGTTTTTGATTCTCGTAGCGAGTTGGTTGATACGACTAGATATTTCGCAGAGATTAATAACGAGATTGAAGAATTGAAGGACCAAATCGCTGCGTTTAAAGAGGAATCAAATTTTCGCATAGAAAAATGTAAAGAGCAGATTGAAGAGCTAAGTGCTTGTACAGAGTTCCGAGACATGACAATGGAAGAATTTTGCTATGCTTATCCGAAACTCGCACCTGACTTTCTTAATAAGCCTACGTTTTGGCCTCACACTCCAGAAGAGCAAAAACCTGGACCAGCTGCAGCAAAAGAAAAACATGAAAGTCCAATAAAGCCAACAACGACTCCAAGTGGAGATGTTTCTATGTCATCAGCGACTGGTGCTGGTAAAAAAAATCTGCAACCAGCTGTTACCGAAAATTCTCCAATTGAAGGCCAGAAACAACCTGCTACATCAACTGACGGGAAGACTGTCTTATCAACATCAAACACTCAATCGAATGATGGGAATCAAGGGAATGCAAGATCCGAATTAAAAAATACAGCACCATTAACTGAAGATAAACTGGTCGAAAAAAAAACTGGTCTTCAAATGAATGCACAGGAACAGGATGATTTATTAACTAAACAGGCAGCTCCGGCATCCAAAACTACTCCACCTGATGATAAAAAACAATCTAATCCAAACCAAACCACAACATTGAAAAAAGAGCCACCATTAACAAGCAACTCTTTACCAACTGAAGGAAGTTCGGATATGCCATCAACTAAGCATAAAAATGAACAACCGGAAGACTTATGCGACTCTGAAGATCCAGAGCAACCCAGCCCTTGCGAAGTTCTTCACTGTGATGTAGACCCTTGCGAAGATGGCTCCATGAAAACTCCATGTCCAAAGGAAGTGTACGGACCAGGTCCATGTGAAGTGCCTGGTAGACAACCGAAACCACCATGTCCTGAGGGCTACGTTCCATGGGAGCCAGATCTATATGACCCAGAGCCTGATCGCACTGCAAGTATTGGACCGTGCCCAGATGGATACAAGCCATCAGCAAACAGAGCTTTTCCATGTGACTATCAAATTTGCGAAGTCGATAACGACCCATGTAATCCATGTCCCGACGGCTATGAGCCATGTAGACCGCCCAAAAAAAAGAAACCCAAAAATAAAAAGAAGCCTTGTCCAAATTCTATACCTCCATGTCCCGATGGATTTCAGCCTTGCAATTCGAAGCCTTCCAAGAAGCAGGCAAAAAATAAAGAAAAACCATGTCCAAATGAGTCAAAGTCGAAGAAGGAACATTTTACGGAAGACACAAAGGGTGAACCCTGTCCGAAAGAAAACCCAAAGAAAGAACCTTGTTTGGAAAAGGAGAAACAATTACCAAGCAAACCAGAGCTCAAAAAAGATATAAGTCTAGCTACAAAATTGGAAAGTAAGAAGACAGAGCCAAAAACCGATAAATCTAAATCTGAAAAACTGGATAATAACAAAAAAGCCAGTCCAAGTAATGAAACTATTTCGAAGTTAGACGCTTGCCCAAGTGAACAGCGTGATGCCAAAATATATTCTTCCGCGAATGATGCGTTCAATGATGATCCATTCTCATGTAATGAGTTGAAAAATAATAAATTTCTTTATCCAAGTGATTCACTTAGTCAAAAGAATCTCTCCGATCATTACAAAAAGACTTCTTGCCCAAGTGATAAGCAAACGCCATTGAGTGATTGTAAAGAGTTGAAGCCAAAAATAAAGCCATGTTTAAAAGACGAACAAGAGCCAATAAAGGTATGTGAGTTTGATCCTTATAAGCCTAAAAAGAAAGTCTTGGTTACAAAAATAGCTCTGACTTGAGTCCTTGTGAATCGAAGACGAATAGCGATTTAAATGAGGAGGAAACTGAGTTCGATTCTTTTAAACCTAAAAAAATATAGCAACTGGTACTCCTAGTTGCGAAACAAAGTCAAATGACGATTTCTGTGCATATGGTGAACAAGAAAATAAGAAATGTTATCCTTGCCAAACTCTAAAAACTGATGAAACCAGTTCAAGCTTCAACAATATTACAATGAATCTACCCAATGTGAATGTTGTCGATACAATCAAATCTCCAGCAACTTCGGTAGTGGCATCTATATCAGAGGCTAGAGGAAGTGGAAGGGTGGAACCAGTGAACGTAACATCAAGCCAAATTTATATGGACAAGTGTGACAAACCAATTGAACAAAGCAGAGTAACAGATGAGGTAAAAAAGAAAGTTGATCACTTTGAATCACCAGAATCGAATAAAATCAAAATGAACGAAAGAATATATATCGGTCAAAAAACAGTAGAGCGATCGTCGAAAAAGTTTTCAGATGGCAAGTCAAAACAAAAAGACTTTGGCTTTGTGCTAAAAGCAAATACCGGCATTACTTCAATAAAACCTAATTCATTTGATTCGATGAAAAAAAATGATTTAGTGTCTACAGAAATACCAAAAAAAGACAAAAATGCTTACAAAAATTAAAAGAGTCAAACACTATTCTTCATGTAGATCCGACTGATGCTCACACAGAACAGATAAATGTTAGACGCCACAAACTAGAAGAGAAGTCCTATGTCACAGACAACTCGTGTTTTAATTCTACTACAACAAAAATGTCGCACGAAGAGACAGAGTCCCCAGATGTCCAAGAGATTACAGACGTGTCTCCTGTGACAATTATAAAGACACTAGTTGAAACTAATAATGATTTTGATTTACAACCGGATAACATAAAATTAAACGGATTGCAGGACTTAGCTTTTGAAGTGTCGCAGTTGCTAGAGCATGCAAATCAGTCCTTTGAAATGGCTAAGATTATACATGAGAATCAGTTGCAGGCTCTCGAGGATGCAACCAAACAGGCATCCCTTGCTGCCGATCGTGCAGTAAAAGAGGCGACCAAAGCAGTTGACGCTGCAAAAAAACTGAAATTGCGGGCTTTAAATGATGCATCTGAGGAAAATTCTCGAGCTTTCAAAATGGCTAAGAAACACTCACAGCTGGCTTCACATTTGGCTATACGTGCCCTTGAACTAAAGAAAGAAACAAAAACCATGCTTCATGAGATTAAACAGAAGCAAACAGAGAAAAAGACACCAGATATAGATGAGCACGACTAAAAATTATGAAATAATACTTAAGATTTATATTATTTAAAATTGTTATATTGTTATTTGTTTTTAATTTGTTATAAATTTAAATCTTCAAGTTAATTACCGACATAGTTGTGGATGATTTTTATACCCGCCATACATAGTGTGAAAGGTACATTCAGTTTGTCTGAAAGTTTGTGACGCATTGAAGGAGACGTCGTAGACTCCATAAAGTATAAAAGACTAAAGTGTCCGTTCGTCTGTCTGTTTGTCTGTATATTTCTACGCATTTTTTACAGCAACAAAATACATATTTTTTTTTTTTTTTTTTGTAATTTAGAAAGCGCATCATTTCATACGTATAATATTTAAATTTTGTATATATGAGTAACTGTTTAAAATGTACTATCTAAAATTTGAAAGTGTTGACATTTTTGTCAAGCTTCACGCATAAAGCGTAATGTAAACTTAATAAATATATATTATAGCCTAGTTTGAGGCGTACAAACAAAGCAACAACATAAACAATATGAACCATTATAAAATACTTTTAAAACATACCGAACAGCTCTTAATTGGCATTACTGGTTTATTAACATTGTTATTGATGAAAACAAATATTTGAAGAACAACTAAGCCGTAAGTCTATGAATGTGAGCGACTGCTTGCTGAGGCTTTAAAGCAACGTGATCGTCGTTACTAAAAGGAAACACCACTGGAAAATGCAAATTTTTATACCCTCCACACTATGTGTGGCGGGTATATTTTCATTTTGTGGAAAAGTTTGTAACGCATTAAAGGAGACATCGTAGACCCTATAAAGTATATATATTCATGATCGGTCGATCTAGCTATGTCCGTCTGTATTTATGCGTTTCATTCGTTTAGTTTTAAAGATACTGACCTGAAATTCGAATCTCAGTCCTAAGCAGTTCAAGTGCTAAAATCAAAATGCCACTTTCATTTTAAGGTATAGTCCCCGTAAAAACTTTTTTCCACCCATTTAAGATTTTTGTGTGAAAATAAAAAATTACTATTCATCCAAATAGGGTAAAAACATTTCTAATGTCATCCTATGTATACATTACTGATAGACATACAACCGGAATCAAAGTTTTTCCTTGTTTTTTTTTTATACCCGCCACACATAGTGTAGAGGGTATTTTCCTTTTTGTCAGAAAGTTTGTAATGCATTAGTATATATATTCTTCATCAGCACGTCGAGACGAATTGATCTAGTTATGTCCGTCGGTCTGTCCGTATTTATGCGATTCATTCGCTTAGTTTTGAAGATATTGACCTGAAACTCGGAACTTAAGCTTTTATTTATGAATATATTCACTCAAAATTGGGTAAAAACACTTCTAATGACATCCAATATCAAAACCAAGGTGCCACTCCCATTTGTAGCAATAGCCCCCATACAAACTTACCGCCCATTTTAGAATTCTTATATAAAAACAGGTATTATTTATGAGACTATTTACTCAAATTCGGGTGAAAACACTTCTAATAACATCCAATATCAAAACCAAGGTGGCACGCCCATTTTTAGCTATAGCCCCCATACAAACTTATCGATTATTTTCGAGCATTCGTATGAAAAAGTTATTATTTTCAAATATATTTATTTATAAATGAATATAAGCCACTGATGATCACACATAAACTATTCAAAGATTCGTGTGATGGGTATTTAAACTCCGGTTCCACCGAAGTTAACGTTTTTTCTCCATTTTTTGAACAGAATGTCACGCTTTGCTCCTTGATTAGTACTAGGCAAGAGTGACTAGAGCATTTATGTGCTCGTGTCCAGTATTACCAAATAGCACCGCACTGTGCACCAATTGTACCTTTGTCTTAACGATGCAGTTAGCGTTAGTTAACGTATGTACGTGATATCGTTAATTTAGTATAATGTTACCATCCGACATTACATAATAAGTGTCTTATTAGTTATGCCGTTGAAGGCATAGGCAAGTAAACCTTCATTCGTTCCTTTTCTTCATTTATGTGTTGATACCATATTTCGTTACTGGGTTTCTTGTTGTCATTGGACTTTTCGGGCAATGGTGCATCACGTGCGTTCTTTTATACGATACACAATATAGAATTGCTTGCCTTCATCAACGTTAGCTGACTTCCTGAATCTTTGATAATTTCTATTCTATTTAGCTTGTCTCTCCCGTTTCTATTGTAAATATATTTTGCTTTGTGTGCTCCTTTCAACAGTTTTGTTTACACAATTTAATGTCGCTTTGAATGACTAATGACAATTTGTTAAAAGCAAAGTTGTGGTTTGCAAAATTGATGAGCAGCATTAGTATTTCAAACTTATATAGCGACATGTCAAATTGGACTTTTATTTTTTGTTGTGCTATTTCTACTTTAGATGATGTTGTTTGAAACAAATACGGAACGTGCATGTTCCGCTTCGAATCATACGATGTTGTAATTAAATTTGAAGCTACATTGTGTAAACGAACCAAATGAAATGGTTTTAAGTTGTAATGGCTCTGATAAGTAAAATCCCAAAGAAATGATTTTGACTTGTGGTAGAAAACCAAAAATATAAAAATTTCATTTAGTTAAAGGGTAAAAGAAATTTATATCCACATTTTTACTCATATTGTGGCTTTGCATGCTTTGTATAAACAAGGACTTCTGATCAATCCAAATAAAAAACTTACATCATACTACTTAAGTGTATTCTTATTTTGCAGATTTCTTAAAACAAGCATAATCCTAAAATTCTGGAACATGTATACAAATTTAAAAGCGAAAAACCGATTTTAATGAAATTTTTTAGATGTTTTAAAAGACAGGATAGAGTTCTAGAGTTCTAAAACTCTTTGTACATAATAGGAACGGGAGAAGTTTAATCCATCCAAAAAATGTGCAGAAACTGGGTATTAAGGAGCAGAAAAGTATGGTTAATATGGCCAAAATACATTACATTTGTTCGACTATTTTCCGCCGATAATAAAGACAAAAACAATTACATATTAATTTACAAAATATACCTTTACGTTTATTCCAATACAAAAATTTTACTACTTTTCATTTTAGAGCTAACAATTACACAATTTACTCAAAAAAAAAACATCTTTTGGGACACCGGTGTTCTGTTTAGTTTACTTCTATTTTACTGCTGATTTTCCTGGCAAGCCATTTGGTAAAGAAACTGCACGATTGTGCGTGTAGGGCGTCCGGACATGCGCTGTTTAAGCAAATAAGGCAGCACATTATAGCACGTGAGCATACCAGTGCCACGTGTATCCAGATGGGCCCAGTCGGCGCAGGGCACTAGGTGGGATAAGATTGCAGCAGCCATGCACGACGAAGCGGGCCCAATGCCGTTAACGCCTAAATCGTAAGTGGCTTGTTTGCGCACCAGTTGCTTATAATACTTCCAAAGTGGCATGCGCCACATACGATCACCGGAAATGGTACCAGCCTTTCTCAGTTGTTTGAAAACGAAGTTGGAGTTTGTCCAAACGCCTGTGGCACCACCACCTAAACCACGACGCACACCTTCTCCAAGTGTAGCAATATCGAGAACTACCTTTGGCTTAAATGTTGTCTGCGCATAAAGAAGCGGATCGGCAAGCACTGCGACCCCTGCCATTTTAAGATCCCGAACGCCTAACGTCATACCATTGAGCAGTGTGACAACATCACCCGGCTTGCACGCCATGCCAGAAGGCATATTTTCACACAGTGGTATCACTGCTGATACATTCATGGGTAGAGAGAGCGCAGCAGCAGCACGTATTGCTCCCACACATACGGCTGCTCCTGACATAGCACCGCGGAATTCTTCCATTCCTCTTTTTCTACGCAAACAGAGCCCGCCACTGTTGAAGGTCATGCCCTTGCCAACAAGAAGTACACCGCGATCATCCGGTGAGGAGCCACAGTAACTTATTTCCAGCACCATAGGGGGCTCGCATGAGCCCTTTGCAATCATAAGAAACGAATTCAGCTGCTGTGCTTCGATCCAATCCATAGTACGCACCTCGACGGTAACACCGCATGGGCAAAGCGCATCGACAGCCGCCTGTGCGAATATCGTTGGGGTCATCTGATTGGCCGGCGAGTCAGTAAGTCGTCGTGCCAAATTTTGAGCCTCAGCCTTAAAGAGCCCCCTTGTCCACGCATCCATATCAGGCGAATCAAAAAGCTCCAGCTTAGGAATCTGAGTACGGTCCTTTTTGCGTCGATTTGAGTTGTATCGCCACACGGCAAGAGCTGCACCCTCCGCAGCCTGCTCGGGGTATTCCATGCCATCGACTGCAACCTCAGTGCAACCCTGTAATTGACATGCGCGTGCACCCACACCAGCGGCCACCCGAACATTCTCCAAGCCCTCGTCAATATTCTCGTAGTCATTGTAGCCAGCACCCATCTTTCCTAACCCTACAGCAGCCACACAGAAGAATTCATCGCTGAAGTTGTTGAAAAGTTTACCCTTGCCTAGAGAACCACGTATATGAGTTTCCTTGATAAGCTCCATCAACTTTCCAGAAGATTTGTCGTCGACCTTCTCTCCGGACACCGTTAACTTTGCATCTTTATCGCCCTCGCCCTCGTAAACACCAACAACGACGCCACGCAGTGGCACATCCTTGCCCGCGTAGTATCGATGTGGTACATACCGTTGCATTGCAAACCATTTACGTTGCTTCTGCATTCGATCTATAGCCAGCAGGCGAATGCCATTTTTCGGTACCGAAGCTAATTGACGACACGAAGGCATTTTTACCAATTTAAATTACACTTTTTTTTTTTTGCAAATATTTTGCTATTCCAAACCTACAAATGTGCAATTAAAACAATATTTTTTGATTTAATAATTTACAAAAATATCAATAAATATATGAATTTTTATATGTTTTTATAAAAAGAACGACACGAACGGCACACAGCAAATTTTGGAAATGATTGACTATTGAAGTTTTAAATTTTATGATTGTGCTACAGCAATGATAGACTACTATGTAAAATGTATTGAGAACAATTCGAAAAATGTGACAAGCTACGTTGTTACTAATAAAAAGAGAAAAAAATGAAAACAAAAGCAAAACAAAAAACTCATTGGTTCAGACCAAGTTAAGTCTTATTTACCGTTCCACACTAGAGCTGATGGCGTTTAAAGTGTGGCATTTTAACTTTTTATTTTGAAATTCGCTTACAATCAGTCTTGATCCCGCAATCGTATAAATTTTACGATTTAACATTTAGTAAATTCGTACGGTTTTTAGGTTAATCGTGCTCCAGCAACCGCAAAGGTTATGTTTCATTCCCAAAACGTTTTTATGCATTTTACATAACAAAAACTGCTATCGGTTACAAGTTAAAATGTTATCGGTCTAAGCAAATCGCAATTTATTCTTGCTTTGACTAAATTTTATGCTCTTTTATGCCGCATTTCCATTGAGCCGCGTTTTGTTATCGCGTTAACAATTTATCGAAAAACGCGGAACGGTGTTTCCATTGCGTTTTAGCGTTAGCGTTCGAGTTAAAACAGCTGATTTTGTTTGTTATGTAGTAAAAAAATTGTACAGGTTAAACAATTTTTTTTTTTTTTTTTTTTGAAATGCAGATTTTTAATATAACGAGTGGATGTAGGTGTTGTTCCTTTAGTATCTGCTGTCCAATACGAGCATGATAAGGTAATTCGTCATTTGAATATATGCAGCGGAAGCTTTTATGTAAATGTTTATTTTTTGCGGTTACTTTGTCAGCTGTTTTCATAAGTATGCGCAACTTACGATTGCCAAATTATTCGAACCGATAAGAGAAATCGGTTTGAAATCGGTGTCAAATCGGTTTGAACGCGTGTTATCGAAAGTCGCGTTCAAAATTAACGCGACTTTTTCCCATACCTAAGTGTCTATCTTTTTTGTATACGATTTAACGCGAGTTTGTCGAGTTTTTAACGCTAACGCGGAACGCGGCCTAATGGAAACGCGGCCTTAATTTAGCCATGGGTAGAAAATATTGATTTAAAATTCGAATTCAGAATCATTATGTTATTAAAAAGTACAGAGCTAAACTCTATAAACATCACAGAATAAAATAAAAATTTAAACACTTTTTTCTTGTAAAATAGCTTAATAAGAAAAAAGTGTTCAACGACAAATACATACGAATTAAAGCATGATTTCAAAATACTGTCTATTTACTCCTCATGTACACATACATATGTACCCAAGGAAAACGATTTTAGATTATTCTATTATCTACATTCTAGTTTAAGCAGTATTGTGTATCTAACATACATGCATTCGAGCAGGATATTTAATTTCCTAAAAGCATAAATCTAACTAATGCGAACAAAATATAAATACACGGTACTGTCGCGACTGTTTGGTCTATTATATATTTTTCAAGATGCAATATATCTATGTTTTTTAATTATTTTTAAGAGTATGTTTGCAGTTTTTTACATCCGAAAATAAAAAAAAAACAAGGAAAAACGGTCACTTCAGTGGAACCAAAGCTTTAATACCCGTCACACAAATCTTTAAATAGTTTATCTGGGATCATCTGTAGCTTAGATAGAACTTTGAGATGGGATGGGTGGAGGTCAATGGTCTAATACAACCCAAGTTAAGACACAATATTCATATCAAATTTTAAGCTAAAATTGCTGATATAACAATAATATTCTTAAAAATATCTGAAAATGAGAGGTAAGTTTGTACAGTGCTTTATGTTATAGTGGCCCGATCCTTATCATATCGGTGGTATATGCATATGATGACATTAGCTAAAAATGGGCGTGGAACGTTGGTTGTTTCATTGGATAATGTAAGAAGTGTTTTTACCCAATTTGGAGCAATTACATTCAAAAATGATAAACATTTTTGTACAAAGAATCGAAAATGGGCGGTAAGTTTGTGTGGGGGCTGAATGTAAAAATGGGGTGGCACTTTAATTTTTAAACTTAACTTAGACGTGGCCGAGAAAATTTTAGTTAAATAGTTTAAAACTAAGCGAATGAATCGCATAGCGGCAATAAGCAGACAGTCAGACAGGCGGACATGGCTAGTTCGACTCGTCTCGTCGAGCTGATCAAGAAAATATGTACTTTATTGAGTCTACGAAGTCTCCTTTAACGCTTTTCAAACTTTTCGACAAACTGAACATGCACATTTACACTATGTGTAGCGGGTATATAAAGAGGACAAGTCGATTGTACAGGGTGCTGTAAAATCGGCAATGCTTGCTTTTCATTTACCGACTTGTTGCAAGATATCATAGGCAGTTAATGTTGTTTTTCAAGATAACGTTAAGTTCGTTAAGTTATAAACATATGTACATATATAAGTAAAACGTAATTATACCAATGTACACTTAATTTCTTTTAATTCAATGTTTGCTGTCAGTACTGTAAAAACCGGAAACATTTTACAAATATTTTGAGGGCAACAAATGTACCACGTGTTTCTGGTCCTTTCAATTGCCTCACGGTCAACTACACCTGCGCGTGCGATAACACAGTAAAGCGGATGCTGTTAATGTTCTTCGGTTAGTCTGGTTTGTTCGGTTGGTTGTTTTGGTTAGCCGACAACTACTTCGGCGGCCATTGTTAACGCATGTTTTAGCACATACAAATGGCAGGAATATGCGCTCATTCTACTATTTTCCAAGCTTTTTATCGATTTTTAACAAACGATATTTACTTCAAACTTATTACCAAGCTCGCCAGATTTACATTTTATTGTTTTATTTTGATTTATTTTGCTTGACAATAAGAATGCTTTTGCGACTATACACATACATATGCAGGTAGAAAGATAGATTGTTTTCTTTACTTCCTGGCGTTTGCTAAGTTTTGAAAATAGCCATTTGTTGGCATGCAAATTTATGGCTTATTTGTTTATACAATTTTAAGCTTTTTGTCTACGAATACAGAACAAAACATATTTATTTATCCTGCTTTAGAATGAGCGTCCAAATTTCACTTAGTTTTTTTGTAGTATTTTTATAACCTCATTACAAACCACATTTTTCCTATGAACATGTCCATTTCCAACATCATTGGTAGGTGTATTACAATCGTACATGTACCATGTTAAGCACAGAAAAAAGTGTTTCACTAATAAAAATGTAGATAATCAAGACTAAGCGTTGTATTTGATATTAAGTCGGTAAAATTACGGTTAATAAATTTATTACTTTAAAAAATTTTAGTTCGGAATTGTTTACATATTAGGTATATTATTATTTTAAAGTGCTTAAAACTTTTATTTCATAGAAGCCGCTAACACAAAATTTGGAACAGAAATGAACACAATTAAAATCACAAAAGTTTCATTGAGGTTAAGCAAGCACGCATATTTAAATACGCCCTATAAGGTCTCTAGTGCATTTTAAATTTATTGACTTTTATTTTATTTATAAATATAGTTATGACAAAGATTTTATTTTCTAAAAATGTTTATTTTGTACATTAAATTATTTCGACTCTTCTGTTATAAACAATATTGTTTGTGCCAAATAGAGGCATAAATCGTGTATTCAAATACTAGTTTTTCATTTAAACTTTAAAGTTACAACTATTAGTAAGGTTCTTTGTGGTTAACAGCATAAATTCTGAAAGTCCTTGTAAATGCCAAGGTATAACAATGTTCTAGTATTTATTTTGGCCCTAAAGTTCTCACTCAATTTTTATACCCTGAACCCGAAGGGAAAAGGGTATAATAAGATTGTGAAATGTATTTAACAGGTAGAAGGAGGCTTGATAGACCCTTTAAATTATATATATTCTGTTCCATTGATGTCTGTCCGTCCAGACGTCTGCCGTATGAAAACGATTCACCAAATATATATATATATATATATATATATATATATATATATAGTAATAGTGAAGTTATATATATATATATATATATATATATATATAGTAATAGTGAAGTTGGCATATCTTTAGAACTATTTATATATATATATATATATATATATATATATATATATATATACAAATAGTTCTTAAGATATGTATTCAAGTATAGATCTTAAGATATGCCAACTTCACTATTACTACAGGCTCTCATGGGCTTTATGCCCTATAAATGAGTTTTTGACATTACTTTAAAATAACGATTTGATCTATTTGAACGAGTACAAAACTCAAAGAATTAAAAAAATCAAGCAATTTTCCCAACTCTTAAATGTCTTTAACTAGTTTGTATGCCAAGATCTATAATCAATCATGTTTTCCCCAGAACACTAGTGCTCACTTGCACCAATACCCGAATTAGCCCTGACAGCCCATAAGTTTCTACGCCTCTTATTGGCTTATATGACTATGCATTTTTCATTAAATAAAAAATTTTTAACTTCTCATAAAATATTTCGTTAGTAGTATTTTTCCGATAGTCTGCAGTCATAATTGACAACTCATGCAGGAAAGAAGCTATTATCCTGCTGTTAACTTACAAGAAGGCATAAATTTAATCTAACTTCTTCATTCGGCGTAAAAAAAGTTTCCGCAATCAGTGCAGAGTCATTCTGCATAGTTTAATTTTATTGGCATGATTAGACAGTTTCTCGTTTTAAAAAAACTGGTAATTTTATCAAAATTTTAATACAAATTAAAAATAAAATTAAAATTAAATTGCTTGATAAGAGTTTGATAATAACACTTTCAATGTTCGTATGTTCATAACTTGGGAAGTGCGTTACTAATAAATCGTACTATAAAGTATATATAAAGTATATATATGGGTATTTAAACTTCGGTATTTAAAGTATATATATGGTATATATATGGGTATTTAAACTTCGGTTCCAACGAAGTTACCGTTTTTCCTTGTTTTTTATTAGAAGGAGATATTAAAATTGTTTAAACGTATCATTTTTTAGAGCTTTTCATAATGACTATTAATAAAAATTTGTTAACTAAAATTGTCGCAGGAAGCAATAAAAACCTGCTGGCTCGCCAATAAACGAGTATATGCAAATGCCAGTACATAATAGAAATAAACGACAGTTGACTACAATATCAGTTTAGCGACAACTGCTGCACAATGACTTAATGACTTAATTTGGTACTCACTCGAGTGAATAACTGAAATGAAATTTTTAAACACAATTCATTTTTACACTTTTCAAATTGTACTACAGGTGAGGTAAAATGTCAATTGTGGTCAAAATCTTTGCGTACAAGTTTTTTGTTACCTCATATTTATTGTTGCTTATTAAAATAGTCCAAACTGCATAATTTATGCTAATAAAATTGTACGCAGTGCATACCATTATCTCGTAGAATCGCATAAAACGAGGCAGTGAAATGTAAAAATTTCATAGCGATTAAGTTTTATGTGCGCACATGAATCTTCAACGCGTCGCTATACTCAAACGAGTCAGGACAAACCAAGCCGCATCGCGGAATATCGCATCGTTTTATTTTAATGTTTAAGCATTTGTTGAGCGTAATTGTTAGCAGCGTGTACGCCTGACATTCCATTCTTTATAGCGCACACTTTCACTTTAATGCGTATTTTGTGTCTATGAGTGTGTGGTGTCAAAGTAAATTAAAAAGGCGTGACAGAGCAATGCTTTTTTAAATTTTTTTCTCAGTCCGCTATACGTTTGTTTAATCGTCGATAAACTCTGAGCAACGAAAAACGCTTCCATTACTTGAGTAGTAGCTTCGGCACAACGGAGGGTATAATTCCTGTTAAATAAAATCTGTAGAGATAAACAGACGGAGAGACCAACAAACTTATCAAGAATACTATATCTTTACTTTATATACGATGTCTACAGTGATACAATACAAACTTTCTGACAACAAAATAATACTCGTTTCACACTATGCGCGAAAGGTATAAAAATAACAATAATGATAAAATTAATACTGAGTCAAAGCTCTTGGTGAAAATGCAAATACGCTGGTGTACAAATTATGGTTTAACACCTCATTGAACTTTGTGGTATGGCTCGAGGCGTAAAACATTTTAAATTTTGTATTCAAATTAGTTTTCAAAGCAAGAAAATTCTTCGCTCCTCGTTGATTAACAAGATTGAATCATACATAAATTGTTGGCATTTAGAAAGCGAGTGAACCATGTTAATTACATATGAATAAATGAATAAATTGTAATTATGTTTTCCAAAATGAAAAACTTTTTTGATTTAGGTAATCTATACATACATATGTATATGCAAAGGTGAGACTAGCATTGACATAACTTTATACTTTAGTTCGTACATTTATTTCTCTAAATAACAATAATATTTTTAATATTATCTATTTATTTGGTGGCTTTGTAAAAGGATTTATGCAATAATACGTATACGTCGTGTATAGTAAAATATTGTAGTAAATATATAGTTTTTCGAAAGGTTTACTACTAGACTAGAGATTTCTCCACCCCTTTGTGACAGGTGCTTACACTTCGTCAATCCACAAACAATGTAAAATTTATGCACTTTTTACATTGTTATGTCATTGTAAGTGGCATCCTGCCAGACGTTGCATTCCATAGGACCTAAGATATGGTATACCCTTCTTGGTACACCAATTGGTATACCAAAAGGATTGCCAGAGTCAATATTGTTATTACTCTTATTGAAAAAAAAAACAAGGAAAAACGTTATTTTTAAATTGTTAATGTGTTATCATCAGTGGCTTAAATAGAACTTTGAGATAGGATTGGACGGTGTCAATAGTCTGATACAACTCACGTTGTGTGGGGCCTATGCCAAAAAATGGGCACCTTTGATTTGAAATTTGGAGTCAATACATTACTAAAAAATAACCATTTTCATAAAAAAATTTCGAAAATGGACGGTCATTTTGTATGGGGCTGATTTGACATTGGATGCATAAATAATGGCAACTTTCTTTTGATATTGGATGCCATTAGAAGTGTTTTTACCCCAAATTGTAGTAAAAACATTCATTAATAATAACTCTTTTTATACAAAAAATTCGAAAAAAATGGTAAGTTTGTATGGGGGCTATATTAAAAATGGGCGTGGCACCTTGGTTCTGACATACAAACTAACTACGAGCACAAAAAGCTTAAGTTTCAGATTTCAGGTCAATATCTTTAAAACTTTCCGAGTAAAACGCATCGCAACAGACAAACAGACAGACGCACAGACAGACAGACGGACATGGCTAAATATATATGTACTTTATGGGGTCTCCGATGCCTTTTTTAATGCGTTGCAAACTTTCGGACAAACTGAATATACCCGTTTACACTTTGTGTAACGGGTATAAAAATTACAAGTATAACTCAATAAAACCCTAAATAAAGATAAAGTTAATTAAATGAAACTTAAAGTAAACAAACGCATTAGTTGCATTGCTTTTGTTGTTTGTGGGTGTATATTTGTGTAAATATTAAAAACCTAATTACAAGTAATTAGTATTTACACAACTGACAACTTTTGATCTAACACATTCATACTAGCGCATATGAAACGATAAAACAAAATAAACACAATTGTGCATTTAATTTCAGTGACTTTATGCTTACTTTCATCACACAAACACACTTAGCATTTTATAAACATGACCTAAGGCTTGCAAATAAACAAACCAGACATTGATTAGAAAATTTTATTACTAATCGAAACAGTTTCTCTGCCGTAACTAATACATTTTCCAAATTCCAAAAAATCAGCGTCAGGCAAACAAACCCGTTTAAACAAATATTGTAAATACGAACGCACAAAGCGACAGTGGCAGAGCTCATTAAATGCTCAAACTAACGCCAACGTATTTATGTATATGTATACAAAACAAGGAAAATGTTAACTTCGTTAGAACCGAAGCTCGAATACCCGCCACATGAAACTTTAATAAATTCATGTATGTAACATAGATTATAGTACGCGATAGGGTTGGGTGAGGACAACTCAACTAATTATAAACAATGAACTGCACATAACCAAACTAATGTACATAGGTATATATTTAATAGATTGTTCAATAAATATCATGACAGATTTGAGTTTCGCTACAGCGAATACCCATAATCGCTAGTCAACATTTTTTAGCTAAGTTGAACAGAAGCTAATTAAGCTTCGTGTTAAGGGCATTATACGAATTTTGGATGTAATATTTTTTACACTTTCATCTCCTTTTTTTGGTAGTCCTTTGGCTGTAGCGATATTTAAGGCGAATATTTGTTCATTTAGTGCAACAAATACATAATCAATTTCGTGGGCAATTAATTATTTTATATTGCTCATTTCGTCGTAATTCAATGGCAAATAACTTCTTTTTCAGCGGCATTAAATAAAAAGGGCATTTTTGAATAAAGACTTTCAGTGAAGCTTAATTTAAAGAATTTGTGTTTTAGAAAATCAAAATGTCCACTTTTTGAATGACGTTACTGATTTAAATGCCCTTGTGTTCAAGTGCTAACTCCTTCTCATATAAATCCCCAAAAAAGAAGCAGAGAGCAGTCTACGATGTCTTCTTTTAAAGCGTTACAAATTTTCTGACAAAATTAAAATACCCTCCACACTGTGTGGCGGGTAAAAAAGTGTATCATTTTAAGATATGTGTAAGTTTTATAATGAAGAAAATGCTATCATACGTATGGGTTTCTGTTCGCCTGTAACTTTCACACCGTAAACCATTACCTACAAATACATACATTATTTCTAGTTGAAGCTTAAAGCCAACACAAGCAACTTGAGAAAGCATTACTCATTTGGCAGAGTAAACTTGCGTGTGTTTGTGTATAAATGTGCGTGTGAAAAATGTTGCTCTTATCTACACCTATAACATTCATGCTTAAATGTGCATTTGCTCCAATGGAAGTATGGCCGTGTCTCGTAGTGCTACTCAGATGTAACGATGAAGAAGACTATGAACGGAGAGCAGCAAAAAATGGTGGCAGAAGTAGTATAAAATTAAAAACAAAGGAAGTAAGTAAATAACAAAGGCTGATGGTGGCCAAAGGTGATGTTTCATTTTCGCATTACTCATTTATCTCGTTTAAGTTGCTGCCAACGATAGTCGAGTTTTCGTTCTAGTACTACAAGAAGATGAATATTTTGTGCTTTGTCTAAGTTGTTGAATAGGACGAGTTTTTCGTGTGCAAAAGATGCGACTAAAGTTGCTGAAAATTGATGTGAAATGTTTAAAGCGAGGCAAGAGGTAATCTTATTTGTTTATTAATGATCGCAGTCAAGTTTGAGTGTAAGTTGAGAAATGTACTTTGACCCGAGGGCTCATTATAATCAAATAAGTTTTGTGGCTTGGGGTTTTGATTTATTTTTTAACTATCTGTAAATTTTTTCAAAGCTTTAATATACAGTAAGATTTTCTCCTGTAAGTTGTACAAACTCTTGAATACAAATTTTCTGATTAACTCAAGCATGTATAATGGAATGTATGCAAATGAAATTGACATTTTTACCTTCATGCTACCAACTTAAGAAAGGAAAAATATTTTGTTTTGTTTGTACATGACTCTCAAATGCATTATTTTCAAAAAGTTTTCCTTTTTTTCCCATCAAAATAATAAGATATGTAAATGCAACACAAATACAGTTTACCTATATATCGTATTCGCATCGTTTGGTAAAGTTAAAACTTTGACGCTTCATCAAAATTAAAAATCTGCATTTGGTGTGTCAAAAGTGACATAGGAGTTGTTCTAAAAATTAACTTGTTGCCTACGATCGTAGTTTACGCAGGACAACGTAAATGCATTTAGTCAACATATACAAACCTTGAAGATTTATGTATGTACAATATATATGTATGTATGTATATGTGTATGTATGTATATATTTACATATGTGTGTGTATGTATGTATACTAAACCAATTAAAAAATTTAATTAAACATAAAAAGTTGAAAAAATATATATGGAGGGGGGCCAGTTGTGACGCAGGCCCAGTTGTGACATTTTCGAAAAAGTTTCCGAAAAATTTGTTCCAAAATTTTTGAGTAACTCAAAAAACATACTTCTTAAAAGTTGCGTTTGGTTAATAGTTAGTCCTTAATTTTTCATTGAAATTCACTGAAATGAAAAATTAAGAAGAAGAAGAAAACCCGTCAAACCCCCCCCTACTACTAAACAAAAATAAAAAAGACAAACGTTTTAAATTGTCCATGAATTAGGAATCGTCTATTTGTTTCCCTTAAGTTGCTAGAACCCAAACTGGGGTTAGTTTATTTTTGATCATCAGTGGCTTTGGTAAAATTTGGAGAAGGGATGGCTTTGAGTCAATAGTCCGATATAACGAAATTTCCCTTAAGTTGGTAGGGCCTAAAGTGACATCTATGTTAAATTTTGAGAGCATAGCGTCAGTAGCTAATGAGGCACGCGTGTATACAGTCAACAACAAAAAAACATTTATTGCATTTGTATATATACATATGTATATATATATAGTTTCTGTTCACAGTAGTATACTAAATAATTGATATGAAACTCGTCCCGTCGTGCTGATCAAGAATATATATACTTTATAGGGTCTACGATGTCTCCTTTAATGCGTTACAAACTTTCTGACAAAATGAAAATTACCTCCACACAATATGTAACGGGTATTCAAAAGTAAATTTTTTGCTTAAAAACACTTTTCGTTTTTGTAAGTGTTCTTTTGAATTGACTTGTTTTCCGCATCTACCTTCATCAGAGTTACACACATGTATGAATGCATTAAAATTTATTTTATAAATTTGAATAAAATAAGGAATGTTTAATCCTTAGATTAAATTACAATAGCTAACATTAGCATATAGAATATAAATACAGGTACAACAGTGAGCATACAAATTTTGATATAAAGTAGTCGTAAAAAAGAATGATTTAATAAAATATGTAAAAATTTTCCCCGAACTAGAAGTACCTATTTCTCAATGGAGCGGGAACGATAAATTAGAAAACAAAAGAGAAGACGAATGAGGAAAAAATATTAGACAGATAAAATCATTTTGAAGTTAAATCTAAATGAGGCTATAATTAAAAAAGTTTTCTTATTTTCCGAGACTTAAACTTTTATTTCCGCTGTCAGTATTTCCTTTTTTTTTTTTTTTTTGATGCTGCCTCAAATGAAGAAACACACAATTTCCCTAATAACGTGCTTATATAATTAGTTAATAAACAAAAAGTCACAGTAAAAAGTTGTAGTAAGAATCAAGTAAAAATTACGAAACATTTTAACATCGGTAAAACCGAATCCTAAATACCCGTCACACATAATTTCAAACAATTAACATTGCTATACGAATAAATTTTTGAGCACCAGTAGCATATATAGCATCTCGAAGTCCATGGTTGAATTTCATTGGTCTAAATGGTTCCTTATATATTGTTTATTCAAAAAACCTATGTTTCTTGTTTTAAAAATATTGAAACCAATTTTTTTTATCATATGTTATGTAAATTATAAAATATCCCTGAGGCAGCTCCTTCATGGTTACTCGGCTGTGACCTTTTTTCTGTATACATGGTTTACTAACTCTCTCTTAATGCTTTACCGTACATAATATTACACGAACGAAAACCGAATTGCCTCAAAAGATAAAGAAAAGCGAAGTTTGTAAAAAGTTATAAAAAAGTTATAAAAAAAACAAAAAGTTTGGCAAATAAGCTATGTAAAAAGCAGCATGCTACTGAAATTATCACCTGTCGCTTGACACTCTTCCACCATCACTCTAGTTAAGCTTTGTATCAAGATGGCGAAAATTCTTCAATGAGCTTAGTTTGTCATAATATTTATGCGCAGTCAAAAAGTAAAACAAAAAACATCTGAGATGAAACAGGCTTAAATTGAATTTTATTTCAAACAAAAATTATTTTATTATTTTATTTTTTTCATTTATAATTAGCCAAAAGTTTAATAAAGTTGTCGTCGACAGAATGCGGTGTGTATCTAATGCAATTTTCAGTTGAAAGTTTTTCCAGACAAAATTTTGTTTAATTTAAAAATTCAGCCTTCTAGACCTGATTTTGTGCGGCGTTGCATTTGAAATTAGAAATTTGTGTACATAATTGCTTTTGCAGTATTCATAAAAAATTAACAAGAAAAGAACGTTAACTTCGGTAGCACCGAAGCTCAAATACCCGCCACACGAAACCTTAATTAGTTCATATACGATCATTAGTGAGTAGTAAATACAAACATTAATAATAACTATTTTCATACTAAAAATCGAAAGTGGGCGGTATATTTGTATGGGAGCTATGACTAGAAATGGACGTGGCACCTTGATGCTGACATACAAATTGTCTAGGACCAAAAAAAATTTTAGTTTAAATTTTAATGTCAATATCTTAAAAACATTCGGAGTAAAACGCATTGCAACAGACAGACGGGCAGATTGACAGACGGACGTGGCTAATTCGATTCGTCTCATCGAACTGATCAAGAATATATACACTTTAGAGGGTCTCCGATGCCCCCTTTAACGCGTTACAAACTTTCGGACAGACTGAATACACCCGTTTACACTATGTGTAATGGGTATAAAAACGAATCATCAAACGAATTGGATTAGAAAAACAACAATGGATTGGCTAAAATAATTTTAGTTCAGTATAACAATCATAAGAATATCTTTAATTTTAATGAATCAGACAAGAAGGCAGAATAATAGCAAAAGGTAAAACTAGTTCATCAGTAAAATTACTTGATCATTTTTATACCCTGTTCCTCAAGGGTAAAAGGGTATATTAAGTTGTGCGAATGTATGTAACAGACAGAAGGAGGCTAGATAGACCCTATAAAGTATATATATTCTCGATCAGCATTGGAACGGAGTCGAACTAGCTATGTCCGTCTGTCCGTCTGTCCGTCCGTTCGTCTGTCATGCTACCGTCCGCTGTCGTGCCCCTCTCATTTCGTTCACGTTTTTGTCGTACACCGTTCTCGCTGAAGCTAATTCATCCATTCGAAGCATGTGACCAGCCAGTGCAATCGTTAATACTTAATGCGCCTGACTATATCGATGTCGTTATATAGCTGGTACAGTTATATATATTATTACAGTTATATATATATTATTACAGTTATATATATTATTACAGTTATATATATATTATTACAGTTATATATATTACTATATATATTATTACAGTTATATTTATTATTATATATATTATTACAGTTAATTTATGTAGTACATACTTAAATGGGAGGTTCAAAAAATGGTGGCTAGAAAGGTCCACCTGCTATTTCAATACTTAATCAGCATTGAACAATTATGAAGAAATATTTCCAATTCAGGATCTTTATTAATTTTGTAATTTCCATGAAAAATCAATTAACATTCAGTTTAATGTTAAAGAACTTTGCCACCACATTACGATATTTACTGCTGAACTTGAATTTGCCTTGCTTGAAACCTGATGTACTGCATATTTATATACCAAATCAAATAGTATGGCGACAAGAAATAGGACGGTGGCAATGGATTTGACGAGTACCCGCTTACATGGTTTCTACTGCATTTTACTCTGTTTTGCATACATAAATATTTATGAAATTAGAAAGAGTGAGCCCAACAACTGACTGAGTCGAGCTGAGTTTGCTAAGCAACTGAGTGAGTGCACAAACGACTTGTGGCTGATAAAATTCCCAATTGAATAAATCAACCATAGAGTGTAGAGTCGAACTGTACCATGTTTTATAAGTCCTAAAGCAAATACAAACGTACGAAGTTTGCCTGCAAGTCTGTTTTTAAATAGTCAACCACCACACACGCAGCACATGTGAAAAAATATGAAATTTTTTCAAATGAGCAAAAAACTTGGGTTGCTTGTATGTTGCACTATTGTTGAATTTTAAGAGTTTGCAAAAGCTTGGGTTATTCATTTGACTGAACAAGCCATTTAAATTTTTCAGCCAACGCTAAGGCACAGTTTGTACAATTGAAAAGCCTGAGCAAATCAAACCGTGTGCATACATAATACATAAAGTTGTCATTATCAGAGCTCTTCAATTAAGTTTTGTATTTAATTTTGACAAAAATTCGACAAAAATTGCCGCAACTAAGTTGAAATATAATATGTAAGCACTTATATTCAAGTATATTATTTTGATGTGTTGCTGCTGGTGTTTTTCAGTTATACTGACATTGAGTATCTTGCCAAGTATGATTGCAAATTTTGATTCAATTCTACGGTTTGCTCTTGAATTGAATTAAAGCGAAGCTTTGATGCGCATCAGCCAATAAATTGTATACATACGAGGTGTGTTCAAAAAGTATCGCATATTTTGTGTTTTTTCAAAATTATTAATTTATTCATGAATATCTATTTTGTCCCCTTTAAAGTAATCCCCTCCCGATAAAATACACCTATGCCAACGTTTTTACCAATCCTCGAAACATACCAAATAGTCCCTTTCCGGTATAGCCATCAGCGCCTTCTTCGAATTAGCTTTTATCTCCTCAATCGACTCGAAACGCGTTCTCCGTAGTGGTCTCTTGAGTTTTGGGAATAGCCAGAAGTCACACGGTGCTAAATCAAGCGAATACGGTGGTTTCGGAACGATATTGGTTGGATTTTTGGCAAAAAAGTCACGAAAAATCAGTACAGTTTTTTAAAAAAAAAAATCATCATCATTTTTGGTACCAACCGAGACTCGACACGTTTGAGGCCCAAAACATCCTTCAAAATTGTATTAATTGATCCTTTCCATAGGCCCATTTCATCAGCAATGTCTCTCATAGTTAATCGACGGTGTCCAAGCACTAATTCTTTTACTTTTTGGATGTGAGCATCGTCCGTTGAGGTTTATTCCATTCAGAAAAAAAAAAATTGATACAGGTTCTTTGATCCATTTTTTTGAATAGGTAAAAATCGAAGACGATCCAAAACACGTGCAAGCAAAGCAGCTGTCAACAATTAAGTGAACATTCAAAATGGCCGAGCTTGTCGGAATAAGTGAGAGACAAGAGTACCAACATAACACCACAAAAAAATCGAAATTCGAATATACGTAACCCGCGAAAATTCAAAATTCGCGATAATGTTTGAACACACCTCGTATGTACATATATCAATTAAATATTATCGATGCTAATACTATAAGTTTTGGTAAAAAATATTATGCCATTTTAATTTCAGAATGTTGTGTCTATTTTTGGGGTAATGTTCAGAATGTGTGCTAAATTTTAACAAACAGTTAAAAGAAATAACAACAACATTACATTGCATTGCATTACATTGAAATATGGATAAATTTTTTAAAAATTTATAAGTCATGATTTGTACTTCATGAGTTGGCTTTCCGGGTCGGTTGGCTTTAAAAAAATATTAAAAATTATAGCAGTGAAGCGGACGGATGAGTTGTCGTGGCGGACAATGAAACAGCACTGTCTCCGCTGCCTTTTCATTTTTCATTATTCTGCATTTATGTTGTTGTTACTTTTCTCATTGAAAATTGTTTATATAAACGATTCTTTGATCAGACCTTGAGCCTGATAAAATTCATAATAAACAATAAATAGGTCGCTAGATAAATGTATGATAAACGTATAATAAAAGTAGGCATAATTTTTCAGTTTAACATTTTGTAAGGTAACGTTTTCCTTGTTTTTATTCATTTTTACTTATTGTCATAGTACATATGTATGTTTAGCACAAAATAAATGTGAACATTATATTCTGCATAAAGCCAATTTTTTTGATTATTTAAATTATAATATTATATATATATATAAAAGTCTAAGTACAAAGGTTTTAATAACTACAAAGGATTTCGCACGCTGGTATGAGATTTGCTCTAAATATAAATTGAAAAATCGGAAGAAAAAAATTTAAGAGATAAAAAATTTAGAAATACGCAAATAGGAAAGTAATAAACATAAATAAAAAAACACCAAAAACTAAACAAACACTTCACCAAAACATCAAAGAAATCAACGTTTAAGCGTTGTCTAATGCGAAGGGCTAAAACTTCAAACGACAACAGGAAGGGTGTCGAACAGCATAGAAGCTGTAAAAACGGAAAGAATTCGATTTGATAAGCACAGTTTTTATGCAAGTCGTAAAATTGCGTTAGTGACTTAAAAGGAATATGGCGAAAAACATTTTACAGTAAAAGTGCCTTCACTGATCAAATTCGTAATATGTCAAAGCGAAAAAAGTGTGGAGCAGAGTTCGAAATATCTGCTTTTCTGTGCTATTTCGCCTACACCGAAAAAACATTGATTGCGAACTCTGTTGTAAAGCAAAATCAAAAAAAAAAAAAAAATTATATTGGGTCTACGCATTTTACACCTTATCAATTTCGTTGCATTAGAATGAAAATCGAAGATAAGACAGCAATGACGAGAATATTTACAAGAAAATGCAATATGCTGACAACCCTCGTAATCATAGAGCTAAAGAGCAAAAAGAAATAGAGCGTTTTTAATTTATTTAAACCAAATAAATGAAGCTGCATTGGGCTTATAAATAAAAATGGTTATTTTCCTGTTTTTGCTTATGGTACACGAAAGCATATGCATTTATTGCGATTAAAAAGTGTACCGCACATCATACAACAGTTACATTTACAACAAACACTTAAATGCCATCCTATTTATACACTAACGGTGCAATACGGATCGGACCACTATAACATAGAATGCCCATACAAAGTCAGCTCCCATTTTCCAATTTTTTTCAAGAAAATTATTGTTTCATCTGTATTTTTAACTCAATGTAGTGTATAAACATAGATTGTTTTGGACCTTTAAACCCCATCTACCACTTCGCGAAATATTACCTAAGCCACTTATGATAATTCTTATGATCAAACCAATTGAAAGATTCGTGATGGGTTTTTTTGTTTCGGTTTTACCGAAGTTAACGTTTTCCTTATTTTGTTTTTAAATAATGTAAAAGTAATTTTTACAATTTAAAATTTATTTTCATTGTTCTTTCAATTTTTTGTCACTTGTTTTAAACTATATTCGATGCTATACGATTGAAAATTATAACAATTTCATTTAAAATATTTGCGTTTTTTTAAATAATCAACTTTTGTAATAAAAAATATGCACATTTTATTATGCAATGTTTGATTGAAAAAAGTACATATTTTTTTTTTTTACAAAAAAAAAAAAAAAATTATATGCTTCAAATATAGTCTAAGCATACACCTATTGGCATTATTCATCACTATGTTTAATTTTTCAATTGAGTAGTTTGGTCTGCCATGTTTGCCACAACCACCAGCGAATTCCCACAAACGCCATATATACGCTGAATGATACAAAGCGCTTATGACGTTCCAGCCAATTTGTAATATTAATAAGTGACTCTAGATTATTTTCGTTAGTCACGGCGAATCGTTGTACATGCAAATTTTCGAGTATTTTGCAACTGTGCCCAAAGAAAATCAAATGACTTATGCGCATGTAGCCTCCATCTAGTACAACTACGTTCATATTATTGTGATTGTATTTATCGACAGTGATCTTTATATTATCTGGATTATGTATTACCTCACAGACTGCCACGCAACTTATAATGGCACCACAACGTGAAGCACCCCAACCAGCGCATAGTGGACTACGACGCACAGCCTCCTTCAGGTCAGTGGTCAAAATTAAGGGTTTGTCTTCGGGCAGATTGCCAGTATGCAACATGCTGTAGAATTGTTCAAGACGTCCACCATAAAAGGCTACCTTTACGGGAAAATGTTGTCGCATGTTGCAATAATATGTCAGGGTCTGATTCTGCTCATATGGAATGATTTCAAAAACATGTGTTAAACTGCCCCTTGTCCGAATATGCATCAAATTGCAGTAAAGGCCCAATATCCAGATGATGAAAGAAATAGTTTACCTCTTCAAGACTAAGAGTACGCAGCTGAGGATCATATGCGAGTACAAGTACCCAGTGTAGCAAATCCATCGATCGCAACTTAAATTGTTCATAGTTGCGCGTTGCAATGTTGCGAAGCACAATACTCAACTTTGGCATCTCGCTAATCACCTCGTAAAGCTGCACCATATCAGGTTGCAAAACCATTTTGTCGTCATCTTCATCACCGTTATTAGTTGTTACAGAAACGGTGAACTTTTCGGAAAGGGGCGTACATACTTTTCAAAGCGATAACTCATTGCAGCTGCCACAAATAGGGACCATTTGGCGTCACAGGCTAACAAATCATCCTCCATAAAGCACTTAACGTTTTGCATACGCTGCAGAAAGGCTTGCGCGATTTGTATGTGTTCGAGTTGCTCTTCGCTTGCTTGAGTGTTTGGTTTGTCATATGAACAACCAAATTTAGTAATACTGGTTGCATCTGCGCCAGGTAAACAAACGGTTGGAGAATTTTTTGATAGCTACGGAATGTTCTGTTGACGCTTTATTGAACGTAACACCTTGGATTATTTTTTGTTGCTTTAATCGCCGATAGCGCTTTACGGCAAACATTAGCATTGCGTTTTAAAATTAGGAAAATACTTATAAATTTACGTGAATTAACCCAAATAAAATTTTACGCTCGAAATATTTTTAATGAAACAATTTGAATTCTAAAATCTTGTTTATATTGTAACATATACGTAAAATAGAATTATCAACTTTTTTTTAATGGGTTGCATCAGCATAACAATGTTTTTATGACACATGTGTAAAAACAACTAGATTAGCATTGAAAAAATGTAGGTATGTTCTTGGTACGAAAAGTCTCGGAACTGCAAAAATTTTGTAGAATATTATTTCCTCCAGTGGTAAAGTGGTTATTGAAATAAGATTCATTTTTTCTCTGTTTTGACTATTTATTTATTTTTTTCTTTAAAAACTATTGGAACAAGGTTTTTTTACCTTTTGTTAAATTTTAAAAACACTTTTAAATTTACAAATATTATTTCAAAAAATACTTTGACATTAAAATTTGTTGACTGCTAAGATGAACTTATCAATGTATTTTTTATAATTCATAAGACTCAAGCAGTTTATCCACATGTAACTTTGCTTGGCGAACATATTCGCACGTGGATAAACTGCTTTAGGGTCATGTTCTGAATGTCTTTTATCGATTCCAGTAACTTTCATATTAAATACCGTCTAGGTAGTTCAAACACATGCAACGATTTAATGAACTTAGTTTATGCCCTACCTCACTTTTCCTTTTTTTTCCAATCTGTTACCTTAAATAAGTACTTGCAAAGTTGTGATATTTAGTGTAAAACAAACGGAAAAAAAAAACAAAATATAATGACTAATTCGAGCCGTTGACTTTTTTTTTGGCGAGACTAACGAATTTTATACATATTATATGCTTATAAAATGAACACCAACATAATATATGTACATATATTCAAATTTATTTTTGGTCAAATCATAAAGCCCTGCTCACCTGCTCTGCTTAACTGATGGTTGTAAGTTTACTAGTCAATGCAACTTTTCCAAAATTTCATTTGACAGTTGTTAAAGTTTTGATTCTACCGAAGTCTTAATATTCCCTTGAATTTTTTTACGTTGTGTGCGAATGTTATGTATAAAATTAAACCAAGGTACATCCGCTGCCTACACAAACAAAATGACTACACAAGCGACATGCCAACCAACAGTCCCCCTTAAAGTTCTGTATGAACGCTATTATAGGCCTTAAAAGGCACAATATCTCATTTAATATGTGGGGGGTTTCTAGCCTTTCGTCTGGCAACATATGAAACATCAATTCTAGCAGCACAAAGTGCAGATAATCGATTTAATATTAACACATGCTTGGCAGTCTTATTTGGCATATAAAATAAGTTTTGACTCATGTTATATGTGTATGCTCGCAAAACAAAAATAACTTTAAACTTTTGTATCATTCACAAAAAAAAGTCGTCTTTAAAATAAATATTACCTCGCTTATACGCATATTTCGCGAATAACGGATGTCATGAATAATAAATATTACCATTTTTGTATACTTACAACACTAAAAAGCATCATTGAATATGAAAAATAAAAAATTTAATAAGTTTAAATCTTTTTCAATGTTGGCTTTCCAAAGGTTGTCAAATAGATTGGCGCTTGATGCAACTGTATCAGGTGATGTAGTCTTACTCTCTGTCTGTTTAAGTTTTCAAAGCAGCATAAAGAATGACAAATGAAAAAGAATGCAAACTGACAACTTAAACAGGCGAGAGAGAGAGAGAGAGAAATAGAGAATACAAATACACCAATACCAACTAAATGAACATATTTCTTCCAAATGTATGATATAAATTCATGAAATGAGAACATCAATAAAATTGTTTAAACGCGACTTTTCACAAAGTTATTTTAACGTAAACATATCAGCATTTTATGAAATTTCTAATCCCGTTCGAGTATTTTTCGATTCTTGGGCATAAACGAGGTACATATGTATGTTTTTAGCTAAAAAAAACTAAACAAGAAAAAAGTTAACTTCGGTTGAACCGAAGCTTATACTATATACCTGTTACACATCATTTGACGTGGATAGATCTTCGTGTCCAGCATTTGTATTAAATTTTATTTTAAAATAGTAAACAAATTGAAAATATTCTTAAAAATTTAGAAATTCGCGGTCTGATTTGAACCAATTTTAAACTGAAGATTTAGCATGGTATAAGAAGCATTTGTACCATATTTGAAGCCATTCGCTTTATAAATACATTTTTTTCTTATAAGAACTTGACAAAATAATGTACTTTTGTATGGGAGCTATACCTAAATGTGGGCGTGGCACATTGATTTTAAAATAGAAAGTACACAAGACCTAGAAAAGCTTAAGTTTAAAATTTCAGCATAATATCTTTAAAACTGAGCGAATAAATCGCGCAGCAACAAACAGACAGGCGGACAGACAAACGGACATGGCTTAATCGATTCGTCTCATCGAGCTGATACAAACTTTCTAACAAACTGAATGTACCTGTTTACACTAGTGTAACAGGTATAAAAATTTATAATTTATTGATAAATTTAATTTAAGTTATAGGTCCCCTAGGAATTAATTTCGACCATATTTGATGGTAAGACCGCTGTATTGGCTCAAATTGATACTTCAGTCTGAAATCGTCTAACCGAAAACTTTCAAACTTTTCGACAGCGAAGAAATACATAAACAAGTAGCATGAGTTTCTTCTCAGAATGTACAATAACAATGGAGTAAAACTTGTTCATATGTTTAAGTCTCAGGTTATTCAAAGAAATGTCAACATTAAGAGACTTGCAACTGTTGCTTGTCGCAGTCAAAAATAGACAAACACACATTGATATTGTACTTTTCAAAACATAAATCAAGACCAAACTTTTTACGACGCATATTAAATAAAAAATGCCAACAGAATAAAAGGAAATGGGATGCTATTTAATATTATCCTTTAAAAAAAAACTTTGCCCGGGAATAAGTTGCAAAAAAACATGGAAAGACGCTAACTTCGGTTGAACCGAAGTTGTGATACCCGTCACACCAAATTTAACTAACAAAATCTGCGAAATTTGCGGTGACTTTTTATAGGGACTATATGATATGATATAGTTATCTGATCTGTCATAGACCACCATAACAAAAGTCTTCACCATATTTGAAGCAATAAGTTTAATAAATAACCATTTTTATCGAAAAAAAAGCGTTGGGTTTGTATGGGGGTATTCTATACTCTATAGTGGCTCGATCCTTACCAAGTCTCTTTTGTAGATATATGTTGACAATAGAATTTTAATCAATTTGGAGTGAATACATTCATAAATAAAAAATGGGAGCTATGCATAGAAATGGGCGTGGCTTATTGATTTTAACACTTTAACTGCTTAGGACTGATAAAAGCTTAACTTTCATGTTTAAACTAAGCGAATGAATCGCATAACTACAGACAGACGGACGTGAATGGCTAGATCGACTCGTATCATCCAGTTGATCAAGAATAAATATATTTTATGGGGTCTATGACGTCTCCTTTGGTGCGTCACAAACTTTCCGACAAACTGAATATACCCGTTTATACTATGTGTAACGGTTGTAAAAATTCTTTACTTCAGTTTGTAATTTAACCCTCTGATGGCTTTTTTTGTTTTTACGAATATTAATATGCGAAGAAATCTTACAGCAGCAGGTAATTCCCTGGGGCGCAGTTATTGCGCCAAAAAGACATTTTCGTATTGTACGTTTGTCTGCTAAATAATTGCGCCTAACGAAATTGCGGACTCGCATCTTTGGTTGGCTGACAGATGAACATGTGCTTGCAATCGTACCGAAATAAAGTTATTCCAGCCAAGCAGAACTAATTGCAAAAGGTCCAGCATGACGTTTTTGTAGTACAAAATTAATAATTGAGGGTTGAAAATATTGTAAATACCTTCGCTGTTGCAACCTTATGCTTGGTGTAACAAATGTGCAAATAATGTTTCATATTAACTGTTTTAAAATAATGGTAATGTGTAAATAATGAGACAATGCTTAATAAAAATAAAACTAGTAATACTAAAAATAAAACTCCTCCGGCTATATTTATGTGAAGTAGAAAAATTGCCCTCAAAATGTTATTAAATTTTACATAAAATATTGAAAACCTTCGCTGTTGCAACCTTATGCTTGGTGTAACAAATGTGCAAATAATGTTTCATATTAACTGTTTTAAAATAATGGTAATTGTAAATAATGAGACAATGCTTAATAAAAATAAAACTAGTAATACTAAAAATAAAACTCCTCCGGCTATATTTATGTGAAGTAGAAAAATTGCCCTCAAATATGTTATTAAAACTTTTACGATGAACTTGAAAATCTGCCTTTTTTATAAGCAAAGTGTTCACCTTCAACAATATTAACGTAGTTAAATGGTTACAACAAATTTTTGTGATAGTCAGAATAATATATGACAAAGTATACACATGTATTTCCTTTAATAACATTACTAACTAGGCTGATGTTGCTTTATACGTCTGTCCTTTTGAAGTGTTATAGGACTACACTTTTTGAATGCGATTTTTAATTAAATGATAAGAATTATCGAAATGTTTTTTAACTTTTATAATTGTTTTAATGTTTTCTTGTTAAGTCTAGAGATACCAAAGTTAGGATGGTCTAAAAATGTCCCCAATAGGATTTTCTACAATAGTTCGATAGTAAAAGATTTTGTATGGAAAATCGGTTTCTATTTCACATAAATCTAACTTAAGTCCATTTCAATATAACACATAGTAATAATAATGATAAAACACAATGGTTCGATAGTAAAAGATTTTGTATGGAAAATCAGTTTATATTTCACATAAATCTAACTTAAGTCCATTAAAATGTAATATACCGTAATATTAATGATAAAACACCTGTTTGCTGTTCATATTGGGTCCTTTCTTGCTTTATTATGGTGTACTTGTTATTCATTATAAAACATATTTGTATAATAATAATGCATACTTTTAATTCTTAATTTAAGTTTTCGTTTTTCTGCATATTTGGCAAACAGTTAAGCTAGTTTTGAATTCTCTTCTGTCGCGTTCGTTTATGACCTCAATATTTTAGCGTCATATAGGAAATGTTTACTGCAATCCTGTTTTTTATTCTCCATCTACGTATTTTTGAAATAAGTAATTTTCTGTCACTGAAGAAATCATTTATTTTCATGTAACTTTTTTTACAGCGTTCCAAGAAAAAAGTACGATTTTAATGATTCAATAATTCTTGTTATATAAATGCCATTATTGTGCAGTGTTGATATTAAATTTTTGAGCGGCACTGAGTTCTGAAAATAAATAAAAAAAAAAAACTTTAAGTTCGATACCCATTTAAATTTGAATAGCATATATTGAGAAAAAATAAGGCCCGCAAAGAATGAGAAGATAGCGGGAGATATTCTCGTGCCAGGAATAAGAATTTTAAAAATTACTTGGTATTGTTTTATATCTTAAGATATTTTTCTTTGCGTTCTTAGTTATGTCTGATTCCTCAAGTCACTAAGAAAAACTCTCCCCTTTAAATTTATAGAGCTACGGTGAGTTCAACAAAATTATTTGTTACAATTTAAAAAAACATATGAAGGGTCAAATCTTTTCTCATAAACATTTATAGTTTTAACCTAAATAGGGTTTTATTGCATATACACACTGTTTATTGTTGATAGCTTCGGCTTTTCAATTATTGCTTTCAATTCCATTTATCCAAAATCAATTGGTCCAACACGTAAACCTAAATTTTGTTTAGATTATGGCTAGTAACATGGGAAAAAAAACATTAAACAAAACATGGCTTGTGCGCTAAAAAGTTTCTTCAATTTACAAAAGAAGAACGTTAAATAATTTTAATAAAAATGCATTGCACGTACGCAGCTCAATTGCCAATTAGAAAAAAGCATGAGATCCTGTCTATATTAATAAAACGGTAAACGCAATACAGGTGCTACATACGTACAAAAAAAAAATTTTTTTTTCAAATTTTTCACGGCATTGATAGAAAAAATTTCAAAATCGGAACCCACCACCACGAAAGTTTATTTGTATAAATAAGAAAAATAAAAAGACGTAAAGAAATTTCAAAACAGCAAGTTTTGTTGAAATAAAGCAATTGCGTACCAAACTTTTAACAAAATCAAATATATGTTCTACACAAAAAAGACGAAACAAAAAATGTTAAAAAATTTTACTCACGTATTAAGCGCTCAAATTATTAAGAAGCGCCAAAGCAAAAAAGAAAACAAGGAAAAACGTTATCTTCGGTGGAACCAAAGCTCAAATACCAGCCACATCTTGGTTTAGTTTATTTCTGATCATCAATGGCTTAGGTAAAATTGGGAGAAGGGATGGCTTGGAGTCAATAGTTCGATACAACCAAAATTTAGACACAATAATGGGGTCAATGGTCGTGGCACCTTGGTTTCGACATTGAATGACCTAAGAAATATTTTTACCCAATTTGAAGTGAATACATTCATAAATAATACCTATTTTCATACAAAAATTCGAAAATAGACGGTTAGTTTGTTTGGGGCCTATGGCACCTTGGTTTCGACTTTGGATGACAAAGAAGAGTTTTTCCCAATTTGGAGTGAACAAATGCATAAATAATACATATTTTCAGACAACAATTCGAAAATGGCCGGTAAATTTGTATGGGGGCTATAGTTTAGAGTGTGCGTGGCAATCTGAATTTAACATACAAAAAAGAGAAAAAGAAAAGTTTCGAGTTTTAGCTCAATATCTTTAAAACTGAGCGAATGAATCACCTCGCAACAGACAGACAGACGAGCGGACATGGCTAGATCGACTCGTCTCATCAAACTCATCAAGAATATATATATACTTTATGAGGTCTACGATGTCTCTTTTAATGCGTTACAAACTTTCCACTACACTATGTGTAACTTATATGACACTGAGAAAGGTCGATAAAAATACAAATGTTATATAGTTTTCAGTAGGATGTAAGATGTGAAAAATAAAGAAATGACGCATTTAATAGTTTAAGTTGTCTTTTATTTAAAAAAATTATCGAAATATACTTTAATTAGCTAGCATTGTATAAAAGTTAGGACATCAATATTTTAAACATAAAATCCATAATTCAATTTTAAATTTTCACTTACCTGCAATTTGTGCAATATGATTGCAAATTTGGGAGTTCCAATCCTATCAACAAGATTTGAAAATTGCTTACTCGTTTCAAGTTTATCAAAAAACGTTGCAAGTATTTCATCCTGCGGTAGTATATCCAGAATACTGTCTACCAAACCATGCAAACCATTTAGCTGTTGGTTTTCTGTTATGGTTGTTGCTGTTGTAGTTACTTTATGCAAATTAGTTGTTATTCCGACTAGACGATCTTCAATTTCTTAAAGTTTAAGGTGATGGGTTATAAAGCTTTTGTTATTACTCGAGTTTTTTAAAATTTTTATTGAATTAATTTACCAATTTTGAGTAAAAAAACAATTTCTACTCTAAAGAGCTTTTAAAGTAATTAAAGGTATTCATAATCTTGTAGTTTTGTTGTTATATTTATTACTTTTGATCTATTAGCATTTAAAAAAAGATTCAAATATGATACGATTCAACGATACGACAAGATAGTTAATACCTATAATCATTTTTGTTGTAGTATATGAAATTTTGAAAATTCTTTGTAAACAAAAAAATTTATTCAAAACAAAATACTTCTATATATCTTATTTTACACAGAAAATTTTCAATAATGTATTTTGAACGCCCAATACAACTAAATATGTGAGTTTCTAAGTTAAGTTTTTAAGATTTGTTTACATTTATTGTAGATATATAGAAATATTATTGGAAAAACTCAACTACACATCTAACTTATACGCACCATAATCTACGCTAGTGTTCGTCACAATTGGCTGCTGTACCTGTTCGATTCCCGGTTGTCTAGTCAAATTCGATAGATTCGAAGTAATATTTGTAACCTTCTGCAAAAGGCTAAGCACATTAAGTCCGCTGTTATTTAAATAACGTAAAAAAGGATTTAATTTCCGGCACTTGAACTAATTGCGCACGCATATCGCCAAAGTAGCGACTGCTAAGGAATGCATAAGCACGTTGCACTTCGGCATCGTTTTGATAGTATTTTAATGTGATTGACTTAACCTCTGCGGCGGGTATTAATGTTAGAAAATCACTCATATCAATTGGTTGTGTAATGCCCAAAGCTGCGTTGCCATCATCCTCGTCTTGCTCTATTTTATATTCAACGGAAGACGATCCAGCAGTGAATGAATCCTCCTCATCCCTTGTTAACAAATCAATTTCATGCTTCGACTTTTCTTGCAATCGATTTTTCGTTTTTTTCTCCAAATAGATCAAGTCATCTGCACTGACAACTGGCTGATGCAGTGTTGCAGAATCCTGACTTTCATTGTCCTGTCCGCTGCTGTCATTAGTGCTATTTATTTCGCTAAGCTTAATAACCGCTGTGCCATTCTTTTCGCTTGCATTTATTTCACTTAACCGTGACAATCCCTCAGCCGTGACAATCCCTTTTGCGTTATGCGGCAACGCATTGTTGTTTGACACAAAAAAGGCCAGACAAAAACAGAGAAAGCTGCCAAATAGTTTGAAATTTGACATACTTCGTTTGAATCTATTTGCTTTCTTTAAAACTTTTTTTTTTTTTGTGTGAATCACTATTGCATCACTAATATTGAAAAAAAAAATTGTTGTCTCTTGTTTAATTATTTTTTTAACATCCGTGTGCACTTTATACCGTTACGTTTGATAGTTTCTGTGCTACTACTGATGCTGTGCCTTGTAAGCACACTCATATGATATTATATTGTGCTTGCTACAAATTTGTTTAATTAAATCGACAACATTTGAATACCCTACTTATGAAATTTATGTACAAATAAATATGAATTTGTTAAAATTTAAAAGTGTATAGGTATGTGAAAAAATGTTAGAGACCCCAGAATGTACATATTGGGTTGATTGCTCGATGTAACGAATTTATCTAAGCTATTAGGTTTTATATAAATGTGGCTCTGATACGTAATGACTACCGCTGTGTCAGTGAGGAAACTGACTAATCGAAAGCAAACGGAACACTGCTGTATACATTGATAGATTTATGGTCAGTGACTATATGTGTTTCCATAAACATAATAAGATACAAGGCACATTATGGCAGATCAACAGTGATATATCACTTAGCATATTTCCGCATATTTAAATCAATCTCATTCTACTGCAATTATTTTGGAAAGCATGCCGCATTTTTCGGTGACTGATACGAGGTGTCAGCTTACTCAGATGTGTTTTAAACTTTGTGTTGGAATATGGCTGACTTTTTTATTTTAAATGATACACCGTAGATCTTATAAAGTGCTTATGTATATTATTGGGTAGCTCGCCAAAACGAGACGATTTTGAAAAAGACACTTATTACAAGCTATATCTTAAGTAGAAATAGAGTCGTTATTTCTGGGTATTAATATACATAAAATTGTATTTCAATGATAACAACACGATCCGACGTAGTTGACGATTCATGAAAGACTGCTATTAAACGAATGGCGATCGAAGTTCAACGAAGGACGACCCGATCACACTCCCTAGTGATGTGCTTTGAGTTCTTGCGTCGTGGTGGTTACTTTGCTCTTTTTTAACACTCCTCCTCAACACGAGGCATGTTGTATAACTTCAAGCCAATCTGGTTTACAAAATTGCAATCTTGGCTAAGTTCTTTGAGAGAAAATCGTTGTATAACATAATGCTAGAATTGAAAAAAAGTATTCAAAATTGTTTGCATGTAGGAGTAAAAATATTAAACACATTGCTGTGGCATTCTTCATTCATACTTTTCCTTAGGCTATGAAAGATGGTCTCGTCTATAGTTTTTGTTCCTTTTGAAATGCAGGTACATATGTAGCATAAAATAAAATCAATGAGTAGTTTTTTTTAGAGTGAAAAAAAAAATATGTGAACAAAACGCTTACTCATTTTTCATTTAATCCCACATTGAGTACAGATAAATACAGCTGTATGTGTGATGGTTGCTTTACACAGCCAAAATTCAAATTGGTTCCAACCCGAAAAAAACAACAATCTTAAATGGGCGCTTTAATGTCCAAAAAGTGCAAATTTTTGTGCTTCCACGTGTGTTTACGAGCTTGGAAGTGCAAAAGAGCAATCGGTTTAAAAAATGGCCGTCGGGTAGAAAGCATACGTTGTCCATTTATTTGTGCTTTTCTCTTTTTATGTATTCGTATGTGCGTAGCATACTCAAGCATCATTTCAACATGCTCACTTTTTCATTTTTATTCTTGTCACAGAACGTGTGGGCAGATACTATCTGTTCAAAGGCACGTTTGTAACGCACTTTAAAAGGCATTTAGTATATATAGAGTTTTCTTCATTAGCATGGCAAAAGGCGTCAATTATGCTCTCTCGATCTGTCTTTTCCTCTGTCTGTATATCTGTTCATCTGTAGTTACATATTACATTCGCTCAGTTGTAAAATATTAATCTGATATGCGAAACTAGGAAGCCCCAAAGTGCACACTCAAGTGCACTTGTCTTCTTGAGCTCCAATGTCCTTATCCAATATCCTATATAAATATGGTTGATCCTATAAGCTATATTTCTGATCAGCACCGAAAGATGAGTCTATCTAGTAATGTTTGTCTCTCCTTCCTGCTCTCCACCGTCTAAAACGGCTTATCTTAGAGACCAAAGCTAATATGAGGTACGCCATTATTATGTGGAGTTGAGGTCTAGGTTAAAGTTGAAGCTGTGACAGACATGCTGCTCTTGTCAGCACGTCTATTCACCTATAAGTACACACAACATTTGCAAAATTCTTATTCAACGCAAAGCTAAAGACGATGATGACGGCACTGACGTTGATTACTATGGTGTTAACACACAAACGTTCACAAATTGAATGTTTTCTTCATACATATAGTTACATAGCAACATGAGTCTTCCGTTAAGTACTTATTAAACATTTGAATACATGTAGTCAAATCAAACTTTTAAAAGTTTTGTGATTTGCTTGAACACAATGTTACAGTGAAGACAAATACTTTTACAAAAATAGTTATTACTTATACACAAATTTATAAAAGATAAATCAATAATTTTTTAATGCATATTCTCGAAGTTTGATAATAAAGCCTTTTACTTAAAAGATACAAAGTTAAGGAAATTTTTCAAAAAAAGTAAAATTTTATTGAATAGTTTAAGTTAAAAGGCAAACTACATTTTTGTGATACTTTCTACTTAGACAAGAGCAGGACCCCAGGATATTATTTCAAACCCAATTGGCTCGAGGCTATTTACATCGATTGCATTTACGTTAAGCGTGCGAACAAAGTCTGACACGTTGTCGGATCTCTGTAATTTGTGTGTATCAAACGAAAAACAGAGACAAGAGTAAAATAAGTTAAATTTATTTAAAATGTATTTTTTATACAACTTACCACTAACGCATCGACCATCGGACGCAGTTTTGAGCTACGCAACGAGTCATAAAATTGTGCAAATACTGCACTTCGTTCTCGTTTCTCGTTAATCATATCTATATAGCGTGCTCTTGGCAGATGACCGAGTAATTCTTTAACAAAGGTGGTGAAAGTACCTAATTCCCGTGGCTGACTCAGCACCCTGTGGCGAGTATAGCGTTCTCTGTTATTGCCGACCTCTTTAAAATGCTGATGGCGTATGTCATAACCGTACTCGATCAATACGAATTCGGTTTCAATGGCATTTCCAATTGTTGGGGCACTGGTTGTAAACAAGGGTTTATTGTTAGAGTTGGCTGGGCGCAAAAGTGCATATGCTGTCCAAGTTGATGGAGAGACTGCAGCAGACAAAGGCACACGCTCTGCTTCTGCCTCTTTAATTTTACTCGACTCAATGATATTCGTGCTTTTTTTCGCCTCATTTAGATGCAGGAAATTAAGTACTTCAATAACCTCGGGAATTTGCTGTACATAATGCAATAATTGTTTAAATTCTTTGCTGCGCAAAAATTTGATTGCCCGGCGAAAATCGCTATCTATGATGAGATGCTTTGCGACAATTTCATCGACAGTCGCACTGGGTATCAAAAAACGAAAGTCGCGCAGCTCATTTACAATTTCCGGCGAGATTTCGGTAAATGAGTTTGTAGCATCAATAGAAGGCAACAGTGGTCGGTAATGTGCTGCGATTGTATGTAGCACATCTGCGATTATGGCGATGCACAAAAATAATTTAATCAAAAGTAATTTCATTCCTCTTGTATATTAATTCTTTATACAGTTAAACTTGTTTGTTTTTATTTTTTTTTTTAACGTAACAACTACACTCAAGCGCAGCTCAAAGTAAACTGACAAGCAAAAAATATTCTACTGTGTGTATTTGAATCTGAAAGAGTGAATCAGACAGAAAATGAGTTCAGCATGGTTTATCGCTAACACTAACTTGTGTGACATTTGTGCCCGTCTGTATGAAACGGGTATTATCGGAAATTTTGTATCGCACTAAAGCAGACATTTTAAATTCTATATATTATAGTCTTTATCAGCTAGTAATTTCATATACAGCTGCGCATTCCAATTGCTCAGTTTTAAAGATGCAATGAATTACAATTTTCGAGTTTTCTGTTGGAAAAAAATATATAGATATTAGTCGTAAAAAAAAATATAGAAACTCTTTTAAAAAAATACGGTAACACCAATAATTTTCGTGAAAATATCAGGATATGTATGGTTAGTATGAATGGGGCTAAATGTTTTAGTGTGCCGATCCTTATCATATCGGTAGTATATTCATAGTTTGATATAGTTATATACTTTATAAAGTCTACGACGTCTTCGCACCATGTGTAACGGAAATAAAATTCGTGTTTACCGCTATATAGTCGTTAATATGAAAAAAATGTCGTGCCAAGCTCATTTCAAGATATTCTATATAGCTGGGGCAGTTCTTACCAGTCTAGATCCGACTGCCTTACATGAAAACCATTTTATTTTTAAAAAACTTGTTAATAACGATTTTACGGCCGTCTTAGATTAATGAAACAATGATTTGAAGTTTTTCAATAAGTATGTAGTAATAATACAAATATTTTATACCTCTCGTATAAACGAGTAAGCCCATGGAGAAGGATAAAATAAGACAATACATACTTGAATTATATTACAAATTTCATACAAAAAACAAAGTCTGTGAGTGATGAACATTCACGAGGCTTTGATGTGCAGTGGTTGTTTCAGAGGAGAAAGTGGGGACTGTTGTAATTGTAAACCCGTATGACAAAGATAATCACCAGCGCGTTCATTAGATAAAAAGCTAAAACTACTGCAAATAAAATGAAACTCATAACATAAGAATGTTTTTTATTGTTCGGGACAAAGAGACAATTCGGCCGAATTGGCTGTCTGTGGAACACATTAACAAGAAAACAAGTAAAAACGTTAACTTCGGTAGCACCGAAGCTTAAATACCCGCCACACGAAATTTTAACAATTATTGAAAAAAATAAAAAATGGAAGGTGAGTTTGTATGGAGTCTATATGTAATAGTGGCCCGATCCTTGTCATATCGGTTGCATGTTCATAGGATTAAAGTAGAAGTGATTTTACCCAGATTGGTGTGAATATATTCAAAAATAAGAACTATTTTCATACAAAACCTGAAAAATGAGCGCTAGGTTTGTATCGGAGCAATATCAAAAAATGGGCGTCGCACCTTCCTTTTGATATTGGATTCCATTTGAAGTGTTTCTACCCTATTTGTAGTAAATCATTCATAAAAAATAACTATTTACATACAAAAAAATCGAAAAAAAGGGGAAGTTTGTATGGGGGCTATATCTAAAAATGGGCGTGGCACCTTTCTTCTGATATTGGATGCCATCAGAAGTGTTTTTATTTAATTTGCAGTAAATACATTCATAAATAATAGCTATTTTTATTTTAAAAAAAATCGAAAGAAATTGTAAGTTTGTATGGGGGCTATTTCTAAAAATGGGCGTAGCACCTTGGATCTGACATACAAACTGCCTACGAGCACAAAAAGTCTAAAGTTTCAGGTCAATATCTTTAAAACTTTCCGAGAAAAACGCATTGCAACAGACGGACAGACAGACGGACATGGCTAAATCGATTCGTCTCGTCGAGCTGATCAAGAATATATATACTTTATGGGGTCTCCGATGCCTCCTTTAATGCGTTACAAACTTTCCGACAAACTGATAATACCCTTTACACTATGTGTGGCGGGTATAATAATCTTTTGTAAAGTAAGAAGTCAAAGCACTCTAATATCTGTCCCAATTATAAAAATTATAATATAAAATTTTGCATTGTTTTATAAAAACTAATCAAGTAGTTAGACAAACATTTTTTTTAAACAATTCTAATTGAGCCTTGAATTAAACCGCCACAATTTAATTTTTTTGAAGTGTAAATACAATTACAATGAAAATAACGTTTGAAATTGAATTTGATAACAACATAATACGGTAGAAACAATTTTTTACTTTTACACACTTACTTTTTTACTTTCACACATACTTGCTGATGTACCGTAACTACTTACATATTTTCGTTATCTGAATAGACTTTGTTTTATGATCATTAGTGAGACTGCTAAAGTTAAAGGTCGATATAATTTTTTTTTAAGAATCTTATCACATTTATTTACTTTATCTTGTTTTATCTTATTTTTTAGCATTTTTTTTTTTTCATTTTTAAATCTTAAGATTATAATTATGAAAGATTTTCAATACCATTAGTTTTATTTAATTTTTTCATTTAGCTCATGTTTCAATTTTGAAGAAAATTTAGTATATTATTTTTATTTATATATTTTTTCGAAGACTTTATTTCTAAATTTTTATTAATTTTTAATACTTTGTAAAATAGCTTATTTAGATTTTTATTATTTAAAAATATTTGTTACATTTTTGCTCAATTTTTTCAATGAGACGAGTTAATCCAGCAATGATTGTACGTTCGTCCATCTGTCGAAAGACTACTTTTCAGCTTTAAAGTTCTTTAAAAAGCGTAAATACTCGTCCCAAAAAATTCAAGAAATGAGCAAGAAAAGCTTAAGTTTAATATATCAGCAAATTTTTTTAAACAGGCCGATAAACGGACATTTCTTGATCAACTCGTTTCGTTGAGCTGATTACGAATATATGTATATTATGGTGTTCCAAAAAAATGTTTATGCTCCAACCCCCTAGGGTTTTTCTATATCAAAAAAAGCAGTCCCGTATTTTTTTTAATCATAATATTTAATGGTGCCGCCAAGCCCCAGAAGTTTCTCATGTATTTTTCATGGAAAAATATCATTTTTCGTAGATTTAATGTAGAAACCTAGAAAATGAATAAATATTTTTTAACCGAATAACAATGTTTCTCTTTATAAATGGTCGTAGAAAAAAATCCAACCATTTATTATATAATTTTTAAATATTAACTTTTTTTACAAGAACTTAAAAAAACAAAATACGAGTCTTATTATTTTCGACATAGAACAGTCCTAGGTGGTGGGAGCATAAAAATATTATTCAAATTTTTTTCCATACATTTTTGGACCACTTCAATGTATATATAGTAAGTGTGGTTTACATTTCCCGCTTTAATGTGTTAGAAACTTTTCGACAAACTGTTAATATCCATTTTACACTGTGTGACGGGTATAAAAAGTTAATTATGTATGTCAACTTGAAAATTGGAATACTATTTACAATTTATCGCCTTTCCCTTAAAAATTGTCTGATTACTTGTACACATTGTAAATTCTATATTGAAATTTCATTTGTTGTAAAAATTACTAGCTTATAAGTACGTTATTAATACTTTTGGTAAAATTTTGTTTTTTTGTTTATTTGTTTATAATTGTTGTTTACATTACATACATATAAATAAGTACATATAGTTATCATTTGTTCTTTCTCACTTCAACATCATGTGATTGTCATACAAAACATTTCACATAATTTTTGAAAAACTATTTACATATAGTAGCTAAAAATTGTATTTGATTTTAATAATTATTGAAATAGTCGTTAGGTAAAAAAAAATATGCTGAAATTATAAATGAATTCGTTCATATTTTTACGAGAAGCGTTTTAATTTTCCTTGATAAGATTTATAGTTCTTAAGTTAAAATTTTAGTTGATTACACAAGCAATGTTTCGTCTAGCGACAGTTTTTGTACAATGTTGACAAATAACTAGAATTCTGGACAAATTTGGAAAGTAAGAATCATGACTTCTAGAGGCACAAAAACGTGTCAGATAGCAATATATATATCTTTACATATAGACTTTACTATGTTATAGTTATAGTATATTCTGGTTATTCACTTACTTTACTAATTGTGAAAGCACAAAAATCTTTACATATTGCTTATTATAAACATATGTAAACAACGCAATAGCTTTTTTTAACAACTATTAATGGAAACTTCTATAGATTTTTGTCACTCAACCCAAATTTTCCTTTCTTATTTTTATAACCTGATTTTTTTATTTGTGCCGTTATTGCAAAGTTAGTTTCAACTTATATTTTTTCTGTATATGCAAAATAAAAAAATATGCTTTACACAATTTCGGTATTATACATTTGCTTAATCCTCTATAATTTACAAAAATATTTACAAAGTACATTTTTCATAATATAGTGTCTAGGTAGGTATAAATATTTTATGCTTTGCAGAAAGTAAAGTTGTATTATAATTTTATAACTAAAATAGATTCCAATTAAATAAATAAAGCTTTAATTTACATTAAAAACTTCGTATATATTGTATCTAGCTCATAGATTCATACTCACTTGTAAAAAACTGATATAAACTTCATTTTTTTTTTGGGTCCATGTTTTCTGCATTTTGAAACTTATGAGTTTATAGCGGTTAACTTTATTTATCTAACACTATTGCTAAAAATTTACAAATTCTTTTAAGACTCAAATCTCAACTAATATTTTAGTAAAATAAAAAAAATCAATTTTTTTTATTATTATAGGTATTCAAAAAACCTACCTACCCAGTACGCTTTTTTTAAATGGCAGTATTTGCTTAGATTTTTTTATATTGCAGCATCCAAATAAAAATCATTTTGTAATTGTAATTTTAAAAAAGTAAGCAAATATACAATCATTCAAAAAAACCGCTTTAGGTATTTTGAATTCCTATAGAGTTATTATCAAAATAATTAACTGTACAAGTATTAATTTTTTTTTTGTTTAATATTAATTCGCTTTTAGGTGGTTCTGAAGTACTGTTCATAATGTTTTAAGCATCTGTGCCTAGTAGAGCTGTCTATATTAATAATAAGCTACTATTTTTACATCATAGGTTCTGTTTAAAATCATTTTTCTTTTTTTTATTACTTGCAAATTGGCAGGATGCTTTCGTTAGTAACTTTTTCAATATTTCGTTTTATCATTTCAATACCTAAAATATTTTCTAAGTTGGCAGTTATATACTAAAACAAATTGTTTAGCATTTTTAATTATTTAAAAACAAATAATTTCAAAAGATTAAAAAGCAAAAAAATTAAGTATTTAGTTAACCGAAAGTAAAAGTATGAATTTAAGTTTGTTCTGATTTGTTTTCTGCTATAAAAGAAAATGAAACAATTTTAAACACATAGAAATATTGTCTTTCAAAAGCTTAAAAATTTCAGTCTTCAGTAGTTTTTTTTTTTTTTTTCATATTTTTACTGGATTTTGCCTTTTTGGTGTTGTTGTTTTTAGTTATGCTGTGCTGTTGAGATAAAAATATACAACAGTGAAAATAATCAGTATATGATAATACACTTTAAAATACATATTTATATTTTTTCGAAAGTTAGTTATGGTATTCTTACTTTTTGCCTTTACAATACTAATCAATGTGTTTGTGCAATTTAGTAGCATATCAGACGCATAAGTTGAACTATCATGAATATACTTAAATAATATGCTAAGCATATTCTCGAACATTGACTTTTTTGATAAGACGTATTGTAAATTGAAATAATGTCCTTTTTGGTAAGCACAGGAAGGGTTTGAGATGCAAAAAAAATGGTAGAATTATTATTGGGAAATATTAAATAATATTTAGTACTAAGACTCCTTTAATTGCACAAATTAAGTGCTGAGAATTTCAATTGATCAATTGCCATTTTAAATTGAAAAGGATTTGTCTTCAAAATTATAAAAACTTCTTTTTATAATAAAATGAAATTGAAAACATCTGAACTAATTACAAAAATGGAACATAACATTCTAAGAAATAATTGCAAATATTGTGGAATTCATACTAGTACTATGTATATAAATACAAAACTTACCATTTGGTCAGAGTGGTGCATCGTTACTGTACACTTCATTTATATGGTTTCCACTGGTAGCCACTGTGTTTTTTTTCCTTTAGATTGCACTGCTAATATTGAAAAATAAAACCAAAAGACGTTTAAATTATATTAATCACTCAAATAATAACTAGGTATGAATGAATGAAGGTATGAATGCTTGTTATAGGCGTCTAAAGGATTTAACCAGTGGGTTCTTATCAACCAAGAGACAATCATAGCTTAAATATGAAATACTAAGACCGGGAAAGTAAAAAAAAGCGTCATCCGAGCTGGGCCAAATATTTTATGGAAATTTAATTCTACTCACTTCTTGTTTAGCTTGCCATTGTTTCATTGCTGATTTGTATTTCTCGAATTCATTGCACCAATGTGAGTATATTTTCTGATAGTCATGTTTTTTCGAAGGCGGCGTACATCTTTGAAAAAAAATATTATGAAAAAAAATGTATAAATAATACGAAAGCCTCTATTACATTGTTTAAAATCATGTTAAAGCTTAACAACAACTAAAGATTTTTCTTACCTATGCGCATCCACTGCCACGCTGTAGCTACATAGCAGCGTACCATCTAAATAGCTGTCGTAACGACCGCTATCGGCCTCATTAATCGAGATTATGACTAGACCACCCTCCGACGTTTCAATATATTTGGTAGGTGAGAAGCCTATTGCATATCTGCAAACAAAAAATAAGAACACATTTTTTTGTTGCAATTTTTATTAAATCAGTTTACTTTACATTATCTTAAGTTCTGCGTCAGGTTCTTAAAATTATTGTAGATTTAATTTAATAATTTATAATACCTACCGCCCCCGTTCCGTTGAATGATGATACCAACGTACTGTCTTCATGCGTAAGACTTCTGGCACTCTAACAAAACATGAAAGATGCAATGTTTGACCATATGAGGCTGTAACCCGTTTCTTTAATATGCTTGTGTCACAAATCCCTGACGTTTCATTGGCCACATCCTGCAGCAATCCTAGTTGATAGGGCTTACAGATGCTCGACTCTTTGTCCCAGCCGCAATATGGATCAGCAACGCAACGAAAACAGGAATCATAACGTCGAGCGCACATAGCCAGATCGATTTGCTTAACATTATGATCGGTAGATAGATAGAGCGAACTTGCTTTTGAACTTAAGGCCATCTCTCGTATAGGTTCATTATGTGCAACATCGAAAATATCCAGCAAATTCGAGTGTCGGTGTCCATAGCGAATGAATTGTACAATCTTATAGATCTGTCCAGCTGAAGTGCCAACAAAATAGACAAGATACTCCTGATTTAATTTGTCGATGCGAATTCTGTGCAAAGTAATATAATTTTTTTAGCTTTTTAATTATTTGATTATTCTAAGAAAAATTCTTTTGCCAAAGAGAGAATTATTTATTAATATTTAGAGTATTCACATTACCGTTTTTACTGTATATTAGCAGAAATTTCTGCCAAGTTTATGTGAGCATCCATTTTTCAAATTAAAATGTAGAACTTTATGCAATCATACATTTCTTTTGAAAAGTAATTTTGCTTAACATTTTCCGAATTAAAATGTAGAACTTTGTGCAATCATTAATTTCTTTTGAAAAGTAATTTTGCTTAACATTTTCCGAATTACTAGGCTATCAGTAGTTAAGGTTAAGAACTGGTGTCCGAGTAGCCCAGGTTCAAATCCTGTAGGTGTCGATTTGCATTTTTTTTTCAATAATTTTTGAAAATTTTTTAAATAAAATACCTAAGGGTCAAATTGCAGAATCGAATCACATCAATAAAAAATCCGAAATATAGATGGTAAAAATCATTTTCCCATTTGAAATTCATCCAATTAGTAAACTTTAGTTTAAATAAATTCGACAGACAAATTTTAAAATCAAAGTGCTCCTTTTTTAATATTCTAAAAATAGCATCAATAATGTTGCTATCTCACTTACACTCTTCTGTTTTTTGTCTGTACAATTTTTCGTAATGCAAACTTTTCATTATTTATAAAAACGTGCTACACAGACACACTGTTTCTACAGTATATCAGTAAAAATGTCTGCAAGTATGGGGCTGCAGAAATACATTCAAAGGCATTCTACATAAATTGTTTTTGTTAAGTTTCTGCAGTATATACTTCTACTGATATACATAAATGTTTTTGTGAACACCCTAAATAACTTATCTTTGAAAATCAATATGTATATCGGTAAACTGTATCGCAGCAGACAGACAGAGAGACTGACATGGCTATTTTGATTCGCCTCATCAAGCTGATCAAAAATGTATACACTTTGTGGGTTTTACGAAACCTCCTTTTAATGTGTTACAAACTTTCAGCCAAACTGAATATACCAGTTTACACTATGTGTAACGGGTATAAGAACCGCTTAGCTGCAGTACAGATAGGCATCCGTACTTACATACATCGACTTAAGCAGATACATTGGAAAACTTACAAAAGATTACGCAAAAATTAAATTAAAAGAAAACTTTTTCGTAGCACTTAAGCAATGAACTCAACAGACTCTAATGAATACATAGACCGAATTAAATTATTTCAATGCTTCTTATATTTATACATATATATTCACTTGGCTGACTTACTTGTCGACCACCAATTTGGTAAGTATCACGTCACGTTTATAGAAGACTGGATTGCCGAACTCATGATCTACCGCCTTGTCCATTAGTGGATGTTTGCGTATAAAATTCAAAACTGAGTCCGGCAGTGTGGCTGTGTCGTTGTTGCAAGTACCCGGACGGGGATCGGGTACCTTAGAGTTGAGCACTGGTAGCCACGCGCTATTCGAAGTTGCTTGCTCTTTAAACTTGCCTGTAAATAATATGAAAAACAGATAAGCAAAATTTTTTTAAAGTTTTTTTTGGGAATGCCAAACACAATGTTATGCTTCAAGAAATTTATTTGTGCCACCGTGTGGTTTCAGTTCCTCCTTACTTATTTTTACTTTTGTACTGATACATTTCATTAATATTAATTACCACATTTTGATTGGTTACTTCAGTCCCTGTTCGAATTTTTAGAGCTATTAATTAGTCACACCAACAGTGAAAAGCAATAGAAATGGAGTGCGAATTGAGATGCTGTTTTTGTACCCGTCAACTGTTTGTCAGAAAGTTTGTAAAGCATTGAAGGACACATTGTTGAATCCATAAAGTGTTTATGCTATTGAGCTGATCGAGGCAATTCGAATCTATCTATTCACTGCTGTGCGATTTAATCATTTAGTTTTAAGGATTTCGAGCCGAAACGGCTACTTTCTAAAAAACTACCTTTACACAACTATCTCTATGAACATTCGCATGCTCGCAAGTAATTTCTTCTGCCACAAATGATTAGAAAAAAACGAAAATGAAAATGGCACTTGAAAGAAATAAATTTTCGATTTGCACACACACAACCGCCAAATGCGCTACAAAATTACTCACCTTCAAAAGCTGCATTAATGTCGCGTATATCGTAGCTGCAGACCGCAGAGCCAATGATGCCATTCGTATTAGTTGTAAATGTTGCATAGAACTTTGAATCATCGTGTGGCATCTTATATACCGATTGTATCTCATCAAAATAAAAAGGAAATTCATTTGAGATGCTACAGTTGATACGTGCTTTTTAGATAGGTAGCCCAATTCTGGCTAATCATATATTTGCCACCGCGATCATTTTTGCAAACACGAGCTATACGCGAGTAGATTGCCTTACCACAATTTATATACTCGACGGCATGCTCACGAAAAAAAAAAAATAAACATAGTCGCCAATATCAAATGAGCCAACAAAGTTAGGCTCTAAACGAATTAAAAAAATATATTATTATGCGGTACAGTAAAAATAATTTCTGCACAAATTAAGATACTTACTATCGAGTAACTTAGAATCATATTTTACGGTACGCTTAAAATTGTGCTCCTTCCGGCCTGACGTTAAATTATACAAGTCGGATCGAAATATAACCGAATCGGCTTTCGTGAATTCAGCATTTGTACCAGAATACTAAAAAATAAAAAAAATTAATAAAAACAAAACTGCAAGATACCCTGTACCCAATCTTTATTTACATTAAGTTAAGTCCTATCTTTGTAATATACCTTATTGTATTAGATTTTCAACAAAAATTGAAAAATGGGGTAAATTTGTATGGGCTATACCTAAATTTTTTTTTTGAGTTTTTGTATGAAAATACAATACAATAGTTTGCTACTAAGATAAGACTTAGCTTAAGGTACATCAAGATTGGGTACAGAGTATCTTGCAGTCGAGCGTACATGACTTCAGCGTTCTTTCTTGTTTAGAATTGATATTTTTTAATTTTTACATTAGATTTTCGATGACTCATCATTTCGGTTTAAGTTTGCACACATTTACTTTTATCAAACTAGTTTCTTAGCGTACTTACCAGCGCTGGCAAGCCGAAGGGATTTCCTTTCTCCACGTAGACAGCAGTTGAATTGTCTGCCGGGTCGTAGGGACATTTACCAATACCCAAGCCTATGCCGGGCACGTACTCGGATCTGGGTAAATGTGTTAAATTCGCCTGAAAATATGAATAAGGCAAAAGTTTTAAAAACATGAAAGTATACGTTAAAAAAATAGTATGGTACATAAAACATTGCAGCATGACAATTGATGAGCTGATGAGCTAAGCTAAAACATAAATAGTTAAAGTATTTAAATATTAAGAAAAGTTGATATATTTAACACATAAATGTGTCTAAAATTTAGAATTTTGTACGGCAACCATGATACACAAACTTATGTAATCGTTTAATCAAACATATATGTATGTTTGTTTGCCCCGTTTATAGTATCACTAATGTGCCTTAGTTAAACTCATTTTTGTTAAACTCCTTTTTACTTTTGTTTATATTGTACTTACATTTATAACATAGTCTTTTGGATTGTGTGCATTTGTACCACACACATATAAACGGTGACTTGACTCCATGGGTTGTATGACCCGTATGTGATTCCGGCATTCTACTTTCTTTGAGTGTGCCCAAAACCAATCAATGTGTATTTATGTAAGTATAAGAAACGAAAACAAAATGGTCAACAATGTATTTAGAAAGTACAAAAGAAATATTTTTTGTTGATTTAAAATAACAGTTTGCACCTCTCTTTTTCCTTTCGAAACGCAACTTAATATATCCGATCCAGATGGTTCCAAAATAAGGACATCTCGCTGCAAAAATAATGGAAGAAAATAATTTATAGTAAACTCTTACGTAAAAATTATATTATTTTTAAGAATACTGCATTTTAGAATAAATAAATTTAACTTAGCTTTACGTTATTTTTGTATACTATCAGTTTAACATTTTAAAAATACTAATCAATTACCTAAACTTAAAGAAATGATTTTGTACCGACAAGTTGTCTCGAAATCGGGAAAAATGTCTACATATAAGCTTTAAAAAAAGTTGACACATGCATATTCAAAGAAAGAATTATAGACGTTTAAACACACACACACAAATACACGGAAATTGCTTGACTGTTCCGCAACTATTCAGTAAATATTCAGCAGCCTCTCTTAAAAATATTTTTTTATCCTTTGGTATTTCGCTCACGTTGCGCATTTGTATATTTAATTCGATTTTCTGTATTTGAATTTTGAACATGATTTTTTTCCACAATGGTGAAACTTAATGTGTAAATGGGGAAGAAGCATACAAACCCAATAGAGCACATTCTCGTCGGTAGCTGGAGAAGCTTTTTCATTTTTGTCGATATACACTACTAGAATCGGTACTTACAAATGTGTCAGTGTCGAAGCACATTTTATCACGTTTCACTTGAAAAAAAATGGTCCTCTTTTGTCGGTGTGCATAAAAATAGATTTAAGTTTATTTTATGAAATTGGTAATTTGGGACATTTTGAGTGAAAATTAAATTGCCAACGTCACCAAAATTCAATTAAAGTTATTGCTTGATAACGCGCTTCAAATAAACTTTTATATATGAAAAAAGTGACATAGAGACTTGGAATGAATATTATAAATGTATCATGTTCAATATTTCTTTGTTTCTATATTTTTATATTTATATGTACATTCTTTATAGGTTTCTAAACTACTGAACCGATCGTTATGAAATTTTTATATATATTGCATTATTTCTCAACGGGAGACAACCTAACTACCTTAATATCGTAAAAATTTTAACATGATCGGTTTAGTATTTTCGATGAAAAATGTTTACGTACAACAATATAAGCATTTTTATATGAAAAAAAAAAGACAAAAACAAATATTTACTTACCTCACATATTGATTGGCTTATATTACGAAGATTTAGCCGAAATATTCGATCCCTGAAATATTGAAATACAATATATTGTGTTTGGTGAAAATTGTAATAAAAGATTTAAATTCTATAAACTTTAAAAATTATTCTTTCGAAATCAAATAGTAAAGCGCGGAAACACTTATTTATGTACATAAACACTTAGATAAATTAATACAAATACGTGCAGCAAGTGAAGTAAAGCATAAGTCGCTCAATTTTTACAAAACAATAGACATTTGAGTATAGCAGTAACGAAATACAGAGCTATTAAAGCAGAGATTTTCGGAACAACTGTAAAAACTTTTTTGATATGACAAATATTAGACAGTTTTTATACCTGCCACTCATAGTGTGAACGGGCATATTCAGTTTGTCTGTCATAGACCCCATAAAGTATGTGTATATATTGTTGACCATGTATATATATTCTTGTCATGTCCATCCGTCTGTCTGCTTATTAAAACAAAGGTGCCAAGCTTATTTTTAGTTTTAGCCATACAAACTTACCCATTATTTTTGATTTTTTATATGAAAATAACAATTATTTATAAATGATTCATGCGACGGGTATGCAGCTCATATTTTAATTCAAACATTCTTCCTTCGAGTTTTTATATGAACAAATTTTACTTATTGACTTCAAATGCGACATTTATATTTTAACGCAACCCATATATACAATATGCATTTAATTAAAAAGGGCTAATATAAGCAAATAACCGCCATACAAATTCAAAAACTATTATCAAGATTCCGTTAAGACTTTTCTCTCGTATAAAAAAATCTTGACGGAATCTTGATACTAGTTTCTGAATTTGTATAAAAATATAATATATATATGTATATATATCTATATAAATATGTATATATTAGGTGGTTAAGTAGTCCAATGGCATATATTAGGTGGTTAAGTAGTTCTATGACCGTTAATGAAGAGAAATAGTGTTAAAAAATATTCATTTTACATGAGCGCATAAACATTTTTTTTGGAACACCCTAATATATATATATAATATTTTAAAATAACTTAAAATACTTACATTGCGCCTACATAGAGCGCATTACTGTGCTCATCCAAGTAGAATGTTCTGTAGTGCAACGGGCCGCAACTAAAGTCCTTGACGTGATCTAAAATAAAAAAAGAAAACATTTTAAAAAGTGTTTAATTTGTTTATACCACTCATAGCAGTATTTGTATAAATATAAAAGTAAACTTGGTAAACGAGGAGTATTACACAAAATTTTATAGCTAACTTACGAACGCAAATGAAGTAATAAGATTCAGTAAGTTTCAGAAATAGTTGCTCTACGTACAGGACAGGCAGACGGATAGATAGATGAATAGACAGACATATCTATAGCAACTCGCCTTTCAATACTGATCAAAAATTTATGCAGTTTATAGGCTCTATCGTGCACAAACTTGATATAGCCTTTTAACCTTCGGGTACAGGGTATAAAAATATAAACATTTAAGGATTTAAGTTGTTAACTAATTTGCGATAATTATGAATTGTATTATATTGTCAGAGACCCTATGAAGTATATAAACTCATAATTAGCTCGAGGAAACGTGTCAAAATATCAATGTCCGTCCGTTGGTCTGTCCGTTTCAGTGTTTCTGCAAGATTCATTTGCTCAGTTTTGAAGATATTAACATGAAATTTTAAACCTAAGCTTTTTTAAGCAACGACTAAATCTTTTATCGGATTCATTATGCCACGCCCACTTTTGGGTATAGCTTCCATACAAACCAGTTTGGCCAACTGAAAATACTCGTTTAACTCTTTGTGTGACTAGTTAAAAACTAAAATAAATAAAAAAGTAAAACGAAAGAGACAACTTCATTCTTATGTTGCCAGCGCTTTTTGTTTTAAGAGATAATAAAAATAGTAACATAGCCATATTTATGTTGGCTGTATGCAACTGAAAATAAAAATATCAATTCCAACCAAAGAAGCATACGGATAAGTTTGAAAGTTGAGCAACACTAAATGCCAAGTTGGTCAAGAAATTTAATTGAGTTGGTTTGTATTGAGCTTGACACCTGGTAGCTATTTTTATATGTAGCTTTGTTAGCAAATTCAGCTGTAGCATTTGTGTAATCGCGTAGAATTTGTGTTGAGCACGTTTGTACCTTAAAAAGGATTTGGATTTAGACTTTGTATGGGTATATACTGGTTTTATTTTATTAAAGTACAAGATAAGCAGTGGTGGCATCAACTTTAGGCTACTTCGTGCCACTTCAATAAAGTAAAAACTTGTGTATATAGTATGTGTGCTTCTTGAACTACTTTGATTTTCGGTCTAGCTGTTCTTTTATACAAGTTCTTATTTTAAAGTTCGTTCAAACTAAATTATAAAGTTCATAACAAAATGTGTACAAAATCAAGATTTTTTATTTGGCTTAAAGTTCTAAAATATATAGTAGGTGATTGTATTTGTGTGAATATATCTTGGTCGAAAGTTTCTCAACAACAAAAATGTGACTCTATAATTTTTATACCCGCCACACATAGTGTGAAGGGTATATTCAGTTTGTCGGAAAGTTTGTAACGCATTGAAGGAGACGTCGTAGACCCCATAAAGTATATATATTCTTGATCAGCTCGATGAGACGAATCGATTTAGCCATGTCCGTCTGTCTGTCTGTCCGTCTGTCTGTCTGTCCGTCTGTCTGTCTGTTTATTTCTTCGCAATTTTTTTGATGAAGATATTTAGATATTACGCCGAAATTTGGAACTTAAGCTTTTCTCGGCAACGACTATTATGAGTTCGAGAATTAGAGTGCCACGCCCATTTTTAGGTATAGCCCCCATACAAACTTACCGTTTTTTTCCGATTTTTGTATAAAAATTGTAATTATTTATGAATGTATTCGCTCCCAATTGTGTAAAAACATTTTTTTTGTCATCCAGTGTCAAAACCAAAATGCCACGCCCTCTTTTAGGCATAGCCCCCATATAAACTTTCCATTTTTTCCGATTTTTCCGATTTTTTGTAAAAAAATACTAATTATTTATGCATATATTCAGTCCAATTTGGCTAAAAACATTCTAATGTCATCCAATGTCAAATCAGATGTGCCACGCCCATTTTTTGGTATAGCCCCCATACAAACTTTCGGACCATTTTCGATTTTTTGTATGAAAATGGTTATTATTTATTCATGTATTTACTCCATATTGGGTAAAAACTCTTCCAATATCATGGTGCCACGCCCATTTTCAGGTGTTTCTTGCATACAACCTTACCGCCCGTTTCCAGATATATTCGAGAAATATGTTGTTATACATATCTGTATTTTAAGCTCAAAATTTTAAATTAATATTGTGTGTAAACTTAGGTGACCACTGATGATTACACATAAACTCTTTAAAGATTCGTGTGACGGGTATTTAAGCTTCGGTTCTACCGAAGTTAACGTTTTTTCTTGTTTCACTATATGATCTTGTTATGCTTTCACTTTTATAGGTAAATAAAAAATTAATTGAAAATTCCTCTATTGAATTGGTTTTAGCATTCAATTCAATATTACACTAGATAGAGTATAAGAAATCAGTTTGTTTTTCTTACTTGCTGTTTTAAAAAATATTCCTGGCTCTGACATACAAACCTTACGCCAAACTTATAATACCCGTTTTCAATATGTGTGAAGTGTAAAAAAATATCTATGACTTCATTTAAAAGTAAAAATGAAATGAATTGAATTTCTTAGCTGTGAATTGTAGAAAAGTACAAACGAAAACTCTAGCACTTTGTTTGCCTTAAATTTAATCTTTTTGTGGCAAATAACTTAAACTTATTTAGATTTCAAATACATAGCATATTCTGTTCTCTCATTTTAACTAAGCTACCCACATGGAAACTGTTACGCACCACAAAAAGTGAGCTCCTATACAGATAATGTAAATTATATGTAAAATACAAACTTACTGCTTTTTTCGATTTATAGTACAAAAATAGTTATTATTTATGAATGTATTCACTCCAAATTGAAAACACTACCGATTTGATAACGATCAGACCACTATAACTTTTAGTCCTATCCAAACTTACCTCCCATTTTCTGATATTTTCAAGAAAATTATTAAGTCTGTATTTTTAGCTTAAAATCCAAAAATATTGAAGTGCTCCTTTTTTAATGTTGTGGTGTATATCGATGTCGTCATCTTACAATATCTTACAATAATATAAACAACAACCCCCATTTTTAGGGTTGAATGTATTGTAAGAAAAAGAAGAGTTGTTTCAGTTAATTTTTGTAAGCTAGCTACGTTAGTTATAGAAACAAAGGGCATTTATAGAGAAGGCGCTTCGCTTTCGTGAGTTAGACGTTTGACGCTCGTGTTTAAGTTATTAATATAAAATTGTTAATTCTTCTTAACTAAAAGTTATAAAGTTTAGCGGTATTTCATATATGTTTATAAATATACTGGGGTGACACCGAAAACTCTTTTACTAGAGTATTGAGTTTTACATCTTAAATTGAGTTTTAACGTTTCATTTTCAGTTTGGCGGGTCGTGAATTTTAATTTTTTGTATAGAAATTAAAAATATTAAAAAAATTGGCTTCTCTATGGAATCAATGAAAACACTCGAAGTATCCGTGTAATGGTGTACATTTTCGAGAATTTACTTCAAAACACTTACATCAAAACTCCGAGTTTTCGGTGTCACACTTGTATATCTTAATTTCTTTAAAAAAATTTAAAAATATCAGAAGCTAAACAGAACATTATACATAAAAGGCATATTGGAAGTAGGTATATACCGTAACACATAGTCAAAAAGTAGCAAGCAAAAATATAAGAAATGTAGAAGTTTAAATGAGTTAATATATATAGTTCATTTAATTTTATATTTTTGGTAAATATACGGCTTTTATCAGAATGTCGGAAAGATTGTAGCTCATAACACCACATCGGAACACCATAAAGTCAGTATATTCTAGATCAGCTTGATGAGAGGAGTCAAGTCGATATAGCCTTGTTTGCCTGTCAGCAGTTGATTTGAATCTCGATTCGTACCCACAATTTTAAAGATATTCACATGAAATATCAGACTTATCCTCCTAATCAGCGCAACTGTCGTCACATTCTTTTAAATACAATTTGTCTAAAAGCAACAAATATTTTAAATGGTATAGTATAATAAAATGTTAAATTTATTTATTTCAAATTGGGTTGATTCGCATGTAGACTGATTTATTTTTCTCACGCTAAAGAAAAATAAAACCACTAGGTGCAGCACATTCCTTTTCACTTTTATATAATGGCCCTTGTTTGGCCTGCAATGATGATATACTATAAATAACATGATTATTTGATTTAGTAAAGCAAAGCTTTGTTGAACTTTTTACCCGTTACACTCAATATATTGACTGAGTGTAGGTATATATTAACATATACTGTTCTTAATAAAATATTTTGATCCAGCTCTATATTTTAAACGTTTATAAAAAAAAAAAACTTTTGATTCACTTTTATTCTTGAGAATGTTTCAAAGTGGCTAACAGTATCAGATTTGTAACTATTATTTAATTTATTAGCTGGTTTTTTTATACGATGTTTAACAGAATTGTCAACACACAAACTTAATATAAAGCAATAATAATTTTGTCTTCTAAATTCTGAATATTTTGTATGCAAATACACAATCCATCCCTTATAAACAACAATATTCATGCTAACTTTGATATTTAATAGTTCATTTCTATGCACTGCCACAAACCAACGTTCGAAATGTTGCATTTATTGCAATTGTTTTTTACAGGCAATAAAAACTACAACACACCATAAAGTAGGCAAACGACTAATGCATATTAAAACTGTCGGTAATATGATAAGCATTTATATATCCATTACACATACTGTTCAATTTATCGGAAAGTTTGTAACGCATTAAAGGAGACATCGTAGACCCTATAACGTAAAGTACACACGACATGTCCGTCTGTCCGCCTGAGTGTTTATTTCAACGCGATTTACTCGGAGACTACTGTATATAATTAGTTAAAATTTTAAAGATAAGCTTTTCTCGGCAACGACCAGGTCAAGTTTGAAAATCATCTTACAGCCAGCTTTCGAATTTTTGTATGAAAACTGGTATTATTTATGCTTGTATTCACTTCCAATTGGGAAAAAACACTGCTAATTTCATCCATTGTCAAAAGCAAGGGGCCACGTCCATTGTTGGTATAGCCCCTATGCAAACTTACCGCCCATTTTCGAATTTTGGTATGGAAAAAGTAATTATTTATGAATTTATTCACTCCAATTTATTTGTATCAGACCATTGACCCCCATCCCCATCCTATCTCGAAGATAAAATATATGTTTTCAACAAATTTGTCATCATTTGTTAAACAAAGTAGCACTCTGGTTTGACTGCAATAGATAATTCGCTCGAACATACATGTTTTTCGACTATAGGCTTATAGCAGAAATGAATTAAATACTAAACAGCCCATTTTTTTAAATTTAAATTTAGAATCAATGTTTAAATTTTATATGTGAGTTTTTAGACCATTGACATACTACTCACTTGTAAAGTACCTATGTTATTGAATAAAATTTTACTTCAAGAGAGTTAAGTTTCGAAAATGACAAGTGTGTATCCACTCGTGGTTCCCGCTATTCAGTTGCACACACTTTATAAACTGCTATGAATTTTACTTTATAATTTTCGATTTAAATTGTATAGACAAAGTTTTAAGTAAAAAGCTTTTATCCAGTAAAGGTAAAACGGTAACTTCAGTGGCAACGAAGCTCAAATAGTTTATGTGCTATTGCCAGTGGCTTAGATAGAACTTCGAGATGGAATGGGAGAGGGTAAATGGTCTAATACAATATAAGTTTAGATATTCAAAAAAAAATTTGAAAATAATCGGTAAGTTTGTGTGGTTCCTACGCCTAAAAATGGGCGTGGCACCTTGTGTGGCGGGTATAAAAATAGAATCGAGAAAGTCTGTAAATTTATAGAAAACAAATAAAAAGGAGTTTAATTTTTATAATTATTGCAAAATTCTCTTTAAATTTTTTAAGAATATTTGAGAGTCAGGAAAATGACGTCTGCTACACATAAGCTTTAAAGATGCTATCGACAACGACAAATACTATTGAACAGGAAGTCGTATAAATGTGGCTAGCGAAAGTTAAGTGAATTTATGAATTAATAAAAGGGAAAACAATTCAAAACCAATGCAAGCGAAATCCTAAGTGATGCCGCATTTTGTTGCAATTACACAGATAAACATTTTTAAAATCACGCTAAATAAAATATGTAATCAATTTCATTTCCACTTTAAAACTAACTCATACTTGTTCTTGTGCGATGTATTATGTTACTTGGTTACTTAAATTGTTACAACATTTTCTAACAATTTTTGAACATAAGATAATTTTGGCTTATATTTATATTAGTGGGAATGATTTATTCGGTTAACAACAATTTACCCATTTATTTTAATCGAAAAAAAATGTTTTAGTTATTTGTTTTGTTTCTATGCTAGGTTATATTGGCTAGGTAATAATGATCTGGATGGTTCATCCAAAAATAAAATAAGAGTTAAGCGGGAATATCATATCCTCTTCAACTTTTATCAAAGTTTTCGCCTCTTACCTTTATGATGTCTTAGATGATGCCCTGAAGCTGAAGCTCCCATACAGCATGGCTGTTCATAATATAAGTTCCAAGTATTTTCAAAATCCGCAAACACAAAATTCACTGAAACTAACAATAGCAGGTGTACAATATATACACACATGACCCAATGCTGATTATTATGTTTTAAGCACATTTTGTTACAATTTTCACTTTATTTTGGATTTTGTAAATTTTCAATTTACAATTCGTTTAATTTTATTTGTTATATATATATATTTATTATATATGTATGTTTATATGTATAGATATATATACAGTTATATATATATATATATATATATATATATATATATATATTTTTAATTTTTAAAATTAACTTGAAAATTGAAATAAATTCAGAAATAACTTTGAGCACATACGATTACATTGAGCTTTAATAATATATATTTGTATCAACTTATTGAAATTTTTTGATTTAGTTCGTTTGCACAATAGTAGAATTCACATTGCTACACAAATTGCATACATAAAATAAATAAAAAAATGTTTTCGAGTGCTTTTCCGTAATTTGACAACACGAACCCGACACAATAGGACGACATTCGAACCATACGAGTGATAGCAGCGAACTGACAAAAGGCACACGAGTATCTGTGTTAAATAAACACGGGATGAAAATCGAAATGGAGATTCGACTGACGTGGTAAGCGACGTTGCTTACCGCTCTCTTTATTAAACGATTTTAGTAGTTTTCGCCTAGTGGCATTCGTTGTTGGCTTCATACATTTATGTTGTATTGCATACTTTGAGGTTGTTTAACACAGGTGTTTCGGCGTTTACTGCTTCCGTACTACTGAAAGAGAGAACACACTTTATTAGAAACTATTGTACTCATAATAAATTCATTACGCATGCGCTGCTCTCAAGAGAAAGAAATTTCCCACTAATAACTTTTGGGAAATTTTTCAGTGTTGAGTGCGTGACAGTGTATTGAACTCACTTGGTTGCAAGCGGGAGAAATCAATGATGGTTATGGTGAATGTGTATACTGCATCAATAGTAACGCAGTGCGCCTTAAAAAAAGCTAAAACAACAAAAATGAAGTTAAGTTTTCAAGGGTAACTGCAGACATATTCAGACTAACTAAAGTTGCTCATTGAAAGACTAAAACACGAATAGCTGTATTCAGACAGACACAGAGACGACAAGTGGGAAGGGATTTGTAGAGCCTTTAGACTACAGATCGGATGCATCGTGAACATTTACAGCCAACAGTAAGCAATATACTAGGACCTAAATCGTTTTCGTGCAGCATTATTTATGCATATACTTGTAATTGCAAATTCTATACTCTCTGGTGCAAATTTTAAAGTCTTAAAAATAGTAACTGCTCTTTTAATTTTTTTCCTTTTTTATTATTTTAGCTAGAGAATACCTTCAGCTAAACATTCATTCTATGTTAGTTACTCTCAGCCTGACTGATATAAGATAGACAAGCAGACAAAAACTGCTTATGCATAAGTTAATAATGGCTTGACACGCACATAAAAAGTTTACAATTAGACAACAAATATACTTACTCACGTGTCTAGAAGTGAGTGTGTCTGTATACCAGTGGGAAATTTTGGAAAATTTGGTTGCCCTCTACATTTATATACTGTTGATTTAAAATACTCTAATCAATATTTCCAGTTCAATCATATAAAAAGTAGAAATATATAAACCTTTAAAAATCGTAAAATAAAATTGAAATATTTTTAAATAGACAATTTTTATACCTGCCACACAAGATGTGAACGGATATTAACAGCTTTTCGGAAAGTAGGACGTATTTATAACAACGAATTTGTGGAAAATTCACGCCATCAATAGAATTGCTTACTAAGGCTTTGGAGTTATTAAATGTTATTGAACAAGGAAACATGTTAATTTCTTTAGGTCCAAAAAATAGAAGAAAATGCAGTTAATTCGCTTAAGAATAAGAGTAAATTCATCGAGTAAAGAGAGGATACAAAATATTCATCGAACAAATTTCCAAAAATTGAATAATTTTTGCAAGACTCTATCAGCTTTTATGCAGCAAGGAAAATAGTCTGGTAAAGGCAAAATCAAGGGAAACAATAAACTTTTTTACATTCCAAAAATTAGAAAATATGTATGTATTGCCAAAACTTAATCCAAGCAGCTATATTAAGTGTGAACGAAAAGATATACGAAAGCACTTTATTCAAATTAGTAAATACAAAATAAATTTAAAGCCATATTTCTGTTACAAAAAACGTTGGCAAATTATATATACTGACAAAAGTTTTCTGCGGTGGCAATTATTGTTGCAATCAAAAAACCATTAGTATTACATAAAATAAATGCTCTGTATATTTAATATTTACATATTTTTAGTTGATACTACTATATTTTTTTTATTATTATGGTTCTTACATGTAATCCGTGGTGCAGTACCGCTCTCCTATACAAGATTCAGAATAAAAAACAAGGAAAAACATTAACTTCGTTGGAACCGATGCGTAACACTTTACCACCTGGTTGGTAAGGTGTTGCGCATGGATATATAACGAGAAAAGTAATTCAACCAACCATTGCTTTCATGCTCTTCACTTCAAATACCAACAGCAAATGTGCAAATCAGGTTTTTAATTCCTTCTATTTGGTTCTTTTAAAGAACTTTGCTCTCAATCGCTTGCAAGGTTTTTATACATGGTGTGAACGGGTATTATCAGTTTATCGGAATGTTTGTAACGCATCATAGACGAGTCAAATCAATCTATCCATGTCCGTCTGTCTGTTTATTTATACAAGTTTCATTCGGTCAGTTTTAAGGATATCAAGCTGAAATTTGAAACTTATGCTTTTATCGACAACAACTTAATCAAAAAAGAAAATTAAAGTTCTACGCTTTTAGTTAAAACCCCCATATAAATCTATCGCCGATAATCGAGTTTTTATATTGAATAAAAATAGTTATTGTTTGTGAATGTAAGTATTAACTCCACATTTCATAAAACAGAGATTTCTGCATTTTTAAGAATAAAAAATTTAAAAAAAAAAATTTATACGTTCCCCAACTTACTGTCAAACAATTGACCCCAGCCCAATCCATAATTATTTGAGGTATCATATGATGCGTATTTGAGCGTCAGTTATACCAAAGTTAATGTTTTGGTGTACAAAAGCATTCTAAATGTAAGAAAGGGTTATCTGCTAGTAAAAAAAATTCTTCACGCTTTCAGTTCATGGACTTAACTTTGAATATAGTAACTTGATGTCTTTATATCACACAAATTCTTTTACTATATATATATATATATATATATATATATTCTTTTGACTTTCATTTATCTCAGAGCTTCAAGAAAACAACTTCATTTTTTATTGCACAACTAAGTATTAAAATGCAATGTGTAGTTACCCTCTTTTCAAGAACATATAAATAAAATATAAAAAGCAGCTAAAATAGCCACCGTCTATGTATCAATTTAATGTATTCGTTACTTTTTTCTTATATAAACACTGCAATTTACCTTTAAGAATTGATTTAACTTTCGCTTGATACTGCCATGCATAGTGGTATTTTATATGAAAAGTACATAGAACAAGTTTTATAAACGTCACTGTGTTTTTTTTTTTTTTTGTTTTTTGTTTAGTTTTTTTTGTTATGTCGCAAATAGCTTATTGCACTTGATTTTCTCAAAGTTTACTTATGGCGACTGCCATGTTCCTAAAGCACTGACTTTTTAGTAAAACTCTTGAAAATTTTATATACCATAGTAAATCATTTAGCGACAAAATAACAATTAAATCTATAAAAATTAAATATTTTTGAATTCCATCTAATTTTACTTTTCCGCAACGATGAACCTTTCATTTCGCTTCTGTGGTACAAACTGTTATTTTTAGCATTATGAATGGATTCTTAAATTAAGTTTTTTCCAATGAAAGCTACTTCGATTCGATGTTACATGGTACAAGCGAATATTCGAAAAACCGGTTTTATATGTTGCAATTTACAAATCTGGTTTATTCTCTAATCATAGCACTGCAGCGACATAAAACCGCAAGCTGTTTTTAGTGGGAATAGTTTTTGGAACATCAAAACCGGCATTTTAACATTGTTTATATTGCACTGCGCATACGCAGTAACCTGTGAGAGTGTAAGAAAGATATGGGGAGTAAATCTATTGATATTACTATTATTGTTAATATATATTTTACCTTGCTTATTGTGTATATAGCAAAAAAAGTGCACAAATGACCACAAGCCATGGATTGCAATTCTATTCTGTAGAGACTTGCTGTTACATAACAGAATTTTAAAATAACATATGTATGTTGGAAAAATTTACTGTGAAAGTGACATTTCCACTATAGGGCAGCCCGTAAATATTATTGGGTTAATCAATGTATCAATTTTCTAAATAAATTTGATTGTTTTGATTTCAAAGACGTACCTCGTTCAGGAAGCTATAGGGCAAAAACTAATAATGCAAATCGTACTCGTTTTTGACCAAAATCGGATCAAAAGTATTGAGTTTCTTTGTACTACACATTATTTATTTAAAGAAACGCTTTGCACAAATTAATTATTGTATTATGATATAAATAACATCACGTATTTGGAATTAGAATACATTTTGGATAAAACTGGATACGCAAACAATTTATTTATTTCAATAAAAGTAGTAATGGTCAATCACTTTTGCTTGTATGTCAGCATTCGAATTGTATTAAGACATTCATTTCATTGAGATGAACAAAAGGAGAAAAAAAAATCCAATTCAATAGAAAATACCAAATCACTAATAAAATACACAAAAAATAATAATAATAAAAGAAACAAGCAAGGATAAATGTCTACGTATATCTATCTATCAAACGCGTCAAGTATACGCCTCTCTGAGGCGTTGGATAATCAATGCTTAACAAAAGCACACATCGCAATATCCTATACCAGTCGTTTGTTTGTCTAAAATGTGCAACTGTTATCCAAAAGAAAATGCTCCTCTATTTAAGCATTAACATACCATTAACCTGCTGTTTTTTCATTGAACATTTAATGTTTCACTTTTCCTTATGCGGCGAAACTTCGTGGACATTTTTTTTTACGAAAAAAAAAGGGACCATTTTTCTTGTGATACTCTGTTCAATTGGTCTTTTGTCGATTGGGTTGTTTAATAATTTGAAATCGAAACTTATTTTATTTATTGCTTTCTTTGCCCGTTTAACCATTTCAAAACAAAATTTTCAGAACCACTTAGGAAGTATGCAAAACACTACATTTGAAGCTTTCAGGCACACTTTTTGTTAAAAAAAAATTTAAACTTGCATCGTACTGTTGGAGCAAATTTCATGGCATAGTCTTAATAAGTATAGATTTAAATTAAAGTTAAATTATAAACAGAACTTCAATGACAAACCAAAAATTTATATCGAAAAGCAGAGCAGGAAAAACGTTACAGGTACTAAAAAACGTTTTACCAAAATAATCCGTGTTGAACTTGACAACCGCCCAGCGTGTTAGTAAATGTGAACTTACGTTCACATTTACTAAAAGCCTACTATTTAAATTAAACTCATTGCACTACTGCTCCTTTCGTTTTGATTCACTAAATTTAATGCATTAACCTTGATGCTAATATATCTTGAAGTTTAAGACAGTCTTCAATTTCTTGCTTTGGTGCCGAACGGTTGCTTCCACCCGCTATCATTATTTTGGCATCTAACAATAGCCATATTTAAATCTCTATAGCCTAAAGCACAAGTTTTGGTCTTAAAAGGGTTAGAGCTGCAATTAGACAGCTCTACACTTAACAGTTTTAATTTAAGCCAATTTCCCTGAACACTATATACGCTGCACAGTAGGACGCTATTGCTTCAACTAACTTTGCTTTTACTCCGTTATGAAAATCTTAAGCGTCAAAAGAATTCTAAAAACTCTTTCCACAGCTTAGTTTCTCGGAACAAAGGAGTGAATATACAATTTCGTCTTTTTTGAACGTTGTTGGTAACTACTTCTGACGTATACTAGTAGCCCACAGCGTGCTACACCCCATTCGTAAAAATTCAGACTTGAAAACTTTGGACTAATTGGCTTAGACAAAATGGAATAACGCCACTAATGTAGAAGTGAAAATATATTTTAACAGTGTGATATGAACATAGTACTTACAGTTGTATATAAAAAAAGTTTTCGTGTTCATGTTTATTAAATAAATTTCCCGAAAATGAAGTTCGTTATTGATTAGTATTAGCTCATTGACTTAACGATTTTTGTATGTATTATATAACAAGTTGTTGAAATTTTTATTATTTCAAACATCTTTAATCGTCAAACAAAGCATACCGGAATAAACAAAATATATTTTAAAACTGCCATTAGTTGTAAAATATTAAGTTGTTAAATTGAAACTGTTCTCAAACCAGCCAATTTTTGTTGGTGTGCTGGTATAATCCAATGACTTAACGTAGCCCAAAAAAAGTCTTAACAATTTTTAAATATCGCTTTCTATAAAATTTTTGTTCAACTACTTCACTTTTTGTGTACAATGGGTCCATGTCAATAAATAGAGACCGAAAGACACAATTTGCCATGACAGTATCCGCATGGTACGCCTTATTATTGGAGATGCATAGTATAACACAATTACACCGCCAGACCAAAATCTACACCTAGTAGTAAGTTGCCACTGATACCATGGAGGCTACTAGAATATAGATGATAATCAGTGGGGTAATAATATTTTCGAGGGAACCAAAAGGTTAATGAAAAAGCAATTATTTATAAAAGATAAACTATAAATAAAATAATAAGAACTACGAACCAAAAAAAAAAAAAAAATAAATGTTTTGATATCCCATTAAATACTTTCTCTTCCATTGAAGTCTAAGATTAATAAACATTGTGATGACATTTGATACTGAAAAAGTATTTTCTACATTGCAAATTTTATAACTGACTAGCACAAAATAGAAAGTGCAAAATTTAAATGCAAACTTCTAAACTAAACCAAAATGTGCATGCGTATGTGTATGCTCATAGGAAATTGGCTACTTCTCGTATTCGAAACTGAGGAAATTATGAAATTCATACAGGAAAACAATTTTCTTCAACATCTAATTCTGACTTCATGGCTGCTGCCGCAGCTACTCTGACTACTTTCTGTTAAGCTATCTGTGTTACTAACTTTAAGTTTGTTTGAGGTCTTAGCCATAAGTTTTCAAAGCAAGTGAGGCCAGAGCATCGTAGTAGACTGCAATTGGGCAGCATTTGTGGGCTTTTGACTCTTGTTGACCATTTTTTATATGGCATGTTCTACTGACATCTTGCTATCTAGATTTTCCGATTAAGCCAACATTTTCGCCCTTTATCAGTCTCTTGGCACTATACTTAGTACTTTTGATGGAAATGTTGTGATGCACTCTAGTTTAGCTTTATTTAACTTTATTTAACTACAATCTTAATGAGAATTGTAAGAAAGCCTATTTTTACAGACCATGTATAACTCGTACAGCTTCTTATTTGTGCGAATACGAAAATCTTTGATAACTTTGAAAAATGTGTCGAAGAATTTATATGTCGATGTCACATAATAACGACTTATCCAATCTTTACATGGACCACGCTTTTATATTGAATATAAAAATGTGCAAAGTAAGTTGTAACACCTTTACAGAATGTCGTAACCAAGTGTAAAATAAACAAACGAGAAATCTAAAAATTACATATGGGATCAAGGGAATATTTTGAAAGACACACACTGTAATGTTTTTAATGCACAACTTCTCACAGCTATTATTTGCTGCTTACCTAATACATACTACGTATGTATATAGATATATTTGATTGTTTTCTATACCACGTCTATAAAAACGGTATAGCTCCGATTCCCCAAGCAATAACTTAAAAACAAAACCCAGCTAGACAGCCCTACTCAAGGACAGACAAAAAAACACTAAAAAAAGAGTGATGACTGTTTATCATATATTGTATATACATATGCAACTACAAATGGCCTTAAAAATATCAGTACAATGCACGCGCAGAACAATGTTTTAAAAAAAAAACCTAGTATTGCTTGTTACACTCAATTACAGAATACAAAGAGAGAAAAATCTATTCGGTAAAGTGCCGACATATAATGAAGATAATTTTACTTCTACATGGGTGCCTCCAGAATTCTTTTGATTTTCATTTTGTGCTTTTTAAATGCTAAAGAAGCAATAGGACGATTGGCGCTTTAATAAAAATGGGCGCTGCAACAGAATGTAAGATTTTATATAAAAATTTAGGAGCATAAACAATTTGGTAAACAAATAAATAAAAACATTAGTAAGAACTCAAATTTTATAAAATTTGTAAAATTAATATTTGTTTGTTGTTAACGATCTTATAGAATTTATCAATTTGTGTTAAACACTTGTCATTTTTTTTTCTATTATGCCTCATAAAAAAAATAAAGACAAGTGTTTTATTTTTCGAGGCTGCTAAGGACAAATTGATTTATCATATTGTTTCGCCAGTCTCATTTAAATGGGTACCAATACAAACCTTCACTAAGTGTACAAGTGCTTGTATACAAAAGCTTTTTGTTTGTAACAACAAGCTCATTTAAATGGGTACCAATAAATTTTTGTTTATAACAACCGACCTATTATTATTGTAACCGAAAAAAAATGACAAATATTAACTAGTACTTTCCATCGAAAGTAATTTTTATTAATTTTTAAATATGTGAAGTCAGATACTTGATATTTATATTCTTGATCAGCTCGATGAGACGAGTCGATCTAACCATGCCCGTCTGTCTGCCTGTTTGACGCTATGCGATTCATTCGCTTAGTTTCAAAGACATTTTACTGAAGTTTTAAACATAAGTTTTTCTCGGCAACGAATACGTTAAGTTCGAGAATGATAGTGCCTAGTAGAGAATCCCGCGGGATTCCCGCCCGACGCCCATCTCTAGTGTCTAGCCTATTTTTAGTTAAAGCCCCCATACAAATTTTCAGTTTGACTAAAACTGAAAAAATTAAATCATAAAATTTTATTTTTCTTTAAATTTTAGGCTTTTAATGATTTTTTTGAAGCCCAAGGCTAGGGCGTCGAAATCGTCTTTGGTTTTATTGGTCAAATAACTGCTGTTGTTCCGTGAAATGCATTAATGACGAACGATAGTTCGATAGAAGTATCGGACTTAGTTGTTACATTACTTCCAATTGAGAGACAATCAACTGAAACGTCAATGTAAGAGTCCATGTGGTCCTCGGTAAGCAGCTCTATTCAAATGGCTGAAGAATGTATGAAACAAAAGGATGAATTTTTTTGAAGTGCACAATAATTCAATAGTTGGACTTGAAAAATTTGCCGAAACTATAGATAATGGTAAGTACAAGCATACGTTTTTTTTTATACAAATCTAATATATAAAATAATCGTGTCATAATGTTTGTAAAAAACGACTCCGTTTTACAAGTAAAACAATTCTGCAATTCTCCGCTTTAGGTTTTGGGAATACATGATTTTCTTTTTTGCCATTTAATGTGCTGTCAGTTTGCTAAAATCTAAGACTATCAAAATGACAAACTGTCTGCCAGTCAACAAGTTCTCACACATCCCCTTTATTTTCTAAATATCGTCGTGTAGAATTTATTACATAGTTTACATATTCAATGCGTGAAAAGTAAAATTGTGAGCACGTCTCGCGTATAGAAGTTTCGTTTAACAATTGTGACAATTTGTTTGAGTTGACAAGATAGAAAGAACAGTTTCTTCAACTTGTTCGGCTACATAATTCTATCAGTAACTCATAACTAAACAATTTTTACAACTCATACAGATTTTTCATCAAAATCAAAAAGATATCTGTGTTTTTCATAATTTAAATAATTTAATTAATTATTTCTATACCGTTCAGCAAATATTTTTTAATTAAATTTTTTATCATAGTGGTTATATTAGAACCACATTTGGCCATTTCCAAAAACGAAAAACGTCAAAGAGATATGTATGTAACTACTTTTTACATTTGCTTAAAGAATACATACTTTACAAACAAGATCATACGATATTTATTTGACTGTCTCTGTTATATACCTATCAAAATTTCCGTCATCTCTGTTTTTTAAGCACTTTTCAATCACGTTGTCCTTGTCAGACATATGTAAGTATATCGCATTGATTTTCATTTTCCATTACCAATGTGGTCTGTGTTTTTGCATCATTTGATTTTCCTTTAATGCTTTGTTAATCGATATAGCTTTTAGTTATTGTTTTACAATTTTATTCCATTTTAAAAAATAAATAAATATATACTCCTTTAGCACTAACAACAGTATAGGCATTTGATAATTCAAAACCGATTTTGAAATTTATTTAAAAAAATTAGAGTTATAAACACTTTGATACTAAATTCTTGCAACCTGAGAAAACTACATAGTGAAGTAAAATTCACAAATCATTGATGAAAGTAGTTATTTTGTATCAACAAATAAAAAATATTAAAGAGGCGGAATCACAATAATTGAAATCATAGAAGTCAAAGATCAACATAAATCATATTGACGTTTTGAGTCACATCACTTAGAAAATTAAGCAAAGAAACTTAAATTTTAGTGTTAGCAGTAAATCAAACATCACTTTGGCAATTAGTTAAACACAAGAAGAGAAAGAATTTTTTGTAGATATACGTATATGTATGTGCTACTTGTATAAATGCAAGTTGTACATCCATTTGTGGAGTAGGACCATTTGTCACTCCTAGAATCTCTAAATAAACGTTGAGTCCGATGGATATCTCTAAATCAAAACATATCGCCGAGCTAACCAAGAGTATTTTTACTTCATTGTGTCTACGACACCTCCCACAAATTCCGGAAAAATCAATAAAGTTGTTGAGTGCAATAGACAAAATTAAAAAAGGCCATAAATCGAATGCAAAAGTTTATAAAGATAATAATCAACAAAGTTTTTATTTCCGTTAACATTTGTAATGTGTCTAGTCGGATGTTCATATCATGTTGACAACTTAAATTGATAGTTGAAGATAAGCAGCACAGCATAATAAAGAAAACGAAGTAGGACATGTGGGTGTGTTTTATTTTATCTGTTTTGTTAGTTTACCAAAGCTCATGCGCCATTCACAAAAAATTTAACTTGAGTAACATAATTTTTATTGCAATGTGGATAACCTGTTTTTGTAATCTAGACAAAATATTAATAATCTGCTCAAAGTGTTTAGTCAACGTATTTGTCATATTCAAATTTCAAAAAAGTTGTACATTTAAAACTGTAAAAAAAATACTGAACCGTTTTGGATGTTATTTGTTAAATTGATAACTGAGGATATATGAAAACTGATACAAATTGAGAATATATAAAATATATATTAACTCGAATAGCGCTTATCGCTTATCTCTAATGTTAGCAACATTTTTTTCACTTTTTCTACTTTTACACTGCCGCAAACTCAGTAGGGCAAACGACTTATATTGATGTTAGAGAACTGTGGGCGTTTCTGTCTGCAAGCGACGTTCTGTCTTCGGCATGGTATTTTCTTCAACAGAAAGGGCAGCAGTGAAAACTTTTATATAACAATAATTCAAATTGTAATGATAGGGCAAATGTTTCACATGTCAATCATTTGCTGCTGTTGCATATTTCTTACAAGAAAACTTTTACTATTTTATATGATGCAAAAAAAACAAACACTCATATTCATTCAATTGAACAGCAATTTGAAGTTTGATTGATTCGCAACCAACTTACTTTTTGGATTTTGTGGTAGTTGTATCACTTTGAAAATAACTGTCTATGGGTATACTTGGACATTACGATGGTATCATTTCATGAAAAACATCTTATAAACACTCTTTTCATATTTCCTCTTCAGATAAAGTATTTGAAGTCAAAATTGTTGAATTGATTGCACTTTTAACTAAAAGAAAAGTCACTTTTAACATTAGACCCTACATTTAATAAACGTAAAGATAACTAACAAAAATACAGAACAACATAATTCGCATTATGTGTATTAGTCTCTGCTTATATTAATCGCAAACTCTTGTTAGTCTTTCTGAAAAAATGTTCACGCTATAATAAGCTGAAATACTCTCTATTCAATTCAGTATCTTCCAACAGTTGATATGTACGCATTGTATAAGAATATAGTTTCATTTGTAAATTGTATCTTTTTCTTTTTTCTTTGTCGCTGTTCCAATAATTGACTAAAAATAAGGGTCAAAATATGTATACGTTTTAGATAATTTTTTGTCTAAATAAAATAAAATCTAAATCTAAAATACACTGCTAAAAAATTTTAAGTCAAAGTTTTAAAAAATATATTTTAATAGTTTTACATTTTTTATGAATGACAACTTAAGACGTGTTAGTAGACAAGTAAGTTTTTTTTGTTTTAATTTAATTATTGCTATAAAATTTAACTCGATAGAGTATCATCGAAGAAATTCCAAAGTGTTTATATAGAGTTTTTGAGTCTTTAAGTGTACAATCCTGCACTTAAAACTCTGTTAACTAAATACTTATTTTAATAGGAATGAAGTATACTTTCGACCGTTTGCATTACCTTTTATGTGTGTTTGTTATTTATAAGATCATAATCTAATTGAAAAGTATATTTGCACATTCTATTTGGGGTGCCACTGTGATTTTAATAAATATTTATATAAATACAAAGCAAAATGGCCACATTTAGGCAGGCAGACATATAGTTACATATATATGTAGATAAACATTAATTATCCCACTGCCAGTCAAGACAATTGTTGTTTATAATGTCATAGATAATTTGTTTAACGTTTCAAGCTCAATAATATTAGTTAAAATTTCATTTAATTTTAAAATTGAATGTTTTATAAATATACTTTTCAGTGTATACAAACCAAACTTTGTTAAATTATTCTACTGCCTGTAGTCAACATACATACATATGTATATTCTGTATGACTTACGATTGCAAATCAAACAAAAAAAACCTTAAACTCTTGTGTACTGAAATGCAACTGAGAAAAGCAACTTTTTATTAACGCTCAATATGAGTGTCGAAGTTGACCATAGTTACAACAATGATGGCAAATGCGATACTATATTCAACGGAAGTAAATATGGCAAATGTACAAAATGTCCACTTGCACATAATAAATTAAAAGTTGGAGTTTAGAGGTGTAGCAATACATTGGAGTAATGAACACATATGGCGCTTTGCATGCAACTGATTTTTAACTTTTGATCATACATACGTTTACATATCTACGTACATGTGTCAATGCAAGTTTGTGTATATTGTTTTTATGTACATATGTTTCATTCAATGTTATAACCAGGACTGTAGAGCTGCAAAATTTACAGCGACTCGAGCTATCTTTTATGTTAGGTTTAATCGGTTTAAGTAAATTTCATATTACAAATACGTTGGCAACACTTAATCTATAATAGAAAATTTGGGTATTCACATCAACTTTAAGGCAGCATATTATGTACTTCGAAATCCTGTCTAGTTCATTGCTACTACTGGTTCGGTTCAAAAACTAGTTCGGTTCGAAAACGGTTTGCAGCCCTGTTTTTAACAGTTGGCCAAACCATCACTTACACATTTCTGGAGAAAGATAACAGCGAAAAGGGATTTTTGTTTTAATTTGTGGTTTTATGGCACACAGACTGGAACGATAATTGAATGAGAACAACAAATGCAATTGTGACTGCACGAATATTCTTGGAATTTTTATTCATTTTAATTTCAGTTAACTATGGATACCATAGTGTTCTGCTGTTATGTTCGTGATGTTTCATTTCGCATAATTATAGGCCATTTGTTGACTGCCGCATTAAACATGCAAAATCCTGCAGCAAACAGTTACATGCGAACAGTTACAAGAATTCTATAGTAATGCTTTAAGTATTTTAAACGAAGTCATTCAATTATGTCTTACTGATATTTTAGCTCCATAAATAAGTTATATTAATATGTACATAGTATCATTTACGGTTATACCATTTTCATTCAATTCTTTTGACTCAAATATTTTCCTTGCCAATTATAAATTAGCCCTGCAGTGTATTACATGTAAAATTTCACCGCTTGGTTAAAAATTTACCCAGCTGTTTGTTTATTTACCAACGCTCATTCTATTCTTTCCCTATTCAAGACGTTAAATAGAAATTTGAAGCGAAATCTTGTCTTTTTCAAATCTATCAAATCTGCCGGCCATTTTCTATATTTTATATTAAAAACATTTGTTAATTCAGAAGCTACGTACTTTGAATTTAATGACAATGACATCGCTTATTCATTAATATACCAGATAAGAATAACTGTTATTCAATGCTCTCTAATCAATATTCAAGATATTGAAAATTAAGAACCATGAAAATATATAATGTGTCGCCAATTAGTTTATTAGAGCTGGATTTATAATACAATAACAGCTTTGCAAGTATAGGCAATTTGTAAAACAAAAAAACGTTGCATTATACAACAAAATTATATTTTTTTTATTTGCTTTATATGTTCTTATTCGCAAACCAAATACAATGCCGTTATTGGTGTAACATACTCACACTGGCGCGGCGGCGTCTGCTTGTGTTGTTTTTTTTCTTATTTTTGTTTTGCTTTGTTTGTTTGTGTTTGTGGACATTTGCAAATAAAGCCGTGTTTGTGTGTGGGTGTGCGATTGCGGCGTCATAGCAAATAATAATTGATTTGTGCTTTTTCATTTCCATCATTCTTACCATTCGTTATTATTTGTTATGTATTGCCAGCAGCGTAAAGGTGTACGTATGCAATTTGCCATTTGAAAATAACGTCGTGTTTGTGTGTTTGCGATTGCGGCGCCATAGCATGATCGACTTTTTTTGTTTTCTATCATTCGTGCGATTAGTGAGTGGATCATATCACCGAATGTTAGCTCGTTTAAGCTAATTATTAGGTGACGTATACGTACATTCATACAAAAGTACATACATACATTCTTTCATACGTATGTACATACATACATAAAAATCTATATGGAAATATGAACATACACACTAACTCAGGAAGAAAGAATAATAATACACAGAAAAAAAAGAAGGAAGAATAATAATACACAAAAAAAAAGAAGGAAGAATAATAATACACAGAAAAAAAAGAAGGAAGAATAATAATACACAGAAAAAAAAAGAAGGAAGAATAATAATACACAGAAAAAAAAGAAGGAAGAATAATAATACACAGAAAAAAAGAAGGAAGAATAATAATACACAGAAAAAAAAGAAGGAAGAATAATAATACACAGAAAAAAAGAAGGAAGAATAATAATACACAGAAAAAAAAGAAGGAAGAATAATAATACACAGAAAAAAAGAAGGAAGAATAATAATACACAGAAAAAAAAAGAAGGAAGAATAATAATACACAGAAAAAAAAGAAGGAAGAATAATAATACACAGAAAAAAAAGAAGGAAGAATAATAATACACAGAAAAAAAAAGAAGGAAGAATAATAATACACAGAAAAAAAAGAAGGAAGAATAATAATACACAGAAAAAAAAAGAAGGAAGAATAATAATACACAGAAAAAAAAGAAGGAAGAATAATAATACACAGAAAAAAAGAAGGAAGAATAATAATACACAGAAAAAAAAAAGAAGGAAGAATAATAATACACAGAAAAAAAAAGAAGGAAGAATAATAATACACAGAAAAAAAAGAAGGAAGAATAATAATACACAGAAAAAAAGAAGGAAGAATAATAATACACAGAAAAAAAAGAAGGAAGAATAATAATACAGAAAAAAAAAGAAGGAAGAATAATAATACACAGAAAAAAAAGAAGGAAGAATAATAATACACAGAAAAAAAAAGAAGGAAGAATAATAATACACAGAAAAAAAAAGAAGGAAGAATAATAATACACAGAAAAAAAAAGAAGGAAGAATAATAATACACAGAAAAAAAAAAGGAAGAATAATAATACACAGAAAAAAAAAGAAGGAAGAATAATAATACACAGAAAAAAAAGAAGGAAGAATAATAATACACAGAAAAAAAAGAAGGAAGAATAATAATACACAGAAAAAAAAGAAGGAAGAATAATAATACACAGAAAAAAAAGAAGGAAGAATAATAATACACAGAAAAAAAAAGAAGGAAGAATAATAATACACAGAAAAAAAAGAAGGAAGAATAATAATACACAGAAAAAAAAGAAGGAAGAATAATAATACACAGAAAAAAAAAGAAGGAAGAATAATAATACACAGAAAAAAAAAAGAAGGAAGAATAATAATACACAGAAAAAAAAGAAGGAAGAATAATAATACACAGAAAAAAAGAAGGAAGAATAATAATACACAGAAAAAAAAGAAGGAAGAATAATAATACACAGAAAAAAAAAGAAGGAAGAATAATAATACACAGAAAAAAAAAAGAAGGAAGAATAATAATACACAGAAAAAAAAAAGAAGGAAGAATAATAATACACAGAAAAAAAAGAAGGAAGAATAATAATACACAGAAAAAAAAGAAGGAAGAATAATAATACACAGAAAAAAAGAAGGAAGAATAATAATACACAGAAAAAAAAAGAAGGAAGAATAATAATACACAGAAAAAAAAAAGGAAGAATAATAATACACAGAAAAAAAAGAAGGAAGAATAATAATACACAGAAAAAAAGAAGGAAGAATAATAATACACAGAAAAAAAAGAAGGAAGAATAATAATACACAGAAAAAAAAGAAGGAAGAATAATAATACACAGAAAAAAAGAAGGAAGAATAATAATACACAGAAAAAAAGAAGGAAGAATAATAATACACAGAAAAAAAAGAAGGAAGAATAATAATACACAGAAAAAAAAAAGAAGGAAGAATAATAATACACAGAAAAAAAAGAAGGAAGAATAATAATACACAGAAAAAAAAGAAGGAAGAATAATAATACACAAAAAAAAAGAAGGAAGAATAATAATACACAGAAAAAAAGAAGGAAGAATAATAATACACAGAAAAAAAAGAAGGAAGAATAATAATACACAGAAAAAAAAAGAAGGAAGAATAATAATACACAGAAAAAAAAGAAGGAAGAATAATAATACACAGAAAAAAAAAGAAGGAAGAATAATAATACACAGAAAAAAAAAGAAGGAAGAATAATAATACACAGAAAAAAAAAGAAGGAAGAATAATAATACACAGAAAAAAAAGAAGGAAGAATAATAATACACAGAAAAAAAAAGAAGGAAGAATAATAATACACAGAAAAAAAAGAAGGAAGAATAATAATACACAGAAAAAAAAGAAGGAAGAATAATAATACACAGAAAAAAAAAAGAAGGAAGAATAATAATACACAGAAAAAAAAAAGGAAGAATAATAATACACAGAAAAAAAAAGAAGGAAGAATAATAATACACAGAAAAAAAAGAAGGAAGAATAATAATACACAGAAAAAAAAAGAAGGAAGAATAATAATACACAGAAAAAAAGAAGGAAGAATAATAATACACAGAAAAAAAAAGAAGGAAGAATAATAATAAATACAGAAAAAAAAAGAAGGAAGAATAATAATACAGAAAAAAAAAAGAAGGAAGAATAATAATACACAGAAAAAAAAAGAAGGAAGAATAATAATACACAGAAAAAAAAGAAGGAAGAATAATAATACACAGAAAAAAAAAGAAGGAAGAATAATAATACACAGAAAAAAAAAAGGAAGAATAATAATACACAGAAAAAAAGAAGGAAGAATAATAATACACAGAAAAAAAAGAAGGAAGAATAATAATACACAGAAAAAAAGAAGGAAGAATAATAATACACAGAAAAAAAAAAGAAGGAAGAATAATAATACACAGAAAAAAAAGAAGGAAGAATAATAATACACAGAAAAAAAAAAGAAGGAAGAATAATAATACACAGAAAAAAAAAGAAGGAAGAATAATAATACACAGAAAAAAAAGAAGGAAGAATAATAATACACAGAAAAAAAAGAAGGAAGAATAATAATACACAGAAAAAAAAGAAGGAAGAATAATAATACACAGAAAAAAAAAGAAGGAAGAATAATAATACACAGAAAAAAAAAAGAAGGAAGAATAATAATACACAGAAAAAAAAGAAGGAAGAATAATAATACACAGAAAAAAAAGAAGGAAGAATAATAACAACACAGAAAAAAAAGAAGGAAGAATAATAATACACAGAAAAAAAAAGAAGGAAGAATAATAATACACAGAAAAAAAGAAGGAAGAATAATAATACACAGAAAAAAAAGAAGGAAGAATAATAATACACAGAAAAAAAAGAAGGAAGAATAATAATACACAGAAAAAAAAGGAAGAATAATAATACACAGAAAAAAAAGAAGGAAGAATAATAATACACAGAAAAAAAGAAGGAAGAATAATAATACACAGAAAAAAAAAAGAAGGAAGAATAATAATACACAGAAAAAAAAAGAAGGAAGAATAATAATACACAGAAAAAAAAGAAGGAAGAATAATAATACACAGAAAAAAAGAAGGAAGAATAATAATACACAGAAAAAAAAGAAGGAAGAATAATAATACACAGAAAAAAAAGAAGGAAGAATAATAATACACAGAAAAAAAAAGAAGGAAGAATAATAATACACAGAAAAAAAGAAGGAAGAATAATAATACACAGAAAAAAAGAAGGAAGAATAATAATACACAGAAAAAAAAAGAAGGAAGAATAATAATACACAGAAAAAAAAAGAAGGAAGAATAATAATACACAGAAAAAAAGAAGGAAGAATAATAATACACAGAAAAAAAAAGAAGGAAGAATAATAATACACAGAAAAAAAAGAAGGAAGAATAATAATACACAGAAAAAAAAAGAAGGAAGAATAATAATACACAGAAAAAAAAGAAGGAAGAATAATAATACACAGAAAAAAAAGAAGGAAGAATAATAATACACAGAAAAAAAAGAAGGAAGAATAATAATACACAGAAAAAAAAAAGAAGGAAGAATAATAATACACAGAAAAAAAAAGAAGGAAGAATAATAATACACAGAAAAAAAGAAGGAAGAATAATAATACACAGAAAAAAAAGAAGGAAGAATAATAATACACAGAAAAAAGAAGGAAGAATTATATTACACAGAAAAAAAAAAGAAGGAAGAATAATAATACACAGAAAAAAAGAAGGAAGAATAATAATACACAGAAAAAAAAGAAGGAAGAATAATAATACACAGAAAAAAAGAAGGAAGAATAATAATACACAGAAAAAAAAAAGGAAGAATAATAATACACAGAAAAAAAAGAAGGAAGAATAATAATACACAGAAAAAAAAAGAAGGAAGAATAATAATACACAGAAAAAAAAAAGAAGGAAGAATAATAATACACAAAAAAAAGAGGAAGAATAATAATACACAGAAAAAAAAGAAGGAAGAATAATAATACACAGAAAAAAAAGAAGGAAGAATAATAATACACAGAAAAAAAAAAGGAAGAATAATAATACACAGAAAAAAAAAAGAAGGAAGAATAATAATACACAGAAAAAAAGAAGGAAGAATAATAATACACAGAAAAAAAGAAGGAAGAATAATAATACACAGAAAAAAAAGAAGGAAGAATAATAATACACAGAAAAAAAAGAAGGAAGAATAATAATACACAGAAAAAAAAGAAGGAAGAATAATAATACACAGAAAAAAAAAGAAGGAAGAATAATAATACACAGAAAAAAAAGAAGGAAGAATAATAATACACAGAAAAAAAAGAAGGAAGAATAATAATACACAGAAAAAAAAAAGAAGGAAGAATAATAATACACAGAAAAAAAAAGAAGGAAGAATAATAATACACAGAAAAAAAAGAAGGAAGAATAATAATACACAGAAAAAAAAAGAAGGAAGAATAATAATACACAGAAAAAAAGAAGGAAGAATAATAATACACAGAAAAAAAAGAAGGAAGAATAATAATACACAGAAAAAAAAAGAAGGAAGAATAATAATACACAGAAAAAAAAAGAAGGAAGAATAATAATACACAGAAAAAAAAGAAGGAAGAATAATAATACACAGAAAAAAAAAGAAGGAAGAATAATAATACACAGAAAAAAAAAAGAAGGAAGAATAATAATACACAGAAAAAAAAAAGAAGGAAGAATAATAATACACAGAAAAAAAAGAAGGAAGAATAATAATACACAGAAAAAAAAGAAGGAAGAATAATAATACACAGAAAAAAAGAAGGAAGAATAATAATACACAGAAAAAAAAAAGGAAGAATAATAATACACAGAAAAAAAAGAAGGAAGAATAATAATACACAGAAAAAAAAGAAGGAAGAATAATAATACACAGAAAAAAAAAGAAGGAAGAATAATAATACACAGAAAAAAAGAAGGAAGAATAATAATACACAGAAAAAAAAGAAGGAAGAATAATAATACACAGAAAAAAAGAAGGAAGAATAATAATACACAGAAAAAAAGAAGGAAGAATAATAATACACAGAAAAAAAGAAGGAAGAATAATAATACACAGAAAAAAAAAGAAGGAAGAATAATAATACACAAAAAAAAAAGAAGGAAGAATAATAATACACAGAAAAAAAAAGAAGGAAGAATAATAATACACAGAAAAAAAAGAAGGAAGAATAATAATACACAGAAAAAAAGAAGGAAGAATAATAATACACAGAAAAAAAGAAGGAAGAATAATAATACACAGAAAAAAGAAGGAAGAATAATAATACACAGAAAAAAAAAGAAGGAAGAATAATAATACACAGAAAAAAAAGAAGGAAGAATAATAATACACAGAAAAAAAGAAGGAAGAATAATAATACACAGAAAAAAAGAAGGAAGAATAATAATACACAGAAAAAAAGAAGGAAGAATAATAATACACAGAAAAAAAAGAAGGAAGAATAATAATACACAGAAAAAAAAGAAGGAAGAATAATAATACACAGAAAAAAAAGAAGGAAGAATAATAATACACAGAAAAAAAGAAGGAAGAATAATAATACACAGAAAAAAAAAGAAGGAAGAATAATAATACACAGAAAAAAAAAGGAAGAATAATAATACACAGAAAAAAAGAAGGAAGAATAATAATACACAGAAAAAAAAAGAAGGAAGAATAATAATACACAGAAAAAAAAGAAGGAAGAATAATAATCACAAAAAAAAAAGAAGGAAGAATAATAATACACAGAAAAAAAAGGAAGAATAAGAAGAAATATACCAAAAAAAAGAAGGAAGAATAATAATACACAGAAAAAAGAAGGAAGAATAATAATACACAGAAAAAAAAGAAAATAATACACAGAAAAAAAGGAAGAATAATAATACACAGAAAAAAAAGAAGGAAGAATAATAATACACAGAAAAAAAGAAGGAAGAATAATAATACACAGAAAAAAAAGAAGGAAGAATAATAATACACAGAAAAAAAAGAAGGAAGAATAATAATACACAGAAAAAAAGAAGGAAGAATAATAATACACAGAAAAAAAGAAGGAAGAATAATAATACACAGAAAAAAAAGAAGGAAGAATAATAATACACAGAAAAAAAGAAGGAAGAATAATAATACACAGAAAAAAAGAAGGAAGAATAATAATACACAGAAAAAAAAAGAAGGAAGAATAATAATACACAGAAAAAAAGAAGGAAGAATAATAATACACAGAAAAAAAGAAGGAAGAATAATAATACACAGAAAAAAAAAAGAAGGAAGAATAATAATACACAGAAAAAAAAGAAGGAAGAATAATAATACACAGAAAAAAAAAGAAGGAAGAATAATAATACACAGAAAAAAGAAGGAAGAATAATAATACACAGAAAAAAAAAAGAAGGAAGAATAATAATACACAGAAAAAAAAGAAGGAAGAATAATAATACACAGAAAAAAGAAGGAAGAATAATAATACACAGAAAAAAAAAGAAGGAAGAATAATAATACAGAAAAAAAAGAAGAAGAATAATAATAATACACAGAAAAAAAGAAGGAAGAATAATAATACACAGAAAAAAAAGAAGGAAGAATAATAATACACAGAAAAAAAGAAGGAAGAATAATAATACACAGAAAAAAAAGAAGGAAGAATAATAACAGAAAAAAAGAAGGAAGAATAATAATGCAAAGAAAAAAAGAAGGAAGAATAATAATACACAGAAAAAAAGAAGGAAGAATAATAATACACAGAAAAAAAGAAGGAAGAATAATAATACACAGAAAAAAAGAAGGAAGAATAATAATACACAGAAAAAAAAGAAGGAAGAATAATAATACACAGAAAAAAAGAAGGAAGAATAATAATACACAGAAAAAAAAGAAGGGAAGAATAATAATACACAGAAAAAAAAAGAGGAAGAATAATAATACACAGAAAAAAAGAAGGAAGAATAATAATACACAGAAAAAAAGAAGGAAGAATAATAATACACAGAAAAAAAGAAGGAAGAATAATCACACAGAAAAAAAGAAGGAAGAATAATAATACACAGAAAAAAAAAAGAAGGAAGAATAATAATACACAGAAAAAAAAGAAGGAAGAATAAGAAAACCTGGGAAGAAAATAATACACAGAAAAGAAGGAAGAATAATAATACACAGAAAAAAAAGAAGGAAGAATAATAATACACAGAAAAAAAGAAGGAAGAATAATAATACACAGAAAAAAAAAAGGAAGAATAATAATACACAGAAAAAAAAGAAGGAAGAATAATAATACACAGAAAAAAAAGGAAGGAAGAATAATAATACACAGAAAAAAAAGAAGGAAGAATAATAATACACAGAAAAAAAGAAGGAAGAATAATACCTACACAGAAAAAAAGAAGGAAGAAAAATACATAGAAAAAAAGAAGGAAGAATAATAATACACAGAAAAAAAAGAAGGAAGAATAATAATACACAGAAAAAAAAGAAGGAAGAATAATACTACACAGAAAAAGAAGGAAGAATAATAATACACAGAAAAAAAAGAAGGAAGAATAATAATACACATAAAAAGAAGGAAGAATAATACACAGAAAAAAAGGAAAAAAAAACAAAAAAGAAGGAAGAATAATAATACACAGAAAAAAAGAAGGAAGAATAATAATACAAGGAAAAAAAAAAAAAGGAAGAATACTAATACACAGAAAAAAAAAGGAAGAATAATAATACACAGAAAAAAAGAAGGAAGAATAATAATACACAGAAAAAAAGAAGAAAGAATAATAATACACAGAAAAAAAAGAAGGAAGAATAATAATACACAGAAAAAAAAAAAAAAAAAGAAGAAAGAATAATAATACACGGAAAAAAAGAAGGAAGAATAATAATACACAGAAAAAGAAGGAAGAATAATAATACACAGAAAAAAAGAAGGAAGAATAATAATACACAGAAAAAGAAGGAAGAATAATAATACACAGAAAAAAGAAGGAAGAATAATAATGTACAGAAAAAAAGAAGGAAGAATAATAATACACAGAAAAAAAAAGAACAAGGAAGAATAATAATACACAGAAAAAGAAGGAAGAATAATAATAATAGGAAAAGAATAAGAATAATAATACACAGAAAAAGAAGGAAGAATAATAATACACAGAAAAAGAAGGAAGAATAATAATACACAGAAAAAAGAAGGAAGAATAATAATACACAGAAAAAAGAAGGAAGAATAATAATACACAGAAAAAGAAGGAAGAATAATAATACACAGAAAAAGAAGGAA